>CM059437.1:89801582-90381582 GCA_030390025.1 Squalus acanthias | reverse complement strand
CTCCGGTGCAGTGCTGAGGGAGTGCTGCACTGTCGGAGGTGCCGTCTTTTGGATGAGACGTTAAACCGAGGCCTCGTCTGCTCACTCAGGTGGACGTAAAAGACCCCATGACACTATTTTGAAGAAGAGCAGGGGTGAGTTCTCCCCGGTTTCCTGGCCAATATTTATCCCTCAAATCAACATCATTAAAACAGATTATCTGGTCATTAGCATATTGCTGTTTGTGGGAGCTTGCTGTGCACAAATTGGCTACCACATTTCCTACATTACAACAGTGACTACACTTCAACAGTACATAATTGGCTGTAAAGCGCTTTGGGACGTCTGGTGGTTGTGAAAGGTGCTATAGAAATGCAAGTCTTTCTTTCTTTCTGCCTCAACCACTCTCTCTGGCAAACAATTCCGTGGTACGCTAAGCTTCTATGTAAAGAAATCCACCTAACCTCTTTCCTCGCTTTCTCAGTGACTATTTTAAATTGATGACCCTTCATCACTGACTGCCCAACCAGAGGAAATTGTCTTTTTCTATTCACTCTATCAAAACACTTCATAATTTTAAAAAAACCTCATTTAAATCACCTCTTAGCCTTCTATACCCCAGTGGATATAGTCTCAGTATCTCAAGTCTCTGCTCATAACCAGTTTTTCCAACCTTGGCATCATCTGGTGAAACTATGCTGTATGTTCTCTATTGCTTTAGTGTGTTTTCTATAATGGAATACCCAAATGCACATAGTACACTAACTGTGACCCACTCAGGGTGATGGCACTACTAAGACAGAGGATCTATCAAAGGATGAATCACAGAGCACCAGTATACAGCAGTTGCCGTGGGGGAATGATGAAGAGACTTACCATCTCTCCCCAGCGGAGGCAGCAACGGCTGCTCTTTGGCTGAGGAGGTCAAGGACCATGTTGTACTTTTTCTAACGCTGAATTCCTGCTGAGGCTAAAACTCCACACTCCTCTGACCTCTCACAGTTCTTACTGAATTCCAATTTTTAAATGACATTATAGGCCCTGATTTTGCAATCCTGGAAATATCAGAGGCTGCACACATCCATGTCAAGAGGCCAGGCATGACGCATTTTTCAATATAAGGCCTAACCCCTTCATTTACCCCGGCTCTCTGCACTTTTTAAAAATTCGTTTATGGGATGTGGGCGTCGCTGGCAAGGCCAGCATTTATTGCCCATCCCTATTTGCCCTCGAGAAGGTGGTGGTGAGCCGTCTTCTTGCACCGCTGCAGTCCGTGTGGTGAAGGTGCTCCCACAGTGCTGTTAGGGAGGGAGTTCCAGGATTTTGACCCAGTGACGATGAAGGAACGGCCGATATATTTCCAAGTCAGAATGGTGTGTGTCTTGGAGGGGAACTTGGAGGTGGTGGTGTTCCCATGCGCCAGCTGCCCTTGTCCTTCTAGGTGGAAGAGGTCACAGGTTTGGGAGGTGCGTGCGGAGTCATGCCCGCAACAGACTGGTTGACAACTGCGAAATCTGGCCAGTGAGTGTTGCTTAAAGGAATAAACATTTTTAATAGGGCGACATTTTTTTGTTTTCAGATTGAACCACTGTTGCCTCTCTGTAAGAATGGCTGCAAAGATAAAGAAGGGCACGACATGGCTGTTTCTGCGATGATGCCCTGGAGGTCCTGTTGTGGAAGGTGCAGCAAAAGAAGGCTTTTTGGGTCAGAGACCTTCCTAAAAAGGGCAGCAGTGCAAGCTACCCGGATGAGGTTGGCAGATCACGCCAACGCAAAGGCAGAGAGAGGTTTTCAGGCACCCGTAGATGTGCCAGGATAAGTAGACTGCCTCTTTCTCCATGAAAGGTGCGGCACCCGGGATTTGTTGTTTCCCTGTCTCTTCAGGCAACAGGATGAGGAGAACATCTTTGCCTTGCCATAGCACTCTTGCATGCAATAAAAAGGTGCAGGACATATTTACAATGGGGCACCCTCAGATCTTTCACTTAGTACTTGTGTGAGTCCTCCTCTAACTCGGTACTGGACACGGGGTCATCCCCTTTCCAAGGTGTTGGTCCTGGGAGGAGGGTATTGTGATCACAGGGGTGCTGTTTGGGGGGGGGGCTACACGAGTTTCTCTAATGCTCTTTTCTGTATTCAGCTTAGAGGCCAAGGTCTGAGTGTAACCACCAGGAGAAGGGCCATGACAGCTAGGGGCCCTGCAACCCTGATACACAACTGACGCCATGCAAGGTGATGGCCATTGCGCTATCCTCGAGGGAAACGGTTGAAGATATTGCTGAGGCTGAGTTTGGAAGCATGGTTACATAGAATATACAGCACAGAACCAGGCCATTCGGCCCAACTAGTCTGTGCTGGTGTTTATACTCCACACAAGTCTCCTCCCATTCCAGCATATATTTCTATTCCCTTTTCTCTCATGTACTCATCTACTGTCAGCCGTGGCTCAGTTGGTAGCACTCTTGCCTCTGGCTTGGAAGGTTGTGGGTTCATAGTCCCACTCCAGAGACTTGAGCACAAAAATCTAGGCTGACACTCCAGGGCAGTGCTGAGTGAGTGCTGCACTGTCGGAGGTGCTGTCTTTTGGATGAGATGTGGTGGACGTAAAAGATCCCATGGCACTATTTTGAAGAAGAGCAGGGGAGTTATCCCCAGTGTCCTGGCCAATATTTATCCCTCAATCAACATAACTAAAACAGATTATCTGGCCAGTATCACATTGCTGTTGGTGGGACCTTGCTGTGTGCAAATTGGCTGCTGTGTTTCCTACATTACAACAGTGACTCCACTTTTAAAGTACTTAATTGGCTGTAAAGCGCTTTGGACATCCTGAGGTTGTGAAAGGTGCTATATAAATGCAAGTCTTTCTTTTCTTCTGTTAGTTTCCTTTTGAAAGCATCTAAGCTGTTTGCCTCAACCATTTCCTGTAGCCCTGAGAGGGACTATTGAAGCCTTGTGGTGATGGTGTTCTCACAATGGTGCTAGGTAGGGAATCCCAGCGATGAAGAAGGAACGGCAAATTATGCCCAAGTCAAGGTGTGTGACTTGGAGGTGATGGAACTCCCATGACCTTACTGTTCTAGTCAAGGTGGCAGTTGTGGTTCTACAAATCGCCTCAGTACCCTGGGCTAAGGAGGAGAAAAATCAGCCTGGATTCTCAATCCTGACCATTATGCAATGACTCCTGTTGGTAAAGGAGTGTGATGGAATACTCTCCAATTGCCTGGATGAGCACAGCTCCAACAACATTCAAGAAGCTCGACACCATCCAGGACAAAGCAGCCCGCTTGATTGGCACCGCATCCATCACCTTAAAGATTCACTCCCTCCACCACCGGCATACCGTGGCTGCAGTGTGTACCATCTACAAGATGCACTGCAGCAACTTGCCAAGGCTTCTTCGGCAGCACCTCCCAAACCCGCAACCTCTTCCACCTAGAAGGACAAGGGCAGCAGGCGCATGGGAACACCACCACCTCCAAGTTCCCCTCCAAGTCACACACCATCCTGACTTAGAAGTATATCGGCTGATCCTTCATCGTCGCTGGGTCAAAATCCTGGAACTCGCTCCCTAACAGCACTGTGGGAGCACCTTCACCACACAGACTGCAGCGGTTCAAGAAGGCGGCATTAGGGATGGGCAATAAATGCTGGCCTTGCCAGCGACGCCCACATCCCATAAAAATGAATAAGAAAATGTTTTTTTAAAAATGTGTGTTGATGTAAATTAGTATGTGTTAAACCAGGATTAGGCTCCTCTAAGATGTTCCAATTAAATACCCTGCCAACAGCCACTCTGCACAAGAATGGTCATTTGGACCAGGTACAGCAGTTGGAATTGTACCCCTGCAAGAGCCAGCACCTTCAGGAGAAATCGGGAAGAGGAGATAACATAAAGAGATGGAGACAGATACTTGATTATTATCGTCACGCAGCAGGGGAAGTTTTACTTGGAAATCCTATCAAAGTTTCAGTTCAATTTATTCCGAGTGTATGCCCGAGAGACAGTTTGAAGTTGAGAATTAGTGAATACCTGACTCAGGTTTTCAACAACTTCCTCAGCAGAGAAAGGCATGAATATTAAACAATGATGTCACTTTCACCTGAGCGTGCCCCAGGGGGAAAGACAGCCAAGGGCACGGTGACTTGTTGAGTAGGTCAACAAGCAAAAGAAAACAGAAGTCACGGAAATGCTGGTTTGGCTCGACAAGCTGAATTTTTTGTTCTTTTGTCAAATGCGCAAGGCCTCAGAATTGGTTGCGTTGACTGTCTCAATTGTTTCATCCACAACACAGAGCAGATGTTTTATTAATCAAGGTTCCATGGAAATCTAGGCGATCGTTGAAGTCGTTGGTTGACAAAGATTTCGGAGTTGATGCGGCAAGCTTAATTACCTCTTTCTGTAACTTTATATTTTGATGATTGCTTTTGGCTTACGTTCATAAAACTGCTCCTTACTTACTAACTGTTACTTTCCTTGATTTGGGTACTGACCATGCTGATTTATTTTTATAGTTCATTATAAACTCTCTTCAGGCTGCTTTCCCTGCAACATTCACCATTCTATCAGTTGAGAGCATATAGAACTTACAGCACAGAAGCAGGCCCTTTGGCCCAACAGGTCCATGCTGGTGTTTATGCTCCACACGAACCTCTTCCCACCCCTCTTCATCTCAGCCTATCAGCATACCCTTCCTTTCCTTCCTCCCTCACATACTTATCTAGCTTCCCCTTAAAGACATCTATGCTACTCGCCTCAACTACTCCCTGTGGTAGCGAGTTCCACATTCTCACCACTCTCTGGGTAAAGAAGTTTCTGCTGAATTTCTTATTGGATTTATTAGCGACTATCTTATATTGATGGCCTCTAGTTTTGGAATCCCCACAAGTGAAAACATCTTCTTTCTGTCTATGCTATCGAACTCTTTCATAATCTTAAAGACCTCTAGGTAGACAACCTGACTCTGAATCTCCCCCACTGCTGTTGTTAGGCTTGTTGCTAGGAAGATTTTCAGTGTGACCCAGTCTAACGTTCCCTCTAATTGTCTTGTCTTTCATTTTGAGGAGCCACTTTGCTTCAACTGTGCCGTCTCTCTGGTAACCAGGCAAGATTGGGAACTTAATAAGTGGGGATTAGCAACGACAAGACCCCATCCTACTGCTTTGTGGAACATGCATTAGCGCACCAACAAATTATGCTAACGGGCATTTGAGAATAACCATTAGATCAGCCATGATATGATTGAATGGCGGAATAGGCTTGAGGGGCTGGATGGCCTCCTCCTGTTCTTATGTTTCTATGGGGGCTAAATTCGGTTGATTTGCGTCTCCCATTAGCGCCCTCTTAGGGTGCTAACGGGGCGCAAATCAACTAGTGCCTGGGCACGGCACCGCTAACGCCTCCTGCGAAATTCAGCGGGAGGTTTGCGGCGGCGCTAACCGTTAGCGCTGCGTGGCGCTGCACCACTGGCGATGATGTCATCACCGTGTGTAGCGCCCCGCTCATGCTCCGGCTGTAATATTGGGTGGCGCCCCCCGACTTACCGCCAGACGCAACGTCTGCCGGGGTCAGGGGGGCCTACCTGCGGCTGGGGCGGCGCTAGTTAAAGGGGAGATGGCGGGCGGCCATTTTTGTTGCTGACCGCCTGCCAGCACCTGCCCCTGTTGCTGTCCCCGGACCCCGTGAAGCCCCCCCGCGGGGTGCCGGCTGCTCTCCGTGAGCCCGGCACTCCTCTTGAGTGCCGGGATCGTTTGCCGGCACTCCCGATCCCTGGTGGCCTAGCTGGGCGCCGGGACACGCTGCGCCAGGCCCCTCCCCTTTAATAATTGGCTCGCAGTGCCCCAAAAGGGACTACACTTCAAAACTACTTCATTGGCTGCAAAGCACTTTGGGAATTCCCTCTCAGGGCGCTACCTGGGAAAATCGGCCGCGGGGGTGCTAACTTTTTTGGGGTGCTAAAATTAGCGCCCCGGCGAAGGTAGCACCCAATTTTTATCCCATGTCAGCGTGGTTTCTGGGACTTTGCTGTTTAAATGTGGAGTAACATCCCAGAAATAGCTGTAAATCAGGAAATGGAAGGGAGGGAGGAACTCAAGAAAACTACAATCACCAGGG
This sequence comes from Squalus acanthias, assembly GCA_030390025.1. Taxonomy (NCBI): domain Eukaryota; kingdom Metazoa; phylum Chordata; class Chondrichthyes; order Squaliformes; family Squalidae; genus Squalus; species Squalus acanthias. The sequence goes on along the minus strand of CM059437.1, from coordinate 90,375,488 downwards.
AAGTGGTACTGAGCAAATTGTTGGAGCTGCGGGCTGACAAGTCCTCGGGTCCTGATGGACTTCATCCTAGGGTCTTAAAAGAATTGGCTAGTGAGATAGTTGATGCGTTGGTTTTAATTTTCGAAAATTCCCTAGATTCGGGGAAGGTTCCATTAGATTGGAAAATAGCGAATGTAACTCCTTTATTCAAAAGGGGAGGGAGACAGAAAGCAGGAAACTACAGGCCAATTAGCTTAACATCTGTCCTAGAGAAGATGTTAGAAGCTATTATTAAAGACGTTATAGCAGGGCACTTAGAAAAGTTCAAAGTAATCAGGCAGAGTCAACATGGTTTTGTGACAGGGAAATCATGTTTAACCAATTTATTGGAGTTCTTTGAGGAAGTAACATGTGCTGTGGATAAAGGGGAACCGGTGGATGTACTGTACTTAGATTTCCAGAAGGCATTTGATAAGGTGCCACATCAAAGGTTATTGCGGAAAATAAAAGCTCATGGTGTAGGGGGTAACATATTGGCATGGATAGAAGATTGGCTAGCTAACAGGAAACAGAGAGTAGGCATAAATGGGTCATTTTTTGATTGGCAAGATGTAATGAGTGGTGTGCCACAGGGATCAGTGCTGGGGCCTCAACTTTTTACAATTTATATAAATGACTTGGATTAAGGGACCGAAGGTATGGTTGCTAAATTTGCTGATGACACAAAGATAGGTAGGAAAGTAAATTGTGAAGAGGACATAAGGAGACTACAAAGGGATATAGATAGGTTAAGTGAGTGGGCAAAGATCTGGCAAATGGAGTATAATGTGGGAAAATGTGAAGTTGTCCATTTTGGCAGGAAGAATAAAAAAGAAGCATATTATCTAAATGATGAGAGATTGCAGAGCTCTGAGATACAGAGGGATCTGGGTGTCCTAGTGCATGAATCGCAAAAGGTTGCTATGCAGGTACAGCAAGTAATTAGGAAAGCTAATAGAATGTTATTGTTTATTGCGAGGGGAATTGAATACAAAAGTAGGGAGGTTATGCTTCAGTTATACAGGGCATTGGTGAGACCACATCTGGAGTACTGTGTACAGTATTGGTCTCCTTATTTAAGGAAAGATGTAAATGTGCTGGAAGCAGTTCAGAGAAGGTTTACTAGACTAATACCTGGAATGGGTGGGTTGTCTTATGAGGAAAGGTTGGACAGGCTAGGCTTGTATCCGCTGGAGTTTAGAAGAGTAAGAGGTGACTTGATTGAAACATATAAGATCCTAAGGGGTCTGGACAGGGTGGATGTGGAGAGGATGTTTCCTCTTGTGGGAGAATCTGGAACTAGGGGTCACTGTTTAAAAATAAGGGGTCGCCCATTTAAGACAGAGATGAGGAGAAATTTTTTCTCACAGAGGGTCGTGAGTCTTTGGAACTCTCTTCCTCAGAGGGCGGTGGAAGCAGAGTCTTTGAATATTTTTAAGGCAGAGGTAGATAGATTCTTGGTAAGCAAGGGGGTGAAAAGTTATCGGGGGTAGGCGGGACTGTGGAGTAATCGGATCAGCCATGATCTTATTGAATGGCGGAGCAGGCTCGAAGGGCTGAGTGGCCTACTCATGCTCCTAATTCGTATGTTCGTATGTTCGAGTTTGCGGAGAAGGAGGAGCTTCAGTTGCCTCTTTGATATCAACCAATAGGGGTGACGCTGGGTTAACAGAAAGGCAACAGCCCCCTTAAGGAGGAGGCACCACTAATATAATTCAACATAAAATCAAATTAAATTAAAATAAACTCATATAATGTATTTACCGTTGTGACGTTTATTACTCCTATCTTGTTCTGTCATCTCCCAGTGCGCCGTTGACATTGACTTCAGCCTCATTCCCCACCCCAGGCTGTGCCTCTTTGATGGACAATGTATGCCACACCCATTGCTGCATGCCCTGGGCGGCTGTCTCCTTTCCTTCTCCAGCCATTTGTTTCCCTGAACCGTATCTAAAACCAGCTAGCAATGGTAAGGATTGTCTGAAACAATCAGGTTCTACTATTGAGTAGCTGACGATTTTTGACACATGAAACAGTGAGCCTGCATAATATTTTCATACATCTCAGCCAATACTTAGTGAAACAATGTTTGTCACCGCCATCTTACTTCCATTCTCCTGAACTCTGACCTTCACCACTTGACAATGTGCTATCTGCGTTCGCAATTGAATGAAAATAACATTTTTAAAAGACTTAAAATATTTGTTTTGCTGTACTCTGTTTTTGAGACTCCAGCCAATATTACATACCAACAGTAACTGTACATTTTAGGAGAGAAAGGTTCATTACATAGAATTACATAGAGTTTACAGCACAGAAACAGGCCATTCGGCCCAACTGGTCTATGCCGGTGTTTCTTAAAAGAATTGCATTTCTATAGCACCTTTCACGACCTCAGGACGTCCCAAAGCACTTTACAGCCAATTAAGTACTTTTGAAGTGTAGTCACTGTTGTAATGTAGGAAACGCGGCAGCCAATTTGCGCACAGCAAGCTCCCACAAACAGCAATGTGATAATGACCAGATAATCTGTTTTAATGATGTTGATTGAGGGATAAATATTGACCAAGACTCCGGGGATAACTCCCCTGCTCTTCTTCGAAATAGTGCCCTGGGATCGTTCATGTCCACCTGAGAGGGCAGACGGGGCCTCGGTTTAACGTCTCATCCGAAAGACGGCACCTCCGACAGTGCAGCACTCCCTCAGTATGTGGAAATAAAAATGGGGGAGAGATGTAAAACGGGCTGGTGACTCGCTGTCACCCCATTTACACTATCGCACAAAGTCAAAGAGCTCCAGTTTTACAAGATGCATGTATTTAAAGAAACCAAAGCAGATGAGAAGAAGAGAAAAACACACTGAGAAAATGGTGATAATGGCGAGTGAGAGAGATAGAGCTAAGGGACTGACTCGCGACACCCAGGATGCTCTCCCAACAAACTTGAAATGTCCGTTTGCACAGTTGTTATTTCATACGACAGGAGAAGCTTATAATGGGATGTCTAGTTTGTCTGTCCACTCAATGGCCTCCTGAGATGCCGAGTGGGGAAATGAGGAGCCTCCCGCAACAGCTCTCAGTGGGCAGGTTGACGTGATGTGTTCCACGGTCTGGGACTCAGGGCCACAGTCACACTCCGGGTTGTCGCTCATCTTCCACTTGTGGAGCGGGCGGCCGCATTGTCCGTGCCCTGTGCGGATTGGGTTGAGCGCTGACCACGGTCTGCGAGGGAGGTCGAAGCCAGGGACCTCTGCTGTTGGGTCAGTGATGAGGTGTCGGTTCTTTATGTTGCCTGCGTCCCACAATTCCGTTCATCTGGATAGTGGGTCGATACCAGCTGCATGAATATAGTCTGCTGTTTCCCAGAATGGCCGACCTGATTTTAAGCCCTTTCGTGGTGGCTTTTTCAAGTCTTCATGAATGGGAAGATTGATGTTGCTCATGATTTTTTCCATCTCACGATGGCGTCCCGGCAAATGGCAGGCGGGGCAATGTGGAAAAACACCGAGAGCCACTCGGTTGAAGTGGACTTAAGCGCCCTGACAACGTCCTCACGGTAGCGTTTAGCTGCACGTCCACCATCTTCGCTCAGCGGCTGCAGGACCATGAGGCAGAGCAGTATGCTGCAGCAGAGTAGGCTAGGGCCACTGTTACGGTGCGAAGTGTTCTGGCTGTGCTTCCCCCATGACACTCCAGCGAGCTTTCGGACCAGGTTCACCCTGGTTTTTACATTTTTGGCCGGTGTTGGTGAGATGAGGCCGACGGGTGAGACTCCTGTCCAGGGTGACGCCCGGGTATTTTGGGTACGGTTCATGGGCAGGTCGCCTTCCACAAAATGAAACGTTGAGTTCATTCCCTGCGGCATTATTGTTCAGATGGAACGCCGACACAACTGTTTTCTCTGATTGGGGCGGACACGTTAGGTCCAAAAGTAGCGTTCCAGTAGATCCAGGCCGCTTGTTAGCGTTCTACTTGCTTCCTCTAGCGTTGGTGCCTGCGTCAGCAGTGCTCTGTTGTCGGCATATGCGAACTTCCGGGATTTGGTGCAGGGCATGTTTGCACAGTTTTTGCTCTCAACCAAGTTTGGGCACTTGAAAATAAGCTATATTGTGATGTGTAACAGCTAAAAGCAAAGTGTCTAAATTTCTTTCTCCCCTCCTCTATAGCCATACCTTCGAACAAAGGTTAGCTGCGGGGCAACTTTTTTTTTATATCATGCACCCACTAGCATTATCTCTCACTCCATGCGCTCCTGGAAAAAGGATCAATGTGGTATGGAGCAGTTTTAATTCAGCAAGTGATAATGAGGTGTTTTTTCAGTCAAGGTTTTACAGGCTCTTGGTGGTGGGGACAAAAGAACTCAACTGCGACTGGAAAACACGATGGTATCGAGATTTCTGACAGATCAGGTAGCACCCTGAGGTGAGGCGATCGCCAGGATGTGTTTGGTGGAGGTAGGTGTTTTTGCTGCCTGACAAGACTCAGTATATTTTAATGGGTCTCACAAGAGCATCTTCCCCTGCTACGTTTCCACTGCAGCTTTCATCTTTTCCATCATCTAATATTTAAGCAATGATGTTTAGGCCATTGTGCCGCAGGGGATAAAAGAGGACTCGGTGTGAGAAACCCTTTGGAACTATCCTCACAGTAGAATGCAGCCCATCTGAACGCCGCCAGTCCGCACGGATCAGCGATCCAAAAACCAGGGTCAGAGCTGGAAGAGGAGCAGTTCCTGCTGGCTCTGAGCTCCGGCACAGTCAGTTTGTAAACTATGTACAACGTGCAAGGGTGCAAGGGCCTTGAACATTTGCGACTGAAATTCCTGAAGAAGCTTTGGGGGAGATGGATGTGCGGTGGAGTGGAACTTTCGCCCACCCAATGTTGACCAATCTGGCCCTGGGATTGCCGGTGGTGGGGGGGGGGGGGGGGGGGGGGTTTAATGGTGCATTTTACACTATTGGCCAAAAGTCAATATTACCCTCTATATGTCTTCCAAGTCACTGTTCCTAAATTTGGTTATCCATTATGAATGTTCAAAATTCCCATCACGGTCATTAACCATACTATCACCAGAGTTTGATATAGAATTGCGTAGAATTTACGGCACAGAAACAGGCCATTTGGCCCAACTGGTCCATGCTCCACACGAACCATCTCCCACTCTACTTCAGCTAACCCGATCAGCACATCCTTCTATTCCTTTCTCCCTCATATACTTATCTAGCTTCCCCTTAAATGCAGCTTATGGAGTAGAATTTTGGCTATTCATGTGCTGAATACCTATTTGCATGTCCCTCATTTCTCTAGCGCTCAAGCAGGTGAGGATGCTAGTGGCAGGGAATTAAACGCATTCCATTTCAGGAACTCAAAAGGGCAGCATCAAATTCTCCAAGGGCAGGTATAGCAAGGTTAAATCCAGAATAAAGCTCCCCCTACTCTGCCCCTAACAATGTGGCTCAGCCCCGATCTCAGAAGAGCATTCCCTGTTCCAGTTCCCATTCCAGCCATCCTATAGCCGACAAACACGACAAGCAGGAAAAGACCAGTTGGCCCATCAAGGCTGCCCCACACTCATGATGGCTGCAACATCTTGACTAGACACTTCCTACCACCCCTGCAGACATGTAACCTCCTGGGAGAGGCACAAACAACAGGAAAAAAAAAACCAGGACCAATAAGGAAAAAAAATACTCTGGAAAATTCTGCTCTGATGCCCTCAGGCGATAGAAACCAGCTCAGGAGATCACATAAACCATGAGTTATATGATGCGATCCCTGCCCCAGTAAAGAACCGGTCCAGCTCCCTCTTGAAGACATGCAGAGAGTCAGCAGCCATCACACCAACCTGCACTGCATTCCAGCCTTGTGAGACTGGCAATTTAGTGTCAATTAGTGCCAAATGATGGCCAGTTTTGTGCTGTGGGCACATGCCCTCTAGAAACTGGAACGAGTCTGCCCAACGCCCTTTACTCTCTGCAAAATGGGTCTTTGCTACATTTGCGCTGATTGTGTGCCCTGTTACAATAACATATTTTCCTAACTGCCAGTGTGACATGAATCAGGGAATCATACATCAGTTAGTGTAACAGCTATAGTGGAGAAATGCTCAAGGGCATGGTTTTACAATCAATAGGTCATGCCTCACAAATCTGCTGAAACTCTTTGAGGAGGTGACTGAATTAGTTGACGACGGCTATCCAAAGGTTATAATGTGTGTGGATTTTCAGGTGGCACGTGTTAATATTTCACATTTAAGGCTTTTACAGAAGATTGATGGACATGGAATTAATGGAAAATTCCTTAGTTGGATTGAAAATGAGGTTGGTAATAGAAAGTGTAAACTGGTGATGAGTAAACGTGGTTTGCTTTTGGAAACTGTGAGCATTAGAGTTCCAGAGAGGTCTTCTCTGGGTCCCTTGTTGTTTACACATTTCATAAACAATGTGGAAGAGGGCAAAGCACATAATATTACCTGATTATTAGCTGATGATACCAAGTTATGTGACCAGATGTTCAGACTGGGTGACCAGTAGTAATCAAGTGGACCTCACGGTGTCAGCCGTGGCTCAGTTGGTAGCACTCTCACTTCTGAGTCAGAAGGTTGTGGGTTAATAATCCCACTTCAGAGACTTGAGCACAAAAATCTAGGCTGACACTCCAGTGCAGTACTGAGGGAGTGCTGCACTGTCGGAGGTGCCGGCTTTCGGATGAAGCATTAAACCGAGGCCTCGTCTATGCACTCAGGTGGATGTAAAAAATTCCATGGCACTAGTTCAAAGAACCATGGCACTATTTTGAAGAAGAGTTGGGGAGTTCTCCCTGGTGTCCTGGCCAATATTTATCCCTCAGCCACTATCACTAAAACAGATTATCTGGTCATTAGGCAAATGGTATGTTGGCCTTCATTGCAAGAGAATTTGAGTACAGGAGCAAGGATGTCTTACTACAGTTATACAGGGCCTTGGTGAGACCACACCTGGAGTACTGTGTGCAGTTTTGGTCTCCTTACCTAAGAAAGGATATACTTGCCATAGAGGGAGTGCAGCAAAGGTTCACCAGATCGATTCCTGGGATGGCAGGACAGTCGTATGAGGAGAGATTGGGTCGACTTGGCCTGTATTCACTAGAATTTAGAAGAATGAGAGGTGATCTCATTGAAACGTATAAAATTCTGACAGGGCTAGACAGACTGGATGCAGGGAGGATATTTCCCCTGGCTGGGGAGTCTAGAACAAAGGGTTACAGTCTCAGGATACGGGGTAGGACATTTAGGACTGAGATGAGGAGAAATTTCTTCACTCAGAGGGTGGTGAACCTGTGGAATTCTCTACCACAGAAGGCTGTGGAGGCCATGTCACTGAATATATTTAAAAAGGAGATAGATAGATTTCTAGACACAAAAGGCATCAAGAGGTATGGGGAGAGAGCGGGAATATGATATTGAGATAGAGGATCAGCCATGATCATATTGAATGGTGGTGCAGGCTCGAAGGGCCGAATGGCCTACTCCTGCTCCTATTTTTCTATGTTTCTATGGGGTAAAAATTCAGTTGGTTGCGCCTCCCGTTAGCGCCTTAAATGGGCGCTAATGGGGCGTTAAGGCGCTAACGCCCGGGCGCAGCGCTGTTTGCGCCGCTCGAGAACTTAACTTGAGATTGTGCGGCGGCGCTAAAACTTACCGCTGCGACCACCTGCGCGCGCAGATTGTGACGTCATTCTGTGGTGCAACGCCCTTGGGGCGCCCCGGAGCGGAAATTGAGTGGCGCCCCCTGCCTTACCGCCTGGCGCTTCCAACGACCGGAAGACTGGAACGTTATCAATCGGTCTGGGGCTGGGGGGGGCGCTATTTAAAGGGGGCCTCTTCCTGTCTTTTTCTGTGGTCGACATTTATGCACCACTCGTTCTGAGAGAGAGAGAGAGATTCGGAGAGAGAGAGAGAGAGACTTCTACATTGACTCAACGCTTTGTGAGGTAGTTTTGCCTAGTTCATCCTAACTTTGCTGCTACTTTCGTTGCTGTACCTCATTACTTTTCTGGCAAAGAGAAGATGGGGGCTGCAATGATTGGGGGCGTCGTCCTGCTCCAGCTCAATCGGAGCAGAGTGAGACGCAGACAGAGAGTGGCAATGATGGCCAGACGGAGGAGGCCCATCAGGCGCATGTACAGGAGAGCTTACCCTCCCAGGGTATATCGTGAACAGCTCTCCTACATCCACATGTCCGAGGAGCTGTGTTTGCGAAGGCTGCGATTCAGCAAGGAGGTGGTCACTGAGCTCTGCCACCTGCTGCAGCCAGATCTGCAGCCTCAGCTGAGGTCCAGGACGTCTCTGTCGGTGGCAGTGAAGGTCACAGTGGCCTTGAACTTCTACGCCACTGGCTCATTCCAAGCTGCTGTTGGGGACCTCGCCAATATCTCCCAGTTTGCGGTGCATCGCTGCATTCGGCAGGTCACCAATGCCCTCTTCACAAGGAGACGAGACTTGATCTCCTTCCCTATGACCCCAGACAAGCAGCATGACCGTGCTATGGGCTTTGCGAGGGTAGCGGGCTTCCCCATGGTGCAGGGCGCCATTGACTGCACGCATGTGGCTTTGCGTGCTCCGCGAGAGAATGCAGAGGAGTTCAGGAACAGAAAGGGGTTCCATTCCTTGAATGTGCAGTTGGTCTGTGACCACAGACAGGTGATTCTCGCTGTCAATGCCCACTATCCGGGCAGCTGCCACGATGCTTTCATCCTGCGCCAGAGTACTGTGGCAGAAATTTTCGAGACACCGCATCAGCCAGTTGGTTGGCTTCTGGGGGACAAGGGGTACGCATTGAGCACCTGGCTGATGACACCGCTCCGTGCGCCAAACACCCCTGCTGAGCTGCGGTACCAGGAAAGCCAACAAGCAACGAGGAACATTATTGAGCGCACAATCGGCGTGCTCAAACAACGATTCCGCTGTCTGGACCATTCCGGAGGAGCCCTGCAGTACTCGCCTGAGCAAGTTTCCAAATTCGTAGTGGTGTGCTGCATGTTGCACAACATGGCAATCCTCAGGACGCAGCCAATGCCACCAGGCCTTGCAGCACCACAAGAGGAGGAGGAGGAAGAGGAGGAACAGGCCGAGGACGATGATCAGCAGCAGCACCAAGGCAGGAGGGCGGCCCACAATGGTCAAACTGCAAGGGCCGTCCGTCAACGACTAATAGCAAGCCGCTTCTAGGACCCCTGCCAGTGCTACAAACACGAATCAACCCAGCACGCAACCCCTAAGCCGGCCAAGGCACCAATAATTCCAACCACCAGCCATGTATATTTTGAATACAGAAACTTATTTATTGTACAAACTCTGTGTGTGTCAATTCCTCATGACAAACTCATAGAAATAAACACCAAAAAACAGTCAATAACATAACTGGTTCTCACAACCTGGAGATAATGTCCAAAACACTAAACAAAAGTTGGGCCATGAACCTCGGCCTTTAATAAAAAAATGACCAGCATTTTGGCACACATCCTACTTTTTGCCCTTCGAGGGTGATCTCCTTCCCTTGCGCACTTCCCCCCTTCTAACCCTACTGCTCCTCCGTAATGGGACCTCAGTGGCTGCAGCAAGGCTGGTGGAAGGCTGCTGCTTGTCAGACCCTGACACTGCAGATGCCCCTGAAGGCCGGCCTCGACCACTTCTGGGCCTGGAGGGCCCGGCTGCAGACTGCACCAACTCTGCATGGGCGGCAGCAGTCTGTCCTACAGGCGGTGGCAAGTGCAGTGGAGAAGTGACAGTGTTGGCAGCAGGAATGCTGTCATCGTGAGAGAGGACAGCAACTCCCTGCTCGCCCGACACACTGGCACTCCCACGGGGCAGCACTTCAGCATCCGGAGCAATTTGCCTGAGAACAGATTGCTGGCCTGCTGCGGCGCGGTGACAGCCCCGGGGACATGTGCACGAACCATCGAGGATGGCAGCAGTCAGTGCTCGCGTGGCCTCAATCTGAGTCTGCATGAGAGCAGGCTCAGATGGGTTCCTGGCAGCCAGTGACTGAATTGCAGCAGTAAGCTTTAGTGTGGCATCCGCCTGTGCTACAGCGAAGTGCTCCACACTCCTTGCCAGTGCCTCAATGCATTCGGGCACCCTTCCCACTGCACCCATGAGCTCAGTGTGCATGACCACCGCCTGGCTGTTCATTTCTGCAATCATCCGCTCCTCCTCTGCGTCCATTGCATTAGGAGTGTCTGGCATACTCTCCCTCTGGGGAGAAGGCTCCCGTTCTTCCCTCCCCCCCCCATGGCGTTGCTGCAGCCCGCTGGGTCCTGGAACTTCACCATCATCAGCCCCTTCCCCCCTGCTCCCCCGTTCTTCCCTCCCCCCCCCATGGCGTTGCTGCAGCCCGCTGGGTCCTGGAACTTCACCATCATCAGCCCCTTCCCCCCTGCTCCCCTCCGGGGAAGGCGTGTTCCCAGTGTGGCCATGGGCTTCCTCGGGAGAGGGTGGCACTGATGCTCCGGCTTCCTCTTCCTCCTCAGCTGCAGCATCACTCCCAGTGGCAGCTTCAGGGACCATCTCCTCAGCTGGTGAATCACCATCTGAAAGCAGGGAGGTACAAGAGTGGCTTTAGCGTGAGGACAGGGTGGCAGTAAGGGAGGAATAAGTGCAGCGAGTTAGCAAGTTGGATTGAAAGTGTCAAAGGCTGGTATTGTGAGGGACAAGTGGAAGGACAGAGGACAAAAAGGTGATGACCTTACCATTGCTGTCCACAACGGGGTCGGCGTCTCCAGTGGCGACGGGACCGATCACCTGGCTTGCCACAATCCTGTGGACGCGCTCCTCCAGATCGCTGAGGGGTTGCAGCTGAAGCCGCCCTCCACCCGTCCGTTGCTGCTGTCTCCGATTATGAGCCAGCTTAGCCTGCAAGAAAAAGGATAGCATCTGAGTAAATATACAGCCATGGTCTTGCCTGATGTGCCTCCCATAGGTGAATAGCCCTTACAATATGCAGCCATGGTCTTGCCTGATGTGCCTCCCATAGGTGAATAGCCCTTACAATATGCAGCCATGGTCTTGCCTGATGTGCCTCCCATAGGTGAATAGCCCTTACAATATGCAGCCATGGTCTTGCCTGATGTGCCTCCCATAGGTGAATAGCCCTTACTGTATGCAAAGTGTGGAATGTGTGTGTGTGTTTGATGAAAGGGCCATAGGTGTTGGATGAGTGTTGTGCATTGGGGTTTTAAGACCCTCTGGCCATAGAGTGAGGTTGAGATGGAGGGATGGAGAGGTATTGAGAAAAAGCCACTCACCCTGACGACCCGAGTGAGGTCGTTGAACTTCTTGCGGCACTGGACATGGGTCCTGGGCACCATGCTCCTGGAGGAGACGCTCTGAGCCACCTCCCTCCACACTCTTCTGAACTCGCGTGGCAAAGGCCTCCTGCCACTCTCTGGGAACAGCATGCATCGTCTGCGCTCCACTGCGTCAACCAGAGCATCCAAGGCCCGCTCGGTGAAGCGATGAGCGCGTTCTCTCACCCTCTCCATTCTTGGCAGCAAAATGGATTACAGGTCTCTCCAGGCTGAGATTCAAGGCTGCAATGAGCAGGGTGTGGCTGGGGAGCAAGTGGCCCCCCCCGCTTTAAGAAGTGTCCGGCGTCAGTGTGTCTGTGTTCCCGCGCTAACTGGCAGCAGCTGCGCTGCGCTCGTGCGCTGAGTTAGCGCCTCACTCCTAGGCCTTTGCGCCTTAAGAGAGGTGTGCAGCGCCTAATTTAGCGCTCCACTCACCTCCCGGGGCGGTAAAAGTGAAGTTTCCTGTCAGTGCCGATAATTAGCGCCAGGCGCTAATATTTGCGCGCGGACGATATTTGCGCCCCAAATGGGGCGCGACCTAATTTCTACCCCTATGTTTCTTATCACATTGCTGTTTGTGGGAGCTTGCTGTGTGCAAATTGGCTGCTGCATTGCCTATATTACAACAGTAACTACAATTCAAAAGTACTTAATTGGCTGTAAAGCGCTTTGGGATGTCCTGAGGTCGTGAAAGGTGCTATAGAAATGCAAGTCTTTTCTCAACCTCAACATTGAAAATGATATGCAGGTAGCGACGCAAATGTAAACTTTCAGCTGCCCTCCAGATCCTGTCACTGTCCCCTCCACCATCCCCCCCAACCCCCTAAAAAAATTCATTATCTCCTGGGTGATTACATTATCATTCAAGCTCTTAAATATAAACATCAGCTCTCTAATTATTCAGGAGATCTACGTCTGTGACAATATAATGTCCTCATTGTTATTCCTTCTCAACTTGCCTTCCATTATTTAGAGTGATCACTTTGGAAAGCTATATTTTAATTAATTGCCTGAACAACTGCGATATTTTCATTGCTGCCACAATGATCTTGCCCACAACATAGTTCTAGACCCATCTTTTGTTTCTTTACCGGTCCCATTACCATCTCCTTTTCCTTTGTACAATCATACCTTTTGTCATTTAATCATTCCTGCCTTCCATCCTATCGCAGACCTTCCCTTTTGTTCTTTCCTCCCCTCCCCCCTTTCCCTGCCCCTGCACTTGCTTAAAAACCTGTTCCATCTCCAATTTTTTTCCAGTTCTGACGAAGGGTCATCGACCTGAAACGTTAACTCTGTTGCTCTCTCCACAGATGCTGCCTGGCCTGCTGGAGTGTTTCCAGCATTTGCTGTTTTTATTTGACATAGTTACACCAGTTGTGCGTAAGGCAATGTTTTTATTCAGTCCATACTGATGATGTGACCGATATACATTGTGAATCAACACTGTTCCAGCTGAATCTCACGCGGTCACTCAGTACTCAGAAAGGAGCTCTATGCGCAATGCAAAACCTGTGCAGCAAGGTTTAGTACTTCATTTAACTAACATTTATTCAGGAATATGGCATATATTTTCAGCTAAATACACTTTTGATTTGTACCACTGTAGGGAGTCATTAACAATCATTAAGATGCAACCTAAGAGACATTTTAGGATGCTAGACAATGTAAGGGTTTCTAAATTGCATGTAATAGCCAGTTTTTCTATTCATTCTCTGGATGTGGGCATCGCTGGCAAGGCCTGGCATTTATTACCTGTCCCCTAGTTGCCCTTGAGAAACTGATGACGAGCCTTCTTCTTGAACCGCTGCAGTCCTTGTGGCGAGCTTATTCTTACAGCGGGATTCATCGGAAGCCTCGGCATGTATGACCGAGCTCGTGAACCATTCAGTTCTTACATTGAGCGGATGGAGATGTTTCTTAAGGCCAATAACATTATTGAGACCGAAGGTGCAGATGAGAATGTTCAAGCTCAAAATAAAGTCATTCGTGAACGGAAGAAAGCAATTTTTCTAGCGGAGATCAGACCAGATGTCTACGGAACGTTGACAAACCTACTCGCGCCAGGGAAAGCGAAGGATGCGTCGTTTGAAGACATTGTCGAGAAACTCGAGGACCATTTCGACCCAAAGCTGTTAGAAATAGCAGAGAGCTATCAGTTTGGTACCAGAAACCATAAACAAAGTGAAACCATCAGTGAGTCCATTGTAGCTCTTAAGAACCAGTCTTTCCATTGTAACTTCAGCACATTGTTGGATCGTGTGTTGCGAGATAAGTTTGTGTGTGGACTGGTGGATGAGCACACACAGCCCAAGTTACCGAACACTCCGAACCTAACATTTGACATAGCATGCAAAATTGCCCTATCTATGGAGATGGCATCTAAGAATGCTAGAGAGCTCTGTCCAACTCAAGTGATACGTGCAGCTGATGTCGACAGTCACAAAGCCACCGCCGAACCTAAAGCTGTGAGACTGGGTCAAAAGCATGTCAGTGAGAGCAGTTCAGTTAATTGTTATCGCTGCAATGGAAATCACTAATCACAGTCCTGCCAATACAGAAATGCGAAGTGTTTTCACTGCCAGAAGCAAGGCCATATTTCAACAGCTTGCAGAGCTAGATCGAAAGCAGGAAGTAAGAACCATTCTAGTGGCAATGCAAAGCAGCGACAACAAAAGGGAAGAATTCACAATATTAAAGCGAACACACCTGATTTTGAAGAACTAGGAATCTACAGTATCTATTTCACTAGCGGCAACACCAGTAGCCATGAGAAAGACTTCCATACAAAACTTTTGATCAATGAGCAATATATTGATCTGTGTATCGACACGGCGGCGGACTGCTCTATCATGAGTAAGGACACATATGAGAGTAAGTTTAATCAAATACCACTTACAAAGAGTACCGTAGAGTTAGAAACCTACTCTGGAGAAATCCTAGAGACATGTGGACAAATGGAATGTACAGTTCAACACAATGGCCAGTCAGTAAACTGCCTATTATTGTAGCGAGCTACAACAACAGGCCAACTCTCATGGGCAAAGATCGGTTGAGAAAGTTAAAACTAGACTGGAAAAACATCTTCAGTGTAGATGCTTCGAAGAACTGACTCAACACAATGCTGAACAAGTACGAAAGCATGTTCACAGACAATTATGAGGGCATCACTGGGTATGATCCGCATCAAGTCCAAAGTGAAGTCTGTCTATTGTAAGGCAAGGCCGGTCCCCTATGCATTGAAAAGTCAGGTGGAGGAAGAGCTAGAGAAACTCAGAGAGAACAGAATGCTAGTGAATGGGCTATCCCGATTGTGGTAGTGCCCGAAGCAGACAAAACTGTACGCTTGTGTGGTGACTGCAAAGTTACTATCAACCAAGCAGTTGACGATAAGCAGTACCCATTACCTACATCGCAAGATTTGTATGTAGCACTCTCTGGGTCAAAGGTTTTCTCCAAGCTTGACCTGTTGCATGCTTACGCTCAGCTGAATGTTGATAAAGAGAGTCAACAGTATCTCACCATCAACACACACAAGGGACTGTACTCAGACACCAAGCTGCCGTATGGTGTAAAGTGCTCCCCAAAATCTTCCAGGCTACGAAGGATAAAATTTTGCAGGGAGTTCCAAATTGCTAATGCAATCAAGACGATGTGCTGATCTTACCTAAGGAAGGATATACTTGCCATAGAGGGAGTGCAATGAAGGTTGACCAGACTAGTTTCTGGGATGGGGGGATTGTCCTATGAGGAGAGATTGAGTAGACTAGGCCTATATTCTCTAGAGTTTAGAAGAATGAGAGGTGATCTCATTGAAACATACAACATTCTTACAGGGCTTGACAGGGTAGATGCAGAGAGGATGTTTCCCCTGGCTGGGGAGTCTAGAACCAGGGGTCACAGTCTCAGAATAAGGGGTCGGCCATTTAGGACTGAGATGAGGAGAAATTTCTTCACTCAGAGGAATCTTTGGAATTCTCTACCCTAGAGGGCTGTGGAGGCTCAGTCGTTGAGTATATTCAAGACAGAATAGATTGTTGAATATTAAGGGAATCAAGGGATATGGGGATAGTGCAGGAAAGTGGAGATGAGGTGGAAGATCAGCCATGATCTTATTGAATGGCGGAGCAGGCTCGAAGGGCCAAATGGCCTACTCCTGTAACTATTTCTTATGTTCTTATGTTCTTATGATCGCAACAAACAGAGAGGAAGAAAATCTAGAAGTGTTAGATTTAGTGCTTCAAAGGTTGAATGCCCACAATGTCAAATTGTAAAGGAGTAAATCTGCTTTTGTGCAGCCCAAAGTTGTGTACCTTGGTCTGAAAATTGATACAAATGGGTTGCAACCAGTGAAGGAAAAGGTAATGCTGTCATCAATGCTCCAAAGCCACAGAACGTGTCTAAGTTAAGATCTTTCCTTGGAATGGTCCAGTACTACGCAAGTTTCTTACCTGAGTTAGCGACCATGTTAGCTCCATTGCACGAGCTCCTCAAGAAGGATGTCCAGTGGAAGTGGACGCAAGCACAACAGGAAGCTTACGACGCTTGTAAGAGAAATCTCTCTAGCGATGCTCTACTTGTGCACTACGACACAGAGCGTGAGATTAAGTTAGCGTGTGATGCTTCCAGCTACGGTGTGGGAGCTGTCATAAGCCGCATAATGGATGACAGCCAAGAGAAGCCAATCGCGTTCGCATTGTGAACCCTCACAAAGAGCGAAAGAAACTACGCGCAAATTGAAAAGGAAGCACTCGGCATAGTGTTTGGAATCACGAAATTCCAACAGGTCCTGATCAGCAGAAAGTTTACCCTGATAACCGATCACAAACCACTCCGAGCAATATTGGGGCCCAAATCTGCCATCCCTGCAATGGCCGCATCAAGAATGCTACGATGGACAGTGTTGTTGTCACAATGTGACAACACGATTGAATATTGCACTTCAAAGCAAAACGCAATCGCAGATGCCTTGTCCAGTTTGCCACATGAAGACTCATATGTTGGGAGTGAAGGTGAGATTTTCACGCTAGGTGCAGTTGACAAAGACTTTCCCATAAATGCAACTGAGATTGCAAATGAGACTCAAGAGGACTCAGTACTGAAAAGAGTGTATGAAAACACCTTGGGGTAAAAATTGAGTCGCGCCCCATTTGGGGCGCTAACCTCGCCGGGGCGCTACTTTTAGCGCCCCGAAAAAATTAGCGGCCCTGCGCCGGAACTTCAGTGGTTGCGCCCCAAGAGGGAAGCGGGGCGCCACTGGAAGCACCCCGCATCCCTCTTGGGGCGCTGCGAGGGAATATCCTGGCGCGACGTGCCGCAGCGCCAGGCGCTGCGGCACGTCGCGCCGCGGTATTGCAGGCCTTCCTCCCCTTCTTAAAGGGGAGGGACCCTGCGCAGCGCGAACCGGGGCCCAGCTGGGCCCCCAGGGATCGGGAGTGCCGGCAAAAGAGCCCGGCACTCAAGAGAAGTGCCGGGCTCTTGGAGCGCAGCCGGCACTTCACGGTGGGGGGGCTTCACGGGGGCCGGGGACAGCAACGGGGGCAGGTGCTGGCAGGCGGCCAGCAACAAAAATGGCCGCCTGCCACCTCCCCTTTAAATATCGCCGTCCCGGCCGCACGTACGCCTCCCTGAACCCGTCGCACATAGCGTCTGGCGGTAAATCAGGGGGCGCGACTGAAGATCGCGGCTGGAGCGCGAGCGGGGTGCTGCACACGGCGATGACGTCATCGCCGGCGGCGCAGCGCCACAGGGCGCTACCGGCTGGCGCCGCCGCTAACCTCCCGCTTAATTTTACGGGAGGCGTGGGCGGCGCTGCGCCCGGGCGTTAGCTGCTTTACGCCCCATTAGCGCCCTCTTAAGGCGCTAACGGGAGGCGCAAGCAGCTGAATTTTTCCCCCAAGTTGAGTGGATGGACTGATCAGTGTATGGACACAGAATTGAAACCATTCCATAAACGTCGTACTGAATTGTCTTGTGAGCAAGGTTGTAACAAGTGGGGAAACAAAGTGGTGGAACTTTTTGAGAGATAGAATTCTGGTCGAACTTCACACTGAACATCCAGGGATCATCAGTATGAAATGAATTGCAAGAAGCTTTGTTTATTGGCCTGGATTGGACAGTGATCTTGATTCGCTTGTCAGCAAATGCAGCGTTTGCCAAAATTGCAGAAACAAACCACCCAAAACTCCACTACTACCCTGGTCATGGCCAAGTAGACCTTTTCAGAGAGAGTACATGTAGACTTCTGTGAGAAAGCAAATGATTATTTCCTGGTACTTGTAGATATTCAGTCAAAGTGGATTGAAGTGAAACACATGGGTTCAAATACTACAACTGAACGTACCACAGATGAGTTGAGGTCTATCTTTGCATGTCTTGGCTTACCTGAAGAGTTTGTTTCTGACAATGGCCCTCAGTTCCGTTCTGCTCTATTCCAAGAGTTCATGAAATGGAACGGTATCAAACACATTCTCGTTCCACCATATCATCCAGCTTCAAACAGAGCAACCGAAAGGTCAGTCAGAATAGTAAAAGAAGCTCTCAAAAAGCAAGTGTTGCACGGTTGTTCGGGACTCAGCATGAAGCAACGTTTGGCAAATTTCTTGCTGAAGTACAGAACTACTCCGCACACTACAACTGGATATACCCCAGCAGACCTCTTGATGAAGAGGAGATTGAGAACACGATTGAATCTTGTTCAACCAAATTTGACCTCAAGAGTTGAACAGAAACAGCTGAGTCAGAATGTTATTACGACAGCAATCAGAAAGAACGCAGTTTCAGACAAAACGAGTGTGTTCGTGTTCTCAGCCCCCCTGGAAAGTCGAGTTCACACAAGTTGGATATAGGAACCATAGTAGAGGTTTGGGGGACCAAGAGATAGTTGGTTGAAATTGGTGACAACATCCGAAGTGTTCGTGTAGATCAAACGATCTCTGCTAGAGATGAACCAAGACGTGATCTTGAACCACTTGATCATCAACACATACATGAGTTTGACTCTGTTCAGACTTCAAAAACTGAAGTACCAGGTTCAAACAAATCTGAGATAGAAACAGATCATCTTTGAGTTCGGAACCAGAACAAAACAGCGTGAAAACTGGTTCAACACCAAAACCTTCTGTAAGGAGATCGGGAAGGCACCGCAAACCTGTTATTACACTGGATTTGTAGTTCATTTAAAAGAAAAAAAAGCCAGGAGTGTTTGTTAGGTGGTACATGTAATGCTGGGAAAGGTGGGACCGTGGTTTTGTTGTATTTGAGAGGGGAATATGTACATTTTTTTAAAGGGGAAAGCAGTGTAATGTATTGTCACATGGTTTGTCACATGGTTTGGTATGAGCATGCTCAGTTCGCTCTGGCCTAGTAAAGCAAGCACCTGGACAAGCAACTCATCCTGTCTCTGTCCTTCATTTGTTCCACCCACATATATTACAGCGCTGTTGCTGAAAGCACCTGCTTCATTAGTAGCAGTAACAACCCTCTGTGCTCAGCATGGACATTGCATTGGACCTGCCAATGGCCATGCTAGATTTAGAGGAGCGAGAGGACTATCCTCAAAGGGAGAAAAAAGAAAGACTTGCATTTATATCGCGCCTTTCACAACATCTCGAAGCGCTTTACAGCCAATGAAGTACTTTTTGGAGTGTAGTCACTGTTGCAATGTGGGAAACGCAGCAACCAATTTGCGCACAGCAAGCGCCCACAAACAGCAATGTGATAACAACCAGATAATCTGTTTTTGTTATGTTGATTGAGGGATAAATATTGGCCAGGACACCGGGGATAACTCCCCTGCTCTTCTTCAAAATAGTGCCGTGGGATCTTTTACATCCACCCAAGAGAGCAGACAGGGCCTCGGTTTAACGTCTCATCCGAAAGACAGCACCTCCAGCACTGCACTAGAGTGTTAGCCTAGCTTTATATGCTCAAGTCCCTGGAGTGTGACTTGAACCCACAACCTTCTGACTCACAGGCGAGAGTGCTACCCACTGAGCCACAGCTGACACAATAGTGGATGTGCTTGCACCTCAGGTGACCTTTCCTGAGATCCAAGTCTTCAGACCTAGGCACAGAGACTTAGGGAATGTCTAAGGAGACCTGCCATTACCGTCTATGCTTCCTCAGGATGACCTCCATTTTGAGCCTTACCTACAGACAAGAGCCAGCACAGGGGCCACTGCCTATTGCTGTGAAAATAACCACAGTATTTGAATTTGTTCATGATCAGAACCTTCCAAGCTATCACTGGTGACATTTACTGCATTAACCCAGCCTTTGCTCCACGAGCGTATAAAGCTAATAATGGAAGCCTTGTTTGCCGGGGAATCACTTTTATCACTTTATTCCCATGGAAAGGAGGCAATAGAACAAAAGGCTGAATTCTTGTAGAATTGTGTCCACCCGCTGTCCGGACAGATTCAGAAGGAACTGCTCTACAGTCCTGTCAAGATGTCAGAAACCATCAATATGTGTCTTGCAAAATGTTGCTATCCACAGAAGCGAAATTTTCAGTAAGAGGACCGTGAGGATCATCCTGAAGCCTTGGCAAAGGAGATGGAAGAGGAGGTGGAAGAAAAATTAATCTTTGACTGACAGAACTTTTATTTAAAGACACCCCTGCATAAATAGTCCTAAGGTCTTCATCATAATATGCTGGCTGCATGAACAACATGCTGTGCCTGATCACCACACCATTACCTCCTTATGTCCCATCAGCTGTTACATTAACATGTCTTTCCTCACAATAAATGCACACACTACATTTCAACGACGGTGCAGCCACTTGTTCCCCTCATAAAGTTTAGTCTCTGTACTCTTCCTGTGTGCTTCCTTTGGGTGAGAGCCTATGAGAGCAGGGAAGTGGATCAGGTGAAAGAAATGTTTCGCGCCACTTTGTTACATCACTGAAGGATGCACTAATGAGTGTGTCAGCTGTGGCTCAGTTGGTAGCACTCTCACCTCGGAGTCAGAAGGTTGTGGATTCAGGTCCCACTCCAGAGACTTGAGCACAAAAATCTAGGCTGACATTCCCTGCTGAGGGAGCGCTGCACTATCGGAGGTGCTGTCTTCCAGATGAGACATTAAACCGAGGCCCTGTCTCCTCTCTCAGGTGGACGTATAAGGTCCCGTGGCACTATTTTGAAGAAGAGCAGGCGAGTTCTACCCAGTGTCCTAGCCAATATTTATCCCTCAATCAACATCACTTAAAACAGATGATCAGGTCATAGAAACATAGAAGATAGGAGCAGGAGTAGGCCATTCGGCCCCTCGAGCCTGTTCTGCCATTTAATAAGATCATGGCTGATCATCCAAATTCAGTACCCTGTCCCTGCTTTCTCCCCATATCCTTTGATCCCTTTAACCTTAAGAAATATATCTAACTCCTTCTTGAATATATTTAATGAATTGGCCTCAACTGCCTTCTGTGGTAGAGAATTCCACAGGTTCACCACTCTCTGGGTGAAGAAATTCCTCCTCATCTCAGTCCTAAAAGGCTTACCCCTTATCCTTAGACTGTGACCCCTGGTTCTGGACTCCCCCGCCATCGGGAACATCCTTCCTGCATCTAGTCTGTCTAGTCCTGTTAGAATTTTATAAGTTTCAATGAGATCCCCTCTCATTCTTCTAAACTCTAGTGAATATAAGCCTAATCGACCCAATCTCTCTTCATACATCATTCCTGCCATCCCAGGTATCAGTCTGGTGAATCTTCACTGCACTCCCTCCATGGCAAGAACATCCTTTCTCAGATAAGGTGACCAAAACTGCACACAATACTCAAGGTGTGGTCTCACCAAGGCCCTGTACAGCTGCAGCAAGACATCCTTGCTCCTGTACTCGAATCCTCTCGCTATGAAGGCCAACATACCATTTGCCTTCTTAACCGCCTGCTGCACCTGCATGCTTACCTTCAGCGACTGGTGCACAAAGACACCCAGGTCTCATTGCACTTCCCCTTTTCCCAATCTATTGCTGTTCAGATAATAATCTGTCTTCCTGTTTTTGCTACCAAAGTGGATAACCTCGCATTTATCCACATTATACTGCATCTGCCATGCATCTGCCCAATCACCCAACCTGTCCAAATCATACTGGAGTTTCTCTGCATCCTCCTCACAGCACACACGCCCACCTAGCTTTGTGTCATCTGCAAACTTGGATATATTACATCTAGTTCCCTCGTCTAGATCATTAATATATATTGTGAATAGCTGGGGTCCTAGCACCAATCCCTGCGGTACCCCACTAGTCACTGCCTGCCACTCGGAAAAAGACTCGTTTATTCCAACTCTTTGCTTCCCGTCTGCCAACCAGTTCTCTATCCAAGTCAGTACCTTACCCCCAATCCCATGTGCTTTAACTTTGCATGCTAATCTCTTATGCGGGACCTTATCGAAAGCCTTCTGAAAGTCCAAATACACCACATCCACTGGTTCTCCCTTATCTATTCTACCAGTTACATCCTCAAAAAATTAGTCAAGCACGATTTACCTTTTGTAAATCCATATTGACTTTGTCCGATCCTGTCACTGTTTTCCAAGTGCTCTGCTATTACATCTTTTATAATGGACTCTAGCATTTTCCCCACTACTGATGTCAGGCTTACCGGTCTATAATTCCCCATTTTCTTTCCACCACCTTTTTTAAATAGTGGGGTTACATTAGCTACCCTCCAATCCATGAGAACTGTTCCAGAGTCTATAGAATTTTGGAAGATGACCAGCAATGCATCTACTATTTCTAGGGCCACTTCCTTAAGTACCCTAGGATTTAGATTATCAGGCCCTGGGGATTTATCGGCCTTCAATCCCATCAATTTCCCTAACACCATTTCCCTACAAATACTGATTTCATTCAGTTCCTCCCTCACATTAGACCCTATGTTCCCCGACATCTCTGGGAGGTTATTTCTGTCCTTCTTTGTGAAGACAGAACCAAAGTATGTATTTAATTGGTCTGCCGTTTCTTTGTTCCCCATTATAAATTCCCCTGATTCTGACTGCAAGGGACCTACGCTTGACTTCACCAATCTTTTTCTCTTCACATGTCTATAGAAGCTTTTACAGTCAGTTTTTATGTTCCCTGCAAGCTTACTCTCATATTCTATTTTCCCCCTCTTAATTAATCCCTTTGTCCTCCTTTGCTGAATCCTAAACTGCTCCCAATCCTCAGGTTGCTGCTTTTTCTGGCCAATTTATATGTCCTCTCCTTGGAATTAATGCTTTCCCTAATTTCCCTTGTTAGCCACAGTTGAGTCACCTTTTTTGTTTTATTTTTATGCTAAACAGGGATGAACAAATTCTGTAGTTCATCCATGTGATCTTTAAATGTTTGTCATTGCCTATCCATCGTCAACCCTTTAAGTAACGTTCCCCAATCCATCCTAGCCAACTCGCACCTCATACCATCATAGTTTCCTTTGTTTAAATTCAGGACCCTAGTCTCTGAGTCAACTACTTCACTCTCCATCTTAATGAAGAAATCTATCATATTATGATCGCTCCTCCCCAAGGGGCTTCGCACAACAAGATTGCTAATTAATCCTTTCTCATTACATAATACCCAGTCTAAGATGGCCTGATCTCTAGTTGGTTCCTCTATATACTGGTCCAGGAAACCATCCCATATACACTCTAGGAATTCCTCCTCCACAGTATTGTTACTAATTTGGTTAGCCCAATCTATATGTCGATTAAAGTCACCCATGATAACTGCAGTGCCCTTATTGCACGTGTCTCTAATTTCCCGTTTAATGCCATCCCCAACCTCAGTATTACTGCTTGGGGGTCTGTATAAAACTCCCACTAACATTTTCTGCCCCATGGTATTTCTCAGCTCTACCCATACAGATTCCACATCATCAGAGTTAATATCCTTCCTTACTATTGTGTTAATCTCCTCTTTAACCAGCAATGCTACCCCACCTCCTTTTCCTTTTTGCCTGTCCTTCCTGAATATTGAATACCCCTGGATGTTGAATTCCCAGCCTTGGTCACCCTGGAGCCATGTCTCCGTAATCCCAATTATATCATATCCGTTTACATCTATTTGTGCAGCTAATTCATTATGACATTGCTGTTTGTGGGAGCTTGCTGTGCGCAAATTCGCTGCCGCGTTTCCTACATTACAACAGCGACTACACTTCAAAAAGTACTTCATTGGCTGTTAAATGCTTTGGGACCTCCAGTGGCCGTGAAAGGTGCTATATAAACACACATCTGTATGTGTTTTCATGGCAATGTAAGTTGGAACATTGCTTCCTTGTTATGGTTGCTCACTCCAGCTGAAGATATTCCTGGAGGTTTCATCACATGAGCTCCTCCCTCCACCTGCCCCGCCCCGCCCCCGCCATTGACCGCCCAACATGTCCATCCTTGTAGCCCACTGCCTCCCCACGGCCAATTGGAAAGCAAACAGACTCTTCATTACCCAATTGGGTGATTCTTGACTGTCAGTCAAAACAGCCTCTTCCTTCCCAATTCCAACATTTTTATAACTCACAAACAAAATTGTTGAAAGAATTTTTTTTGTCTTAATGCCCCCTGTGATTTTTCTCCTGCGTTGCTCTCAGCAGTGTCCTGGAAATTAATCTTCAATTCCTGGGGAGAAAAAAAATTAGAGGGAACATTAGCCTCATGTGTACGTAAATGTGCAAGGATTTCTGCTCAATGGTCTCTCACAACCTGCATGATTTTTAATGATTGAAAATAGCTGACAAAAAAGGTCAGTTCTATTCAGTCATTAAGATATGAGTGGTGATATAGTGCTACCAGGGTTTGTTTTAAAAGCTTTCATTTTTAGCCAGGGCTTCACACCCAGCTGTGTCTATACAACAGCCAATGCCAATCCTTCTAGATGAGAGCAGAGAAGATTGAGGGGAGATTTGATAGAGGTGTTCAAAATCATGAGGGGTCTGGACAGAGTAGATAGAGAGAAACTGTTCCCATTGGCGGAAGGGTCGAGAACCAGAGGACACAGATTTAAGGTGATTGGCAGAAGAACCAAAGGCGACATGAGGAAAAGCTTTCTTACTCAGCGAGTGGTTAGGATCTGGAATGCACTGCCTGAAAGGGTGGTGGAGGCCGACTCAAACGCGGCTTTCAAAAGGGAGTTGGATAAGTACCTGAAGGGAAAAAAAATTGCGGGGCTACGGGGAAAGGGCAGGGGAGTGGGACTAGCTGAAGTGCTCTTGCAGAGAGCCGGCACGAGCTCGACGGGCCGAATGGCCTTCTTCCGTGCTGTAACCATTCTATGATTCTATGATATCTCCTTATGTGTGTCAAATTTTGTTGGATGATGCTTCTGTGAAGCGCCTTGAGACTTTTTACTACGTTAAAGGCGCTATATAAATGCAAGCTGTTGTTGTTAATGTGATTGGCTGAAAGCACGACTTCCTGTAGTTACCAGGAAACACGACTTGGTTGCTGGGACAACCGAAGCAGGAAGCTTGTCTTATTTGTTTCCCAGTGCTGTCGCATTCCTTCTGCTGCCTTGGCTGGGTTCAGTGCACACCAGCAACTGAAACTGAGGCCTTCCAGTGTCAGCCGTGACTCAGTGGGTAGCACCCTCCCCTCTGAATCAGAATGTTGTGGGTTCAAGTCCCATTCCAGAAACTTGAGCATAAAAATCTAGGCTGACACTGCAGCGCTGAGGGAGTGCTGCACTGTCAGACATGCTGTCTTTCAGATGAGATGTTAAACTGAGGCCTCATCTGCTCTCTCAGGTGGATGTAAAAGATACTGTGGCACTATATTGAAGAGGAGCAGGGGAGTTAATCCTGGTATCTTGGCCAATATTTGTCCCTTAACCAACATCAATAAAACAGATTCTCTGGTCATTATCACATTGCTGTTTGTGGGAGTTTGCTGTGTGCAAATTGGCTGCTGCATTTCTTACATTACAACAGTGCCTACACTTCAAAAAGTATTTCATTGGCTGTAAAGCACTTTGGGATGACCGGTGGTCATGAAAGGTGCAATATAAATGCAAATCTTTCTTTCTTTCGTCCGTGTGGCTCAGTGTAAACATCAAGTGGCACTATTGACCCCGTCCAGACACCAGGAAAGGTGACAACCGCATTGCTCGAGTGGCATAACTTTCTGACTGAAAGACGCACGGCATTCCTTTCCGAGTCCTTTTAATGCTTTCCACTCGGGGAAATAAAACAGTTGATGGGAGGAATAAAAACTCGTGAGACAGAGTTGAGGATCACAAGGGGAATATTTTAATGCTGACCTGAGGACAATTCAGGTGAGTGCAAGAATTGGACTTCAAGAATTTGAATCGGAATTCATTTCATCCATTCCCTCTCAGGAAATTCACATCCGGAAAAAAAACAACTCAGAAACGCCACATCAAATTATTACCTTTTTTTTCCCTTTATAACAAAATTTTACATATTTTTTTTTGTAAAAACATGTCACGTTGACTGAGTACAAAATATGTGTAGAGATCTGTTCTGCACAAAGCCAGTCAGTGCCAATAAATTGCCACAGACCACTGTTTTGTTTGACAAACAAGCATAGTTAAGGCCAGTTCACACAATCACCTGCATCGAGTGAAATCCTTCCAATAACATTTTTCGGTTCATTATATAGAGGGGAGCGAACAAAAGTCAGTATTTATGATTCATTTCGTGCTGAAAGGTGCGTCCAAAGTTGTTAAAGGGGCGCCGCCCTCATTGTCAAAGGGGGGAGTGAGACAGGGTCAGAGGAGCCAAGTGCCTTTTCCACCACTGTGACCCCCCCACGTGCAATAAAACCTTTTACGATACGCTGGCCTTGAAATTACACCGTGCGATACGGGCGCCTGAACACTTAACAAGTTCGTCTGAAACTTGTGGGAGAGACCAAAACTAGGGGTCACAAATATAAGATAGTCACTAATAAATCCAATGGGAATTCAGGAGAAACTTCTTTACCCAGAGAGTGGTGAGAATGTGGAACTCGCTATCACAGGAGTGGTTGAGGCGTTTAGCATAGATGCATTTAAGGGGAAGCTAGATAAATATGTGAGGGAGAAAGGAATAGAAGGATATGCAGATAGGGCGAGATGAAGTCGGTTTTGTTTGGCCCTTTTTTTCTTCCCTCCCAGAAGCTGGCAGCTGTCCTTCATTCTGCCAGCGCAATTCACACTTCATCTAGAGCCATCCCTTGTTCCTTAACCTGTCCCATTACCACCTCCTCTTGCCTTGAATATCTCTTAATGTCTCTCAATGTCTCTTGATCTCTCCTGCTTTCTATCCTATCACTGACCTTCCCTTTTGTTCTTTCATCCCCTCCCCCATTTCCCAGCCCCTAAACCTGCCTTAAAATCTGTTCCATTTCCTGCTTTTTTCCAGTTCTGAGGAAAGGTCTTCGACCTGAAACGTTAACTCTGTTTCTCTCTCCAGGGATGCTGGCTGGCCTGCTGAGTTTTTCCAGCGTTTTCTGTCGTTATTAGGGTGGGAGGAGGCTGGTGTGGAGCATAAATGTCAGCTTAGACCTGTTGGGCCGAATGGCCTGTTTCTGTGCTGTAGCTACTACTATGTAATATGACACTACACTCTCCGCCCTTTCAGCGGAGACTTTGGCTATTTCGAGCGGGTTGACGCCTCGGCTAAGGCAGCAGAGAAGAGAATTCGAGACAAACGGGTTAAGGGTTCATTCGCAAGCACGGGGCGGATGGGAGGGTGACACGCACAGGTGACAAGAGAGAAGGTCGCGGAAGTGCTGCAGTTACATTTCTGCCGATTTAAGTTGGACGGCTGCGGATTATCCTCCATGCCCGCTTCCCCCTGAAGATGTCACCAACAGAGCCAAAATATGATTTGGTTCAGAGCGGCCTCCCACAACAAATCCTGCCAATGGCTTCATTCAACAGAAACGGTGCCAAAAAAACACCTTTTAAAAAAAACGGCAACCTCTTAATGGCTCTTTAACTGCTTGCCCTGTGCTATCATCTCCCCTCTCTCTCTGATTGTGGAGGGAGGCTGTTCATCGTCAAGACCCTTATTCGGAAACCAGTTACACAAAGAATTATCATTATCTTGCGCATCTCTTAGTTTTCTGGATCTTGGTTGTAACAGAGATTGCACGGCATCAACTGGCTGGACACGCGTTAACTGTTTCCGACAGTACAAGGGAGCTGGAGCTAAAGGCACAGTCCGGATGAAAGGATCGCCGGAGTTCTGCAGGATCATTTCCACCCACTGAAAATCGAGTGCCTCAGCGTTACTGAGACCAGGGAGGCTGCCCAGCCAGTCCCCCCCCCCCCCCCTCCCCCGACGACACCATCAGTGGGACAAATGAGTTGTCACAGCATAACGTTCCGCCATAAATCTCGCTGGCTTCTGCATGTCATGCGATTGTCTGCATCTCCCCACCCCCCAAAGCACCAGAGTTGAGGGTACAATGACCCAGGAGGTAGTGGTTTCTGAGTGCTAACACATCACACACCCTTTTCCACCAGCCATTGACACTTCTAAACATAAATACTGCCCTGAAACCAAATCATGAGCAATTGGCAGGAAAAGAAGATGACTCTGGGAGGAGAGTTAAACTCGCCGGTGTCATTAGGGTTTCCAACCCTTGAGGATTGCCCCGGAGTCTCCAGGAATTGAAGATTAATCTCCCGGACACGGCCGCCAGCAACACCCCTTGGGAGAGAAATCATAACGGCAGCAAAAAAGTGTGGCTTTGTTCGAACACTTTAGTTTTTAAAGTTAAAGAAATATTGGAAATGGGGAAGGAGAAAAAAAAAGGCTGTTTGACTGGGCAGGGCTGTTGGAGGCAGGAGGTCATGTGATGAAGCCTTCAGGAGTTGGCAACCCGCGGTGTCATGGTTGGATTCACAAGAGGCAAGATTCCCTCTTAGGCACAGAGTCCGATCCCGTGTTCCTGGTGGGAAACGGTGGCGACAGGGATAAGGGATCGGAGATCAGCACCAATTCCCTGATCCACACTCACTGCCTGCCCGTCGAGGCCCTGTGCTGGGATGAAGGATTGTAGAATCCACATAAACACAGTATCAGGCTTTTCATTCTCAGGGATGTGGCCATCGCTGGCGAGGCTGGCATCTACTGCCCGCTCTTAGACACGCTGAGAAGGTGGTGGTGAGCCTCCTTCTAACAGTTTGATACAGCTGAGTGGCTTATTGGGCCACTTCAGAGGGCAGTTAAGACTCAACCACATTTGTTTTCAACCTTTTGAAGACAGGACATTATTTGCAGTCTTCAAAATGTGCACTTTCTGAAACTTAACGCCAATAGCACATTTTACAAGAACAACTTTTGGCCAGCCTCCTCGCAGTGATGGCTATTTTTCCGTGTATGTATGTAGGATTCCTATGGTATATAGGGCACTGGCTCATTGCAATGTTACCTCCTCAACATTCAAATGGGGTCAACAGGGATCAGATCAAACTCTACTGAACTGGTACCAACTGGAATTGAAAGCAAGGCTAGTGCAAAGCGATAACCCCCGTTACAGCCTCAGAACGCCATTGCGCGCTGTAAGAACCTTTATCTTTCCATTTCTCTTGTCCAGTATTACATACGAACATACAGAACTGACGGGCAGGAAAAGACCAGCTGGTCCATCGAGCCTGCCCCCCACCCTCATGACGCCTGGACCATCATTAATAGACACTGCTTAACACTGGCACCCCGACCACCATCCGCCCGCCCCCACAGCCACATCTTTCAGCAGTGAGTTGAGTAGATTACCACAATGGGCTTGTATTCATGGAGGGGAGGGTCTTACCATCATAACCCTGATGTGAGAGAAGGCGTATATTTCAGTTCCCAAGTTGAACGCCATCCTGAGTCTTTGAATATGACCGACATGGAGGGAGACTCCAGCGGATGCCACCCTCTCCAATCAGTGTAGATGTGGGACTCGCACCCCAGGACTCTGCAAAAGGTCTAACACTGAGCAATGCAGCCGCAGTTACCGCTATCTTTTCACATGCCCTAAAATAGAATGAATGTTATACACTCTTTCCTGTTAGTCCTTTATCCCTTTCCTTTCCCGAAGTTGGCAAAAACCAGAAGACTGGGAATTCCCCATTCCTGTCAATCACGGCATGAACTCTAGGGCGTGAGAGGGTTAATTCTTCTTAATACCACTCTTCTTATTGTCCATGATCAATACATATAAAGCTCAGTCTTAAAACAGCATCCTAAAATAAATATATCTGCATAAAATACTCTCCCGTACAGCGATATCCCTGTCAACGATTTGTTGGTGAAAATAAATCAGATTCCTCTTTTTTTAAACATACTTTTATTTTTTCACCCGCATCTTCCTTCAGGCATTAAGAGTGATTCTGCGATCCTGAACACCCAATGCGCAGCCGATGCTGGCAGGGTGTGGGTCGGAGATTGGGCGACAAGATTGTAGCCCTGATTCTCCAAGTCGCATCCTGCATTCCCAACTCACCGCTGGATGCAGAATCACCCCTGTACTGTAATATGAAAACAGAATGTAATACAGAGGGCTTGAAAATCCTCAGTGCCCTGTTATTAGTGCACTGGCTAGGAGCATAGGAACAGGAGTAGGCCATTCAGGCCCCTCGAGCCTGTTTGCCATTCAATTAGATCATGGTTGACTTGTATCTTAACTCCAGCTACCCTCCAAGGTTTGAGTTCAACCCGTTCCTGGTACATTCCTGTCTGTGCTAATTTAACACAGTTCATCCAATTAGAATAGCACAGGCCGGAATTCAACATCAACGTGCTAGCCAGTGTACTACAAAGAGAGCGCAGAGGAAGTTAAATCCAAAGTGTGGCAGAAAAAGAGAACCGCTTCCCGAGGAATTGAGATGCCTTAGTTGATTTAATCTTCGTATCATTTTGAGCCCCCATCTTGCTTCAAAGGTACATTCCAACAGTGACTACACTTCAAAAAGTACTTCATTGGCTGTAAAGCGCTTTGGGACGTCCGGTGGTCGTGAAAGGCGCTATAGAAATGCAAGTCTTTCTTTCTTGCACCAGACAGGTCATACTGTGGAGAAATGTAACCATCAGATCAAACTGAGATCCAAACACTGTACCTCCCTCATTGCGTTTCCATTGTTTGCTTTTAAATGGAAAAAACCCAGGTGAAGGGCCAAGGCTCACGGTGTTGGGACAATGCCAAGGAAGCAAGAGAGAAGACAAAAAGAAATAATCCGTGGTTAAATGGTACAAAGCTTGCATGTCAATAGCCTGCAGATCGTAAGAGGACCGAAAGACCAACGAAAGTTAAAAGTTCCATAGTTTTGTGGTCCTGGGCAGGAGAGATAATAAAATAGCTGCGGAATCAACCCACACATTTCACCTCTGATTAACCAGTTGCAGAAACCGGGCACGAGGGAACCCCCATCAGTTCTCTCAGGCTGCAGTTACGGTACGACCTAGTGTGTCAAAGGGAAACAATTTGGGGCATCAAACCGTCACCAACATGCAAGAGTACAGTCCCAATTTAACTCTCAAGCTGGAAGGTGTGAGGTTCCCCTCCTCAGAAGGCTTTTTTTTTTACATTGCTTAGGACTTCACACCAGGTGATAGTACAACGCCAGGCGCACTTAAAAACGTGCCTTGAAATTCCACGGGACATCCTGGGAGTGTTTCAAATTTATTTTGGATTCTTTATAATGTTAGGAGAGAACCATCCCGCCAGTCCACCCTCGGAATATTTAAAATTAAGCTTGCTGGGTGAGACCTATGTTCCAGCCACATGCACAGATATCCATTGTCACTGAACTCCATGCGAGTGCGCAGCTGTCGGTATAACTCAGGTCTGTTGGCTGTGCATCACACATGACAAATACCAGTCTGACACCAGTACCTGTAGTATTACTGCCTCAAGTACATAATGCGGGGAGGAGAAAGGACAGTAGGGGCTAAAAATGAGATAGAGAAAAATGTATTATAGTAAAAACATCGTATTACGTATGGTTAATTTAATGAGTACACAGATCACATGCCATGCAGTATTACCAAGTCAGTCCAATTCTGTCAATAAAAGGAACTAAAACCATGAATAATTCTGTTAAATGGCAAATGTTTTTGAAATAGAATAGAGCAACAATTTGCATGTATATAGTGCTATTAACATAGAAAATGCCCCAAGGCACTGCACAGAGATAAAAATATACCTCGTGTAGTAGTAGAAGAGCTAAGGGAAGTGACAAAGGCATGGTCACCGAGGTAGGTTTTGAGGAAGTTTTGTTAAAGATGGGAAGAGAGGTAGCAAGACATGGAGATTCAGGGGGAAAAGCTCAGGGTATAGGGACAAGATGGCTGAAAGCTCTGCCGCTGTTGTGGAGTGGAGGGAGGGAGGGAGGAACCTGCGAGAGGCCAAGTGGAACGTAGGGGTGAAGGAGGATGGAGGGGTAGAGAGGGAGGAGGCCGTGGAGGAGCTCTATACTGAGTGTGTCGGGGGGACTAGGACATTGGTGTGCACAGGGGTAAAAGAGGAGCAGCGGAGAGCTTAGATTTGACAACGGCGTGGATGAGAGTTTTAACGGTGGTGAGAGTGAAATATGGGCAGAGGTGTTGCGATGTTGCACTGGTGGAAACAGACGGTCTTGGTGATAAATATGATATGGGGTTTGAGGTTCGGCTCGGATCAAACAGGACACTGAGGTCGTGCACGATTCAGTTCGGCCTGAGCAATCAGATGGGGCAGGGGATGGAAATGGGGACAAGGGTGCGGAGTTTTTGGCAGAAGCTGAATAGAATGACTACAGCGTTGCCAATGTTAAAGTGGCGAAAGTTCTGGCTCATCAAGTTTGCTTTCTTCCATATTTTAAAAGACCATGATAGAAATGCAATAACCTGGAGTGGGAAGTTAAGTCTAGGCTTTCAAATAGTCAGCTTAGTCCTTCAATCAGCTGGCCTGTCTTGAATCCCCCAGTGAAGTCCAGTAAGTATGTCTTGACTTTGTTCCTTAATCTTACTACACAAGACCAGACTGTTTAGGCCATATAAAGTGGCAAATGAAGTGTAGATCCCTCAATGGGATAAAGCATCTTCCTTAAACACTTAAGGGGGAAAAATTCGGAGGGTGCTAACGGGGCGTTAGCAACTTAGCGCCCGAGCGCGGCGATTTTAGCGCCACTCGCAAAATTGACCTGTCGTTTTGCGCAGGCACTAAACACTACCGCCAAGATCTCCTGTGCCCGCAGATCGTGACGTCATGCAAGTGTGCAATGCCCGGACCGGAAATTGAGTCGCGCCCCCTGCCTTATCACCTGCCACTCGGAACGACAGGTAGAGGGGAACGTTTTCAAGTCGGGAAGGTGCTGTGGGAGCGCTATTTAAAGGTGGGCACTTCCTGCTTTTTCTTGTCGGCAAAATTTTTGGTACCCGCAGGTTGAGAGGGAGAGAGACGTCTGGCGAGATTTATCGCTGTCCTAAGGAGTTTTGGCCCTCAGCACCACTTTTGAGGTTCCTAAGCGCCGAGCTCTTTCCCTGGGCCTATCCATTAGTGCTTCCAACACAATTGCTTTAGAGGTCTCTCCAGGCCGGGATTCAAGGCTGTAATGAGCAGGGTGTGGCTGGCCAGCAAGATGGCCCCTCCCCTTTAAGAACTGGATGGCACCAGTCTGTCTGGCTTCCATGGTAATGGACATCGCCTGAGCTTCGGTAGCATTCTGAGGTAGTGCCTCGCTCCCCGACGTTAGCGCTTTAAGAGAGGTGTGTAGCGCCTGATTTAGCGCTCAAATCACCTCCAGGGGTGATAGAGGCGAATTTTGCAGTCGGAGAAGATAATTAGCGCCGGGCGCTAAACTTTGCGCCCGGCCGATATTCGTGCCTCAAAATGGGCGATACCCAATTTTTCCCCAAAGCATTACATGGTAATCACCTCAATACCAGCTAAATTCATCCCTTGTATTTGATTACATTTACTCCTCTGATTTGTAAAGAACTATCGAGACAAAAGAAGATTCCTCAAAAATGTTTTCAACCGGTTTTGGCTGCCATTTTGGAGTGCCTATGTTATTTAGGGTTGCCACCTCTTGCTGGATGTATTCCTGGACGTTTCATCACGTGAGCTCCTCCAACTGCCCCGGCCCCACGCTCCCCCCATTGGTCGATGGACATAGAGTCATAGAGCCATAACAGCACAGAAGGAGGCCATTCGACCCATCGAGTCCGTGCCGGCTCTCTGCAGTGCAATCCAGTCAGTCCCATTCCTCTGCTCTATCCCCGTAGTCCTGCAAGTTTATTTCCCTCAAGTGCCTATCCAGTCTCCCCTTGAAAACATTGAGTGTCTCCGCTTCCACCACTTCCGTCGGCAGCGAGTTCCAGGTCCTCACCACTCGCTGCGTAAAAAAGTCTTTCCTCACGTCCCCCCTGTATCTCTTGCCCAAAACCTTAAATCTGTGTCCCCTAGTCCTTGTACCATCAACTAGTGGGAACAGCCTTTCCCCGTCTAGCCTATCCAAACCCATCATAATCTTGTACACCTCTATCAAATCATCCCTCAACCTCCTTTGCTCTAATGAAAACAAATCCAGCTTCTCCAACCTGTCCTTGTAGCTCAGATTCCCCCATCCCCGGAACCATTCTGGTAAATCTCCTCTGCACCCTCTCAGGGGCTGTCACATTCTTCCTAAAGTGTGGTGACCAGAACTGGACGCAATACATGTCCATCTTCACGATGCCCCGCCATCCCACAGCATTTTGGAAAGCGAACAGACTCTTCCTTACCCAATTGGATCATTTTGTGACTGTCAGTCAAACAGCCTCTTCTTTCCCAACTCCCAACATTTTGATAAAAAGCGTTGAAAGAAAAACAAAATGTTTTTTTAATGCCCCTGTGATATTTCTCCTGCAGTGTCCTGGAGATTAATCTTCAATGCCTGGAGACGCCAGGATAATCCTGGAGGGTCGGCAATGGCAGACCTAATGTTATTTCTTCCCATTACAGCAGCAACACCCCAAAGCAGCAGAGCGTAAATTTTGCAATTCAATGCTCCCAGTCTGGAGCCTTTGGTGAATCGGGTGTTTAGGTCAGCGTACCGGGATCATGGCACTTCCGATTTTCCCATTCATTTGCCGGTCTTTTAACGTTGGTTGCCAACCATGTAACACCACAGTTCATTCGGAACCCCACAAGAAAATCTAATTCAACTATTTAAAAAAAAAATTGGAGTTGGGATTCAAAGTCCAATCCCAGGAGCAAAAGGAGAAGTGGGATTCGAATTCCTCTGATTGCTAAGTGGAGCCATCTTCTTATGCGCCATGTTCCCAATTTCAGGAGAAATACCGAACAGAGGTAACCTTCATGGGCGTATTTACAACATCGCTACACGCAGCGACCAGAGGGATTCTTACCCCGCTCAGTTTGTTAACCGACAATACCATCTGGTCTCCAAGTCCTTTAGTCCAAGTTGGATGTCTCCTGTCGGTTGGCCCAGGATATTTTTTGTCAAAATTGTTTGTGGCACTATCTTACCACCTGTGGAAACTGGAGTGATTAGACTCGCAGTGAGAAGCGAGCTTCTCGTTGCTTTGAACTCCGAATCATCAGGAGCTGGCTTTTTTTTCCCCAGAACCTTGTGGTTGCCCTTGACAACGGGGGTATGTCTGTGTCACAGTGGTTGATTCTGTGAATGATTCACATGGAAGCTTATTATCTGCAAGGACTTTTTTACTGATACATTAGACTGACATTGCCTGTCTTACCTCTACATGCGACATTTAAGCGCGTATCTGTATGCAGTTCTTCTATTTTTGCTGCAGTTGTTTGCTGTGGTCTGTCATTTTGCCGTATGTCAGTGTAATGTTGTGCTTTTTCTATGTGTGTCTGGTATTTCCGGTATCCAAGGGCTGAAAACAGAGGGACATTTCCTCGGACTCTTAACACAAAGGGGCTGAATTACCTCGACCATTCCACCGGACTCTCGCCATAACTCTGGTGGGAGTCTGGTGGAATGGTTCTGAAAAAGGCCGGGACCCGGATATGCCAGGACCTGACCTCATTTGGGGAAATCCTGCTTGGCCTGAAAAGGGACAGAGCCTCCACCCATCCTTCGCGAGGCCATGTTTGAGGGCGTGGGGCTGGGGCTAGATATGCCCTACGTTTCAGTATCTTGATGAGAGGAGGGGACCGAATTTTTCCATTCCTTCAGGAGAGAAAGGGACCATCCCTTACAGAATCTTCAGGAGAGGAGTGGACCATACCCTGCAGTATCTTTCAGGAGAGGTTTCAGCCGTGGCTCAGTGGGTAACACTCTCGCTTTCTGGGTCAGAAGGTTTGTGGGTTCAAATCCCACTCCAGAGACTTGAGCACATAAATCTAGGCTGACACTCCAGTGCTCTCTCAGGTGGATGTAAAAGATCCCGGGGCACTATTTCAAAGAAGAGCAGGGGAGTTATCCCCGGTGTCCTGTCCAATATTTATCCCTCAATCAACATCACTAAAACAGATGATCGGATCATTATCACATTGCTGTTTGTTGGAGCTGGCTGTGCACAATTGGCTGCCACGTTTCCAACATTACAGCAGTGACTCCACTTCAAAAGTGGCTGTAAAGCGCTTTGGGACATCCTGGGGTTGTGAAAGGTGTTATATATCAAGATGCTCTCTTTCTTTCATACCCTGCAGAATCTTCAGGAGAGGAGGGGACCATACCCTGCAGATGGCAGAGAAGTGCTGGTATGGGGGTTTAATAATCCTGTGCCTTTCTAATTCATTCACGAATCCTCTGCTTTTACTGCAGCACCTTCACTGCAGTACTGAGGGTGCCAGTTCTTGGGAGTAATCTTCGAAGTTCGCACACAACACTGTATACCTCCTTCTGATGAAAGGTCATCGACCTGAAACGTTAACTCTCTTTCTCTCTCCACGGATGCTGCCTGGCCTGCTGAGTTTTTCCAGCGTTTTCTGTTGTTATTTCGGATTTCCAGCATCCGCAGTATTTTGCTATCGTACTGTATACCTCCTGTTACTTTCAATGTAATGAACTTGCATTGGAGAAACGCTGATACCACGATCTGGCGCTCTCATGGGGAGCAGAATCTGGGAAGTGGTGGATGCCCAGTCTGTGATTTTCCATCCAGGGATAGCAAGGGACGGAAAAGCTGTGCATCCATGATTTTCCATGACACACTCCGTGCGAATACCTCTCCCCGTTGGGAACACCCGATCTCGGACTCATCCCCTAAAATTAATTTTGCCTGTCTTAATGCGCTGAAATTGGTTCGAAGTGGCCTAGGAGGTTGATCGCGGAAGGAAGCTTGGGGTTCGAAAACAGGAGGGCACTAAGCACTGTGCTGATTAAGGGAATGGATACTTCGAACAAATATACATTCGAGACTGTCACACAACCTAGAACCAGGGGACAGGGGCCCAAGCTTTAAAGAGGGAAGGTGCACAGACGGTTTAGATTTAACTAGTGTACGCAGGGAGGCAGCTGGTGTGGAAAGAAATATAGGAACATTAAGAACAGGAGGAGGCCATTCAGCCCCTCGGGCCTGCGCCACCATTCAATGAGATCATGGCTGAACTGCTCCTCAACTTAATTTTCCCGCCTTTGCTCCATATCCCTTGATAACCTTACCCAACAAAAATCTAGCGATCGCAAGTCTTGAAAGCTCCAATTGTCCCCCAGCATCCACACCCTTTTGGGGCAGAGAATTCCAGATTTCTACCACACTTTTGAGTGATTCCAAATTTCACTCCTGAATGGCCTAGCTCTAATTTTAAAATGATGTCTTCTTTTTCTTGATTGCCCCACCAGAGGATATAGTTTCTCCGTCTCTACTCTATCAAATCCTTTTAACGTTTTTAACACCTCGATCAGATCACCCCTTCAATCTCCTATGCTCAAGGAATACAAGCCAAGTTTATGCAATCTGTCCTCATAAGTTAACCCTCTAAGCCCCTGGTGTATCATTCTGGTGAATCTGCGCTGCCCCCCCACCCCCCCTCCAAGGCCGATATATCCTTCCTGAGGTGCGGTGCCCAGAACCGAATGCAGTTACTCTAGATGCGGTCTAACCAGAGCTTTACACAACTGAAATATAACTTGCTCCCCCTTTGTATTCCGGCCCCATTGAGATGAGGGCTAACATTCAAGGAACATATGAATAGATATTTGAGGGAGTGGGTGACGGAGGGTGTTGAGAGACTGCTTGCTATGCTCCTAAGGTTGTTGCTGCTGGCGTTTAAAAGTACAAAGCATTTCTTACTCTTGAGTAGATAGCCAGTCGGTCCCTGGACAGACAGAGATGTTGTTTAATAAAAGATGCCGTGCCAATTGAATGGTAGGATAGCCCAGGTGTTCAGAGTGCAGATTCTAATATGTGGCCTGGTAGTGTTAGACAATCAGCAGGCCAGTTAACTCAATCTATAAACTAATAATAATAATAATTTTATAACACACATTATTTCAGTCATGGTGTGGAAGTGAAATAATTAGTTTTAATTTCATTTTTGGTTAAAGCCACTAATTTAGGTTGTCACAGAAAAAAGGACGGAAATGAATAATTTATTGACTTAGTCACCTCATGTAATTCAGTGGCCCTGATTATGGCAAAACTTCTCTCTCTCTCTCTCTCTGTACGGATGGTTAAATTACAGACTGGTAGTAATCACATTTTGCTCACTCTCAATGGTATCATTGGCGTAATCCTTCAGGAACTACTCCCCAGTCCAAGAGAGCATCCTTCTTTCCCACTGATCAACCCCGACTGAAGTTCTAATGGATTGTACAATCAGACCTGACAAGCCTCCGCAGCAAAGGTTGCACATCACAGTATCATTTCTCCGTCACTATGCGAGCAAGGTGGAGATCTGCTGCTATTCCCAGATATCTGGTAATAAAATGCATTTATATCATTTTAAAACGAGCTGCCACGAGTTGGCAGGTGATGGAGGTCAGGAATGGTTAATCGTGTTCTGAAGTGCAGTCTAAAAGGAGTAGCAAACAGGGCGTGCTGTCTCCTCACATTAGATGGGTTGGCCAGGTCAAGTGCACTTGCTGAGTGGACATGGCAGCCCTGAACAACAGACAGCAACAGCCCAAAATCAATGCAAATTCTGAGAGATACATGAAGGAAAAAGCAATGGTCATTTTCTCAATCTGCGGGTTGACTGCTGATTGCAATTAGCTGGTTTGCATACTGCTAACCATTGGCCATCATTTAGAGTAGTATCGAAATAGGTGGGCATTAGGTAACTGTTAAAATTAAAAAGTACTTGCTTTTCCCCAACTCGCCTCCCCACCACCCACCCCCCCCACCCTACCCTCCCCCCGCCTACTCTCCTGTAGATGACAAATGAGATCTTGGCTGTCACTTGCTCCATTCCCCCACCTTCGTACCAACCAACTGCAGATGACCTCATCTCTTTGAGATTATTCAGGGATAACCCCTTCCCTCTGCATCTCAGCCCCAGATTTGTCAGTTCAAGCAAAACAATAAAAGCAATTAACTAAAGAGTATTGTTCAGTTTCTTCGCGCCACAGAGCCCGCTAGCCAAACTGATTCCTCGCTTTCGCTCGCAGTGAATCCCGTAATAAGCCACTGTGCCTTGCGACTCTCTGCTTCCTACAGGTTGTCTTCCTGCACGTCTATGCTATACAGTTACTAGCCCCAGCTGCACTTGGTGACCTTTACTCTAGACAGTTGATGCACTTGGAAAGCTAATAGCTGCAGAATACTAAAAAAGAGCCACCCACTGGGTGGAAAGGAGTGCTGGCCAGGGAAGGGAAGGGAAACACAGCCATGTTTCAAACGCAATTACCAACAAAATCATCTGGGAGCATAATCCTCAGGAACGCCGGTAAGGTTTCTCAGTTTGAGGGCCATGTCAACGGTCTTGACGAAAATGTCAATCATCTTCCTCATCTCGGGCGTGTAGGGATCATATTCCAGTTTCCTCAGGCCAGAGCGTTTGAAATTGCCGTCCTTTTGGCTCTCAACGCAAAGGAGCCTGTCGTCGGAGACATCGAGACCCAGCACAGACACCATTTTCTTCAGTTGGTTAAAAAGGTCGTGTTTCAGATCTTCGTAGTGGACCACCAGGACTTTCTTGCCGTACTTCAGCCAGTCGAGAGTGTGGGAAGCCCACCAAGGTGCATAGTTTTTCACAAACTCAGGCCACTCTGTCAAACAAAAAAAAAAGAGAAAGATAAAATATTAAAATTCAAAGAGGCTCCATTTTATACAAACCATCTACAAGGCACAAGTCAGGAGTGTGATGGAATACTCTCCACATGCCTGGATGAGTGCAGCGCCAATAACATGCAAGAAGCTCGACACCATCCAGGACAGAGCAGCCCGCTTGATTGGCACCCCATCCACCACCTTAAACATTCACTCCCTCCACCACCAGCGTACCGTGGCTGCAGTGTGTACCATCTACAAGATGCACTGCAGCAACTCGCCAAGGCTTCTTCGGCAGCACCTCCCAAACCCGCGACCTCTTCCACCCAGAAGGACAAGGGCAGTAGGCGCATGGGAACACCACCACCTCCAAGTTCCCCTCCAAGTCACACACCATCCTGACTTCGAAGTATATCGCTGTTCCTTCATCGTCGCTGGGTCAAAATCCTGGAACTCCCTCCCTAACCACACGGACTGCAGCGGTTCAAGAAGGCGGCCCACCACCACCTTCTCAAGGTCAATTAGGGATGGGCAATAAATGCTGGCTTTGCCACCGATGCCCACATCCCGTGAATGAATATTTTTTTTTAAATCTCATTGGTGTAAGAAATTACATCTGAGGTAATTTGAACTCGAGTACACGTGAAAAAAAATGCACATTTTTTTCAACTCTAATATTCTATCATCAAGGTGGGATAGAGGTTCCCCGGTGGCAGCTTTCCCCAGAGCATCTCATCCAAGTGGCATTCTTCATGTCTGAGTCTAGACAGTGAGTGTTGGCAGACTATTGACCACTGGGGCATCACTCCTAGACCCACTTCTGTTCTCACCTGATGTCTAAATGGACACACCTTCCCACTGGAATCACCAGACAGGAGTCAGGAACGTAAACCCTGACTGATTCCCTGTATCCTCCTTCCGAGTCCAAGCAAATTATCGTGCCTCAGCCGAGATCCGCAAACTCATCTCAGATGAGGGATCAAACCCGGGAGCTTCCTGATCTGTACGGTTAGGAAAAACACTGGGTGGCACATTTCCTGACGGAGCTATTTTGAAGCACGTAGTTCGTAGACTTTGACGGGGAAGAGTCATCAGGACGCTGAAGTCTGCGGTTGTACATGCAAATGCATGCCTCTTTCATTTCTGACAAAAGGCCTCTACCAGAAACGTAACTTGTTCCCCTTTTAAGTTGTGATGGACTTGCTATGTTGCCAGCATTTGTTCTTACGTCCAGAATTCCATCTTGCAGTTTTTCTTTGTAAACTAACAAGGATGTCAGGCTGGAGTTCTTTCTTGCCTGGTTCCAAAATGGCTGCCTCATGTTTCTACAATCTAAAATGGCGTCACCCAACTGATGCTACAGGATGACTAAACATATGGGGTAACACTGGGCTGAATCCCTTTGATTACTACACAGCAAAAAAAAAATGCACGGCAATTTTATGGTTATCAACCTTTTCCTGGAAAACGTGTGGGGAACTCGCCATTAAGGAGAAGCTCAATTAGGACGTGGAAGTGCTGAATACTGGAGGGGGAAAGTATACTGGGGATTCCTGGGGTTGCTCTCCTTAGAGCAGAGAAGGTTGAGAGGAGATTTGATCGAGGTGTTCAAAATCATGAGGGGTCTGGACAGAGTAGATAGAGAGAAACTGTTCCCATTGGCGGAAGGGTCGAGAACCAGAGGACACAGATTTAAGGTGATTGGCAAAAGAACCAAAGGCGACATGAGGAAAAACTTTTTTACGCAGAAAGTGGTTAGGATCTGGAATGCACTGCCTGAAAGGGTGGTGGAGGCAGATTCAATCGTGGCTTTCAAAAGGGAATTGGGTAAGTACCTGAAAGGAAAAAATTTGCAGGGCTACGGGGAAAGGGCGGGGGAGTGGGACTAGCTCTAGTTCTCTTGCAGAGAGCCGGCACGGGCTCGACGGGCCGAATGGCCTCCTTCTGTGCTGTAACCATTCTATGATTCTATGAAAACAATGAGCTGAGAAGATGAAGCCATCTGCGTCACATCCCTATTGTCGCGGGTAAATGTCCCTAAGGTGGCCAGCAGCCTAAAAGTGAGGCAACATCGTAAATGTCCCAGCTGCAGATGACTCTTTGCGAACATACATTAACGGAGAGAAAACATTGAAGGGTTTAAAAACAACTCTTTGCTTTTTTTTCTTTTCAAAGTTCTCACTTCAGCCAGCCAGCGTTTCTCAACTTTGTGCAACAGCCTACTGGCTCACAGTTAGCTGGGAAGGAGCCAGTGATGCCCCAGTGCCTGAACTTCTTGGTCTGTTCTCCCAGTCAGTTGCGCAGAGCAGATGCCTGATTAAGCAGCTAACTGTAGCCAAGTCCCCACTGAATCATCAGAGACAGAAGCTATTTCATTAAGCAGATATAGGGCAATTCACCTTGTGTAATCACAGCACATAAAACTTTGCTTTACAATGGCCCCGAGGAGATCATAAAACTAATGCCACGGAACAGTGTGACAATTTTACAGTTACTTCAGTCACAGCAAAGGCAACAGCTGGGGCACCATTTCTGGAGCTGAATGATGAAGCAGGGGTATTAACATTGCAATGTTATTGCAGTGCACACACCATAATATCTCCTGCCATGTCTTGCAATAGAATTTCATGAACAATTAAACACTGTTTAACTGCATCACTAACAACATCTTTAACTAAATAATGTAATTGGCCACTATTTCATTAATTCAACACTTGTCATCTCAATGTGGGATCTCCCGACCCCCTTGTTCTTCTTGGATCGTCCTGGCAGTTGGTTAGAAGTTCACGTACATACATACGAACATACGAATTAGGAGTAGGAGTAGGGCCACTCGGCCCCTCGAGCCTGCTCCGCCATTCAATAAGATCATGGCTGATCTGATTACTCCACATTCCCGCCTACCCCCGATAACCTTTCACCCCCCCCCTTGCTTATCAAGAATCTATCTACCTCTGCCTTAAAAATATTCAAAGACTCTGCTTCCACCGCCCTCTGAAGAAGAGAGTTCCAAAGACTCACGACCCTCTGTGAGAAAAAATCTCTCACTTTGCATTCTGATTGTCACTCCTTGGGCAAGGAGAACTGAGAACAGGGTGAGGCAGTGAGATTTGCTTCGAGCTTCTGGGTTTGCAGCCAAGCGCAGACTGTTGGGTGAAAGTGTCTTCTC
This sequence comes from Squalus acanthias, assembly GCA_030390025.1. NCBI lineage: Eukaryota > Metazoa > Chordata > Chondrichthyes > Squaliformes > Squalidae > Squalus > Squalus acanthias. The sequence continues at coordinate 90,332,893 of CM059437.1, read as the reverse complement.
TTTACCAAATATCAGCTTGCTATGCAAGATGAGTTTGGGCAACGTCAACCCAGTTATTAGTGGGAATAGAGCCACAGCATTAGAACTGCCCACAATTTGGCAAAAATCGCACTCAGGATGAAAAAATGGTTGGTGTGGGAAACTGTCCTGATTCAGTCGTGGGTGCTCTGCTGAGGTTGAGTAAGTGGACCTCAGGGTCCTTACAAACTGGGTTGCGCTCCACCATCGGTTTTTGAAGCAGATGACAGGGAGCTTTAATCTACATCTAATCCTCATTATACCTTATCTGGGCGGGCTGGACACTGACAATGGATGCCCAGAATGGGGAAGCGTTCCATTTGCCAGCATTGACATCCACGTGCAATGTAACACAAAAAGAAAAATCACCAGAGTAAATTTAAAAGGCTCACTGTCTCTGATTCTATGCTGCCTCTTTCCGAGAAACTACCATTTGTAGCTTGGCTCTGTGTAGCAGACACAATTCCTGCAGGCATGTAAAACATGGAACTGCAGATGTTAGCCTCGCCAGGAATCCATTAACATTGACTTGAACCTGTGCCTTCTAGGTTAGGTAAAGTCTATGCTAGGGAAAACTGCAAATGGATTTTGCGGAACGGTAGACCTGATGCACCAAACAGCCTTTTTTTTCCCTTCTATTTCTTATGCTCTTATGCAGACTGCCTGGAGTCAACTACAAAGATGATTCTTTTAGACAGGCTTGACTTTCAAACACTACTTCCTGATTTGTCTCGTTTACTTTCCTCCTGTTTTCACCCTTCACACTATAAACTTTGACCTTTCACTTAGTTGAAAGTTGAAAGGCAAAAGTTGAAGTACCAGCAGTCATGCTCAATGTAAACAGACAATTACACATGTTTCTTCCCTGTGAAGTCTGTCAGCGGATCAGCTATCACTGCCCCTCTCTCTAGAACGTCCGTTCACTTGTGAACAAGGCCCTTGTCATCCATGAGCTTATTGTGGATGATTGCATCGACATTACGGACTTGACGAGTGATGATAACTTCCACCTTAATGAAGCCTTCCCGCCTGGCTATACTTCCACCATCTGCCCAGCCCAGACCGGTGCGGTGGCGGTGTGACTCTTATCACCAAATCACACCTTTGTCTGTCCCTCTACTCCTCTGGCACCTTCTCCTCCTTTGTTCCACCCCTCTCACCACTCCTTTAAAATTCTCATTCTCTACCGCCCAACCAAGTACCAAGGCCAGTTTCTCACTGAGATATCTTCACTGCTTTCCTCCCTGAGCACCAAGCAACTTCTCATCCTTGGTGATTTCAACCTCCCTCTCAACTTATCATGGCCTCGCCCCTCCCGATCTCTGTAACCTGCTCCAGCACTTCAACCCTCCAAAATCTCTGTGCTCCTCCAATTCTGGCCTCCTGAGAGCAACCTCGATTTTAATCGCTCCATCATTGGTGGCCGTGCCTTCAGCTGCCTGGGCCCCGAGCTCTGAAATTCCCTCCCTAAACCTCTCCGCCTCTCTACATCTCTCTCCTATTTTAAGACGCTCCTTAAAACCTACCTCGTTGACCAAGCATCTGCCCTAATATCTCCTTACGTGGCTCGGTGTCAAGTTTTGTTTGATAACGCTCCTGTGAAGCGCCTTGGGACGTTTTGCTCCGTTAAAGGTGCTGTATAAATGCAAGTTTTTGCTGTTCTTGCTACCTTCATTTTGCCTTGTGTTACCTTTACAAAAGCACCATGCCAGCATAGAGCCTGACAGGTTTTACTATCTGTTTTGTACCTTTGTGGATGATGTATGTGGATGAACTACACAGCAATAGTTTTTCACTGGGGGGTTTGCAAAACTCTGAAGTGCTCCCTTCCTCTGTTCTCCCTGTTCTGAGCCTTAGGGAGAGCGCGCGTTCGAAATAAGAGTTTTTTGGTTTCATGTTATAGAAGGGGTTTTGCATGTGGATTAGATTATCTGTCTGCAGTTAAAGAAAGGCTTGCATTTATGTAGCACTCTTAGTAATGTCTCAAAGTGGTTCACTTACAATGAATTAATTTGAAGTGCATTAACTGTTGTTATGCAGGATAACCTAGCAGCCATTTTGTCCACAGGTAAATCCTACACAACAGCAATGAGACGAATTGCCAGTTAATCGGTTTTCAATATTGTTGGCTGAGGGAGGAATGCTGGACAATACACTGGGAGAACTCCCTGCTCATTGAATAGTGTCATGGGATCTTTAATGTCAATGTTACGTTTTGGAGGTTTTAAACTGGACATTGCCTTGGAGTCAGTGTCACTGGCTACTCCTGTAAGTGGACCTCATGTCCAATATAAACTGGGGTGTGCCTTTACCTGCCCAATATCTAGGTAAAAGCAGTGACACCAGAGGTCAAATGGACAACCTTTACAATGTCATTCTCCACCCCACAGATATATTAATGTCATTGTTTAGCAATTTCAGTGTTTAGCAATTCAAATCACACCATAGGCTAAACGTCCTGCAACATTTCCTGTTTGAGTGCTCTCATTATTTCAATGTTTGCCCAAGTCATCTTCTTTCTCATGAACCACAAGAGTATGCCCAATAATGGACCTTTGTCCTGATAGATGGAGCAGTTTATCCTTTATTTCAAAGCTGGCCACACCATTTCCATTAGCCTCCACATTGCCCAGATCACCGACACTATGAATACTGTGCACAAATTTGGTCTCCTTATCTGAGGAAGGATATACTTGCCTTAGAGGGGGTGTAACGAAGGTTCACTAGATTGATTCGTGAGATGAGAGGGTTATCCTATGAGGAGAGATTGAGTAGATTGGGTCTATACTCGCTAGAGTTTAGAAGAATGAGTGGTGATCTCATTGAAACATACAAGATTCTGAGGGGATTGACAGGGTAGATGCTGAGAGGTTGTTTCCCCAGCTGGAGAGTCTAGAACTAGGGGGCACAGTCTCAGGATAAGGGGTCGGCCATTTAAGACTGAGAGGAGCAGGAATTTCTTCACTCAGAGGGTTGTGAATCTTGGAATTCTCTGCCCCAGAGGGCTGTGAATGCTGAGTCTTTGAGTATATTCAAGGCTGAGATAGATAGATTTTTGGACTCATGGGAAATCAAGGGTTATGGGGAGTGGGCAGTGAAGTGGAGTTGAGGCCAAGAACAGATCAGCCAGGATCTTATTGAATGGTGGAGCAGGCTCGAGGGGCCGTATGGCCTACTCCTGCTCTTATTTCTTATGTTCTTATGTTCTTATGATCTCATTTTTGGTAGACAGAAGAACATACGTTCTATCAGACCTTGGCTCAAGCTATAAACCAATGGACAAATTTATTGAACATTAAACAGGTAAGTCAACAGTACTCATTATAAACATGATATCGGTCATAATTACAAGCTTTACTATTCTCCTCAAAATGTCAAAAACAACATAAAGGCTTCACCGACACTAATCCTCAACAACAACAATAACAATGACTTGCATTTATATAGCACCTTTAACGTAGTAAAACATCCCAAGGCGCTCCACAGTTAAAAAGACCCTTGAAATGCTGTCATTTAAATCTTGCATAGCTCTCCGATACCACAGAGTCACTGACTAGCTTCATACCCCTTATGATTCTAGATTGACTGCAGTGCAATAACACCCACAATATAACTCCCAAGTACCTTTGAAGATAACTTTAAAGCAACATTGACAATTGTATCTCTCAGAACTACTTTGGATGGTAAGCCATTTCCAGGATTCAGAATGATGTTTGCCCGCGCACATGTGCAGCTGTTAAACAAACATGTACTGTAAACAGGCTCACAAGCTGTTTGCATTTGAAATGAATGGCTTCATCCATTGATCTGTTGCAAACACTTTGAATGACAAGGCTATTAGCAGCAGTCAAACGAAGGCCTTCCTGTTCCATCTGACTTGTTCTGAGGTGTGTATATTAGCCAATCTGAGATGTACGTTCTCCGCTGCCTACAGGAACAGCTGGCAGTAACCGATTATAACACTACTGAAATTGTGATCAGCAGGAAAGAATACAATAAATAATCCATCATAGACAAAACTGTGTTTTTTTTTGTCAAATACACCTGAACCACTGGGATAAGCAGACAAGACCTTGATTAACATCGAGAACATTTCAAACAATGTAGCACGCCTTCAGTAGTGTGCTGATTCAGGTGGATTCCCCGCTCAGGCCTGAGTTAAAATTACAGTCGGGTCTCAACGATGTCATCGGGCCGCCACATGCATATGTAAAGAAGGACCCTGGTGGCTCCGGGTGCCTGTCCTTGCTACCTGCTCAGGAGGGCAGGTTAAAATTGCAGACGTTGCGATCGTGGCGGCTTTCGGACAGGTAAGAACCAGGGCGACTTTAACTGTCCCACGCGCCAGGTTCCTGCTGAGCGAGTAGGGCTAAAATCGCCCCCATGTTCAGTCTTGAAGTGGAGCTTAAACATACAAGTGATTCAGAAGCAAGGCGAGCATGTCATAAAATCTCAAATCAAACTTCTTGCCGTCACAGCGTGACATGAGGTTTGCACTGCAGCGGCAACAGTTGCAAATACCTTTCTTTTGTTATTATGACCGAGACCCTGTGATTGATTCAGGCACCGCCTGCATATTGTGATCGTAAAGCAAACAATATTCCTTGTGTCAAAATGCAGATATTTTCCTGAAATTTACAAGATCTTGTTAAAAAAAGTTTACTAGGGTTGGGAGAAGGAAAGAAGGCTTAATATCATCAAAGGAGAGGTCAGAAGATGCCCATAAACCACGAGATCTCCTTTTCATTTCCGACAGCCACGCCAACACTGCTTTTAAACAGTAGCATCATTTAAATCCGGCATTATAGATATTGGTGCAATGAAATGGATAAATCACTTGGATTCAGTTTTAAGAGTTCGAAAAACATCTGTGGACCACAGGTTGAATCTGGCTTTCAGACCCCGGAGATTAAAAATCGAAGCTCACCTCCTAATATCTGCCTGTTTTTATAATATCTCACTGGATCTCCCAGAGTCAGAGCATGTGGCAACTTTTCGGTTTGAACTTTTTGTGTTGGAGAGTGGACGGGGGATGGGTTGTCGAAATGAAACAGCAAAGAGATTGACTAGCTGTATTTCCCTCTGTGTCTTATGCAGGAAGGTTGGCAATTCCTTCAATCCCCGTGCAGTAGCTTAGGACTAAGGTGTGTTTTGATGTGCCATAGTCGGAAAGAATGGCCGCGATTTCGCCTACCGAGGCAGGCCTGGGGCGGCCGGGGCCGGTGGCGGGGTGCGACCCCACTGCTGGCTCCAGCCCGCTCTGTGAAATGATTTTACGCAGGTTGGGCTTGCTAAGTCCGCCCAGCGCGTTTCCTGGCCAATTGAAGGAAGCGGGTCTGATGACGTCACTTGATGACGCGTCATCAGCCGGTTTCCATAAAAGGATCATGCGCAAATTTATTTTGACAGTTGTGCTGTCAGTGTTCTGCTGCATTGTTGTGCTGCAAACACTGACGAGCACTGCACAGAGGAGCACGGCTACACACAGGCTCTCCCATGACTCCCTCCATATGCTTAGGGAGGGAGTCACAGCACGTTGGGAGGTCCTCTTCCCTTCCCATGGGCGGAAAAGACTTCCCCAGGACATCAACGCAGCCTGGTTGCTCATTGCACAGGAGGACACAAGCAGGGAGGACCAGGTTGCAGTGGCGCAAACCTTTCAATGATCTCAGTAGATCGCGAAACGTTACTGCAAAGCCACACTCAACCTCATCCTGCTGTGCCACTCATCACATCCACATCACTCTGCCTTCCCTACAGTACTCCTGCACATCCTTACACCAACGTACCTTGCACCTCCACCCATCCCTCTCTATCTACATTATCACTTCCCCATCTCACTAGCCACCCCTCACACTCACCCTCATCCTAGTCCAATCATACCAACTAACAACACACAAGGGTAGGCACTTGGGTGTTTTATCCAATGTTATGTAAAGTTTCTGTTCATGTGGTGTCAAACATTGAAACCTTTATTTTCAACACTTCGTGATTTTGGACAGATTTGTGTGCACTTAGTGGCTTAGTGAGTTGCAGTAAATGGTGAGACATAACGTTACCCCCCGCAATGGTCATGAGTGTGAAAGGAATGGCTTGGGCATTGTAGGGATGCTTTATGGTGCTGGTGTGGGGTGGTGCCAACCTGGTGCATCATGTGGCAGCCAGGGTGTACAGCATCAAGTGAAGTAAATCTGGCCATGGTGAGGCCATCCCTGGCCTCTCGGGCAGCAATGTGGTCGGGTGCTGATGCCCTGTGTCCTGTGCAGCATCAGTTGATTGCGGAGAAGGTTGGTGTTGTTGTTGGTGCTGCTGGTGTTGGGGCTGATCGTGGTGGGATTCTGAGGGCCAAGGTGAGATAGTTTCAAGGGCACCGATGCTGATGTAATAGATGGCAGGTGAACTTGAGATGACAGAAGCAAATCTGTCACTGGTGAGAGAGGTTGTCCCAAAGAGGTGGCACTGGATAGAGAGTTGGTGCCAAACACTTGTAAGCTGCATAAAGCACAATCTGTCTTCCAAATGCAATAAGCAACAGTTTCTGAGCTTGGAAAGTGAACAGCTGTGAGGGGGGAGCTTTTAGACCACTTTTGCAGCTGTCAAGTAATCAGATAATTCAATGCTGAATCCACTCACGACCTGCTGAGCTGACATGATCCCCGAGCAGCGTATAACCTGTGGGGGAACTCGTAAAATTGAGAGGTAAGCTTAAAATAGTGTTTAAATGCCTCTTAACAATCTCTTAATGATTTAAATTGCCTCCCCGCTGCTTGGTGTCGGGTCTGTTCAGTGATGACAGACCCGACATCTGGGAGATTCGCGTGGAGGTGGGTTGACAGCGGGTTCCCTACCCGATGTCAATAAAAAATTCCCACCTGACCCACCACCGATCGTACCCGCTGACCCCCCGAAAAATTGCCCCCAATGTCTCAGTCTAACATTAGGCATAAGGAGTGATGGACCAGATGATCCAGGTAAGAGGGTTGTGATCAATGTGATAACACTGATAGTCCAGTTCTCTACCAGGATGCTCAGCACAGGCGACTGGATTCATCCTTTATAATCTTGCTAGTTGGGATGGGGTGGCGGGGCGGCATATGAATTATTCATAGGAACTGTCATTCATTGGTCACATCATATAAAAGTCAACATTACTTCATAATAATCTGCTGTATGCTTTACAATCATGTTACACCATTAACCCAAGCTCCAAGTCTTAATCCTACCAAGCTGTACATAAAATATTAAAATCAAACAATGTTCAATAGCTGAAGTATTAACAGAACGGCACCATAATACATCTGTTAGATGGCTTTGATGGCACTTTGTCATAAAGCATTGAGGAAAAAACCTGAAAATAAAATTATAGCGTCATAAAGCAATTTGGCAATCACAGCGAAAATCAGCCTTAAGGCACGCGTCTTAGTTTTAGTGCAATTTTAAAATATAGAGATCAGAAGAATGCACAGCGGCTTTCTGTATGTAGCCAGCGGGGCTCAACATTCTCCATTTCCAAAGCCCTTTGCAACCCAGCTGTAACTGAATCTGCAATAAGTCCCATCCCTCCAGCCCCCCTCAGAAAATTCAAACAGCAATTCTCCGCGAATATGGGCAAGCTGGCACCCAGGGGGACGTCCAGTTGGTACCGGTTAGAAGTTCGAGTGGGCCTTTCACAACGCACAATTGGCAAAGTGTGACCGCCCCCCCCCCCCCCCCCACAATTCACTACCTGACTTTCCGGGCTGGATTTTGCCAGCCCTGGGGAGGCAGGTTTGGAGGCGGGACTGCTGGGAAAATGGCAGACTCTGGGGGCAGGTACCCATCCCGCTCCCAACCCGCCTCCGCGCCATCTTGCCAGGAGGCGGGTAGCCGACCCGCGCCGGTTCCCGTCTCCTTGGAGGCGGGAAGGGGATTACAGCCACTTAACTGCCTGTTAACAGGTAGTTAACAGGCAGTTAAGAGGATTATATCCCCATTTTCCCACCAGAGGCGCAGGCTTCCCGACGTCGGGAAACCCCGCCAGGGTCACCGAGGCAAGCAGTGGGTCTGCGGGGGTCGGAGGGGTGAAAAAGTTCGCTGTGGAGGTGAGTGATGGGTGCAAGTGTGGAGAGGTAAGTATGTGAGGTGAGTGGAAAGTGATAGAAAATGTTTACTTACCTTTGTTTCTTCCTGCCGGCTTCAACAGTTGGGGATGCAGAGAGTCTCATATCTCACCGGCAGAGATGACAGAATGGCCGCTGCATTCTCCGATGCAACATCCATCTCATGTCTGCTCACAAAAGAGGTTTGATGAGTCTTGAATACAAGAACTCATCAAACAACAGAGAATGTCAGTGTTAGACAGCTTCACAGAGCTGTCAAACGATGACAATTCACCTGTCAAAAAATTTTGACAGATGAAACCTCATACGCTGACGTTCTCTGTAACCGGCTTCCCCTTAATTGGCCTGCTAAGCCCGCTGGGCGGGCTTACCAAGGTCAATCAAGGGAAAATAGCGTGGGTTGGCCACAAGTCGATGGAGGTGGGACTGAAACCCGACAAGCAGCAGTCCCGCCTCCGCGCGCCCCCATTGACAAAATCACCCCCTCCATCTCTATCTTAGCAATGCCTTACCCAAAAACACAATATCACAGAATCATAGAATGATACAGCACAGAAGGACGCCATTCGGCCATCGTGCCTGTGCCTCTTTGGGAGAGCTATCCAATTAATCCCACTCCCCTGCTCTTTCCCCATTGCCCTGTAAATTTATTCCCTTCAAGTATTTATCCAATTCTCTTTTGAAAGTTACGACTGAATCTGCTTCCACCGCCCTTTCAGGCAGCGCATTCCAGATCACAACAATGTGATGTATAAAAAAATGTTTGCTCATGTGGCCTCTGGTTCTGTTGCCAATTACCTGTATTGGAGTCATATAAATTCAACATAACTCAGACAGGGAGAGTAACTGCCCTGACATCATAGAAACATAGGATCAGGAGAAGGTCATTCAGCCCCTGGAGCTTGTTCAGCCATTCAATCAGATCAAGGCTGATCTGTATCTTAACTCCAACTACCCACTTTGGTTCTATATCCCTAATAGCCTTGCCTAACAAAAATCTATCAATCTCAGTTTTGAAATATTCAATTGACTCCCCGGCCGCAACAGCTTTTTGGGGGGAGAGAGTTCCAGATTTCCACTACCCTTTGTGTGAAGAAGTGCTTTCTGACATCACCCCTGAACGGCCTAGCTCTGATTTTAAGGTTATGCCCCCTTGTTCTGGAGTCCCCCCACCAGAGGAAATAGTTACTCTCTATCCCCACTATCATCTTCACAAAATCTTTGTGAGCAAAAAAAACAACTAGAATTAGGTCAATGCAGCTTCTCGGTGAAGTTTTGGCCTCGTCAAAGTGAGGAACCCCAGTTCTGAAGAATGCAGAACTTTTTAGCAACGTCACGCACCCCAGGATCGGGCGCAGCATGTCGGGAAACAAAAACAAAGCTCCCTCTATCAACTCTGGGCCAAGACTGTGGCACGAAGGAAAGGGAAGAGCAGGGCTGATTCCCAGCCCGGCCAACATCCCACCAGCTGGGCAGTTTGCCCTCGGAGATCTTGGAGCCGTGTGAGGCAAGCGAGTCTGCTGAGGGGCCACAGGTGAAAGGGAGGTGAATCACAAATGGCTGTCAGGCTGTTTTCTGAGTGTCGCTGTTGTAGCTACAACCTGGGAATTAAATTGGAAGCACGGTAAATGGAACACTTTGGAGTCAATTTTCTCTGATGCGCAAGGTAATGCTGTGAGAACATTAGAGACAGAAATGCAATCAAGTCTTGAGTGACCTTTGACATTCAGCTGTGTGGATCAGCCAGTTGTCAGGGTATTTAATTGCAATAAGATGCACCAATTTAGTTATCTCTTCATTATCAGGCAACCCCCACTGGATTTGAATCTGTAAGTGAATTATCTTCCCTGGGGCAAAGATGAGTCTAATGAGTATATTTTAACAACCAGTGCCTGTCATAAAAGAGTTTACAATTTAACGGACTCTTGAGCATAATTTATTTTGTTATATAAAATCAACATCAGTTTGAAAACCATGACATAATAATAGATTATTAAAAAGATAACATCTAACTTTTGTGGTGCTGTTAATTTCATGTCAATTTCTGGAACTTGACATGATAGTTGAGTGGGATGCGGTTTGGTTCCAGTCTGTTCTGACGTTCCACAGTATCTATGTGTTTTTCCTTAATCATAGAGTCATAATGGCACAGAAGGAGGCCATTCGGCCCATCGAGTCCGTGCCAGCTCTCTGTAGACCAATCCAGTCAGTCCCATTCTCCCGCTCTATCCCCGTAGCCCTGCAAGTTTATTTCCCTCAAGTGCCTATCCAGTCTCCCCTTGAAAACATTGAGGGTTGGATTTTCATTGACCCGTGGAGGCGGGTTTGGAGGCGTGTGGGGGGTTAAAGTTGCAGATTCGGGGGTCCCGAACCCATCCCGCCCCCAACCCACCTCCATGCCAGTTTCGCTGGAGGCGGGTACCCGACCTGTGCTGGGACCCGCCTCCCCGAGGCGGGAAGGGGATTAGTGGCAATAAACTGCCTGTTAACAGGTAGTTAACGGGCAGCTTTTTGCCTAATCCCTATTTTGATGCGTGAAATGTGGGCTTCCCGACAGGTCCCAACCACGCCAAGTTAGCGAGGCGGACCGTGGGTCTGCAGGGGTTGGAGGGGTCGATATGTCCGGTGGGCAGGTGAGTGATGGGTGCATGTGTGCAGAGGTAAGTGTGTAAGGTAAGTGTAAAGTGTGGGAAAAAGTTTTACTTACCTTAACTTCCTCCTGCAGGTATCAGCCCTTCAGGTCTCGGGAGTCAGAAATCTCACCGGCACAGAAAGCACAATGGCCGTGGTGCTGTCAAAAACTGCAGCCTCTGTTTTCTGTGTTGGAATGATTTCTAACTCAGCCTGAGAGGAAGGACTCAAGTTAGAAGACAGATTGTCAGTGTTTGACAGCTTCAAGGAGCTGTCAAACGCTGATATTTCATCTGTCAAAAGCTCTTGACAGATGAAATGTCAATCTGTGACGTCACCTGTTGCCGGGTGGCCCTTAATTGGCCTACTGAGCCCGCTGGGCGGGCTCAACGAGGTCAATCAAGTGAAAATGCAGTGGGTTGGCCACAAGTCGATGGAGGTGGGACTACAACCCAAAAAGTGCGAGTCCCGCCTCCATCACGTCCCCAGTATCAAAATCCAGCCCTGAGTGTCTCCGCTTCCACCACTACCGTCGGCAGCGAGTTCCAGGTCCTCACCACTCGCTGCGTAAAAAAGTTTTTCCTCACGTCCCCCCCTGTATCTCTTGCCCAAAACCTTAAATCTGTGTTCCCTAGTACCATCAACTAGTGGGAACAGCCTTTCCCCGTCTAGCCTATCCAAACCCGTCATAATCTTGTACACCTCTATCAAATCACCCCTCAACCTTCCTTTGCTCTAATGAAAACAAATCCAGCTTCTCCAACCTGTCCTTGTAGCTAAGCTCCCCCATCCCTGGAACCATTCTGGTAAATCTCCTCTGCACCCTCTCAAGTGCCTTCACATCCTTCCTAAAGTGTGGTGACCAGAACTGGACGCAATACACCAGTTGTGGCCTAACCAGCGCTTTATAAAGGTTCAGCATAACTTCTCTACTTTTGTACTCAATACCTCTATTTATGAAGCCCAAGATCCCATATGCTTTGCTAACCACTCTCTCAATATGTCCTGCCACCTTCAGGGACCTATGCACATTAACTCCCAGGTCCCTCTGTCCCTGCACACTCTTTAAAACTGTGCCATTAAGTGTATATTGCCTCTCCCTGTTCCTTCTGCCAAAATGCATCACCTCACACTTCTCTGTATTAAATTCCATCTGCCACTTGTCTGCCCATTCTGCTAGCCTTTCTATGTCCTGTTGCAGTCGATTGGTTTCATCCTCACTGTTTACCACACCCCGAAGTTGGTGTCATCGGCAAATTTAGAAATTCTACTCTGTATTCCAATATCCAGGTCATTTACATATATGAAATGTTATAAATCACAGTTATTATACACAACAGCCCCATGCCACAGTGGGTTAGTACATCAATCTCGGTGAGGTAATGGCTCCTGCGTAATTTCAGATGGGTTGTCGGAGGAAGTGGCAGGAAAAGAAAGAAAGACTTGCATTTCTATAGCGCCTTTCACGACCACCGGACGTCCCAAAGCGCTTTACAGCCAATGAAGTACCTTTTGAAGTGTAGTCACTGTTGTAATGTAGGAAACGTGGCAGCCAATTTGAGCACAGCATGATCCCACAAACAGCAATGAGATAACGACCAGATAATCTGTTTTAGTGATGTTGATTGAGGGATAACTATTGGCCAGGACACCGGGGAGAACTCCCCTGCTCTTCTTTGAAAAAGTGCCATGGGATCTTTTACATCCACCTGAGAGAGCAGACGGGCCCTCGGTTTAACCACTCATTCAAAAAATGGCACCTCCGACAGTGCAGCACTCCCTCAGCACTGCACTGGAGTGTCAGCCTAGATTTAGTGCTCAAGTCTCTGGAGTGGGACTATGAACCCACAACCTTCTGACTCAGAGGCGAGGGTGCTACCCACTGAGCCACAGCTGACACTAAAGGGAAGAGATCAGGTGCTACCCTGTAGTGCAGAAAGGGAAACGTGCAGGTAGATCCACAACGCCCCACCCCACCGAACCCACTTGCCTCCTAGTGGCTGGGATCATTGCACCATCTCCTGCTCCAACCCACTCTTTTCCAGGACGTCTACATTGTGGAACTCCCAACCTCCGTCAATCTTCCCTTCCTCCTGCTTTTTGCTTTTTAAAACCCATCACCTAACTACCACCGCCTGATTTACCTTAGGGGTGATTCCACACTCCCAGCAGGGCAGCGTGCTCACACGGTAATGAGTCAGAGATAGGGCTACAAAGCGAAAGCACAGATTCTATGACCTGCAATTCCCGTGAGCGTGGCTCCACACTGGGAACGCAAGCTCGTGGGATCAACCCTCATCTCTTTTCAATCTTGGTAGCATCCTCCACTATAGGTCTTGTCCTTCACCTAGATTTCTCAGTTAGAAAAACCCTGCTTTTTCAGAGACCTGAGAACACCCACTCTCAGTCGTACTATCATAGGAATGTAGGGGACCTAAAGAGCACATTTTGCTCTTCTGGTCTGGATCCAGATTTTGCATTGTACCATAAACTACACTATCTCTCACAAGCATCAATTGCTTTCTCAACCAGTTGGAACGCTTACTAATCCTTACTGGTAATCTTATAGCACAGAATCTTCATTTAATGAGCGTTAATTAATTTTAACAGTTCAAAAACAATCTACACTTCTGGGTGAATGTGCTCAAGATGTAGAATGCGATTGTGGAGCACCATCAAATATTCACAGGCAAAGGATAGCACTGGCTCGATATAAAGTTCCTGCTACGCTTCCCCAACAATATACCTCAACCCTTCAACTTCACGGTTGTTCCCCTTGTGGCACCAGAGCGGGTATTTAATTCTAGGTATTTTAAGAGCTTCTAGAAGCAAGCTTACCAATTTGGTGCCTATTTGTGCAAACTGTGGGCAATTCTGCCCTGGGTCCATGCCCACCAGAAATTGGGCAAAGACTACCCAAACTTGCAAGGCTTTAATGGTTTAGCAGATAATCAAATGACCTGTGTAGTGCTAAGAAGATCCCAGCTTTCATGTCTAGTCTCTGTGGAATTAGTTGCTGTGGAAAGCAATGACTAAGCAATGGTTCCCTTTCATGATCACTATTCAGTGGCTCCTGAGGGTATGGACGGGAGTGAGGGCAGGATCAGGCTTGGCTCTGAGGCCCTCCTTGATAAAATAGCCCTTCAGCACTTACTGTACTGGAGGGCTGTCAGTGCCCGGGGTACTGTAGTCCAGCAAGGGTCAACACCTCAGGGAGAAAAATAGCACAGATGCAGTTAAGGGGAAGCTAGATAAGCACACGAGGGAGAAGGGAATAGAGAGTTATGCTGATAGAGTTAGATGAGGTAGGATGGGAGGAGGCTCAAGTGGAGCATAAACACCGCTGGCATGGACTGGTTGGGCCAAATGGCCTGTTTCTGTGCTGTAAATTCTATATAATTCTATGAAAAAGGGGAGAATACTAGAAGAAAACGACTAACCACACTAATTTTGTGTAGGACCTCTATGGCCATCCAAGAGAGATACTTTCATCCCATTGTTGTAAACTAGATTCAGACTGCAGCCCCAAAGATGAAGGGAACAATGTGTCAAACCACGGCAACTCCCAATCCCCTAATCTTTACCTATTTGATTAGAGCTATAACAACATATTTCCCCTCCGTTAATACTTATTTTAATTGTCTGCCTAATAAAATATTCTGCTTCTTCATTTAAAAGGATTCTGAAAGTATCATTCAATGTATTACAGTTAATTTCAAACAAGCTTACAGCTCAATTGTGCATATCATTGAAAAGACCCTTGAGAGTTTCTCCTGGTTTGGCTGTGTTCCAGGATATAATTCAATCGCCCTGCATTGTAAAGGGAAGTAGCCCACACATTTAAATACTCTACTATTCTAGTCGATGCTGAGGGGTCTAGGTAATGTTCAAACACCTACAGCTGCTGGAGTTTGTTCACTTTTAACAGGCGCTGCAAGACTGAAAGTGACTTCATTATTGCAGGTGGGCACAGTGGAAGCGAGCCACAGCGACAACAGAGGAACAGGAGGTGGCCATCCTGCCCCTTGTGCCTGTTCCGCCACTCAATTAGATCATGGGTGATCTGCTTCTTAACCCCATCTACCCGCCGTGGCTCTGTAACCCTTAATACCCTTTGCCTAACAAAATTCTACCACACTCAGTTTTGAAATTTTAAATTGACCCCCAGCCTCAGCAGCTTTTTGGGGGAGAGAGTTCCAGATTTCCACCACCCTTTGTGTGAAGAAGTGCTTCCTGACATCACCCCTGAACGGCCTGGCTCTAATTTTAAGGTTATTCCCCCTTGTTCTGGACCTCCCCCACCAGAGGAAATAGTTTCTCTCTATCTACCCCATCAACTCCTTTCATCACCTTGAACACCTCAATTAGATCACCCCTTAATCTTCTATACTCAAGGGAATTCCGGCCTATGTGGCATCAGTGTACGGGCAAATGGTTAAATAAGGATTACTCCTATTTAAAGAGATTGGGGGGAAGGGGGAGGAATAGAATGTAAAACTGGCCTTGTGGATCAGCTGCCCAGTATAGAATCCGCCCGATTTTCATTTCCAGTGAATTCATTGGGCGGCAATGCGAAAATCCCACCCCGGGGGTCTGCAAACTCGTGGCCTATTGACCTCGCGTAAGCGTGGAAATCTACCCACCAGGAACCTCTGCCACTGATCCCATCAAAGTGTCCAAGTCCCGATTAAAATATTCCGGGCCGGCATCCGCACCATCACAGGTGCATCTCGGGCACCCGCCATAGCAGGTGGAGGGGGGTGGGCGGGTGGGCGCGGCTTTAGCAGCAGAGGCCCGCTGCGGAAAGAGGCCCCAATTCCCGCCCTCTTTTGGTTTCACTGTATCGCCCGCTTGACGGTCCCAGGCCGGGGCTGAAGGAATTCCCATCCTCGAAGCTTACTTCCGCTGGTCCTGATGCTTGAAATCTCTCCAGCTCCGACGCATCCTTTCCCAGGACCTCAAAACTGTGGAATCCCTCCATCCCACCCCCACCTCTCTTCCACCACCCCTCCGTCTTTCCTTCCTCCTTTCAAATACAAGCTTTTTTTTTTATTCGGTCACAGGATGTGGGCGTCGCTGGCAAGGCCAGCATTTATTGCCCATCCCTAATTGTCCTTGAGAAGGTGGTGGTGGACCGCCTTCTTGAACCGCTGCAGTCCGTGACACTTCTTTGTAGCAGCTTGGCACAAACTTCAGAGGGCAGTTAAGAGTCAACCACATTGCTGTGGGTTTGGAGTCACATATAGACCAGACCGGGTAAGGACGGCAGATTTCCTTCCCTAAAGGGCATCCAGTAGTTTCATGGTCACCATTACTGACACTAGCTTTTTATTCCAGATTTTTTTAATTAACTGAATTTAAATTCCCCAGCTGCCATGGATTGAAATTTGAACTCCCATCTGTGGATCATTAGTCCAGGCCTCTGGATTACTAGTCCAGTAACATAACCACTCTCCTACCGTACCTGTCATCTAACCGAACCACTTCCTGATTAAGCATCTCTTTCAACTCTTTGCAACCTTGATGGGCTCTTCATTGAAGCTTCCCATTAGTATACGGGGCTCTTGTGGCATTTTCAATAAATGAATTTGCCCTTCCATTAGAAATAGAGAGAAATCAACTTGAAGGAGATTCATAAACATTCAGCACTCAAAAGGTTAATACCACGCATTGGTTCCGATTGAGTTGAAACAGTAAACCAATAGCTCATATGCCTATCTTACACTAGTCTAGGTTGACAATCCTAATGCACATCCTTAGAGTGATACAGCTGTAGATTTTTATGCTTCAAACACTAGATTTCATCAGAATATGGCATTCAATCCATAATTATCTTCTTTTGATGGTCTAAGAAAGCCTTCACTAAACATAACTCAAATTCCCTACGACAACTTCAAGCATTTATTTGACATTTTAAAACTCTTTATTTGACAGAGGAGCTTAAAAAATACCAGAAGATTAAGGTGCCATCTGTCTTTCTGGGTATTGTAACAAACACTCCATGATAATTTAAGGAAGATGAATGGTTTATTAAAATGAGGCACATCACTCTGGGACAAAACTAACATGTCAACTTGGGGGGAAGAAAAAAGTCTGAATGTTGCCTCTTCAAAGCCGTGATGTATTCAAATGAAACTGTTTTCGTTGAATGTCTGGCCACAAATGCTGAATCTTTCTCTTGAAACAGGCCTTGCGGGGGTCTGAGAAAAGCGATCGGATACGAAACAGACGTTGATCTGGGCGCAAGCTCGCCGGGAATTTTCTCGGGGGGGGGGGGCTTTTCCCATTCCGCTGCCGTGACCTGGGCGGGAAACCCCCTTTGCACACCACAAACGGGATTTCCGCCTAAGTGCCACTGACAAAAATCCTGGCGATCGTGCCGCGGTCAATCAGTGTTACGCTCCATCACCAAACCGAATCATCCAGACTGAATTCCGCCAACTGAGTATACAATTTGCAGCCTAATTTGGTTAATGTACCTGTCACTTTAACAAAAAAGTCGTGTGTGCTTGTATAGTTGGCCACTGTAGGGTAGAAATTCCTGCATTCCCGTGCAGTTCAAGACGGAGTGACACCCGAGAGTGATCCCACTGACAACTCACATAGCTTAGTCCACCGGTAGCACTCTCATCTCTGAGTCAGAACAAGTCTCACTGCAGTACTTGAGCCCATAGTCTAGGTCGGCACTGTAGTGCAGTACTGAGGCAGTGCTGCATTGTTGGAGGTGCTACCTTTCAGATGAGATATTAGAATGAGACCCTAGCTGTCTATTGAGATAACAGATCATATGGCATTTTTTTTTTGTTGACGAGCAGAGAATTGTCCTGGACAACATTCGTCTCTCAGCTAACACCACCAAAACAGATTAATTGGACATTCATCTCTTTACGGTTTGTTGGGACCTTGTTGGATGCAAAATTGCTGCTGCATTTGACTGCAAAGGAACAATGGTTAACCTGACATGAGATTCTACAGGCTGCTCCCGCTTGAGCCTTGTTGGGTCCTCACTGAGCTATTTTACCATCCCTCTTAAGCCCCGTGCTGGGTCCCTGCTGTCACTCCACTCAGCCCCACTCCCTCGGAGCCCCAGTCCTTTCCCTGCCCCAAACCCCTCGTTTCCCCCCTTAGACGACCTTTGCCTAAGCCTCAGGAAGACCATTTATCTTGCACTAAATGTTAACCCCCCACCCTGGCCCCTGATTCTGACCCCGAACCAAACCTCTCGCTCTGAGCCCAGGCAACTGCCATAGCTCCTCACTCTCTCCCAATCCAGGCCCCACACTCTGCTCGCTCCCAGGCTTGCTCCCCCCACCACCTTACTTTGTCCCACCCCTGAAATCTCACCCTACTCCTTTCCAGCCCGCAGTTTCTCTTTCACCCATGTGTGTGGCCTCTCTCTTCCCATTCTAGGGCCACATCTTCTCCGTGTCAGCACTCTCGTCTTTGAGTTAGAAGGTTGCGGGTTCAAGTCGCACTCCAGAGACTTGAGCCCAAAAATCTAGGCTGACAGTCTAGTGCAGTACTGAGGGAGTGCTGCGCTGTCGGAGGTGTCGTCTTTCGGATAAGACATTAAAATTGAGGCCCCATCTGTTCTCCAAGTTGGACGTAAAAGATCCTATGGCACTATTTCGAAGAAAAGCCGGTGTCCTGGCCAATATTTATCCCTCAACCAACATCACTAAAAACAGATTATCTGGTCATTCTCACATTGCTGTTTGTGGGAGCTTGCTGTGCAAATTGGCTGCTGCGTTTCCTACATTACAACAGTGACTACACTTCAAAAAGTGCTTCATTGGCTGTAAAGCGCTTTGGGACGTCCTGAGGTTGTAAAAGGCGCTCTAGAAATGCAAGTTCTTTCTTTCTTTTACTTTGCTGCAGCACCTACCCCCGACACTGCCAATTCACTGTGTGCCATGTGGGCTTTAGAAAAGGTAAACGATCCGAATTTAGTCTATCAATGCTGCAACATGTGTGCGAGGCATAGCGAGAATGCAAGACATACAGGTGAGAGAGGAGACGGAGGGAGGGAGATAATGAGGGAGCTAGAAAGAGTGCCAAAAGAGTCAGAGGCAGAGACAAAACAGACGGCCAAAGTGTGCGAGAGCCATATGGAGAGGGAGTAAGAGGAGATGACCAACAGAGAGAGAGGGAGACAGAAAGGATTGGAGAGTGAGCAGAAAGTTACAGCTAAAGGGAGTCACTTTATTTTTTTTTGTGACTTTTTGTCCACGATCAGCGCCAGACAAAATCGACCAAGGTTTTGTTTTTAAGGAAACAGGCAGTTATTCTCCTCAGAATGAAAGCACTCAGACCAAGGCGGCCAACATTAGTTCCTCATTAGCAGTGCGAGCAGAGGCTTGAAGCATTCTTTTCGGAGGAGAAGTGACAGCAGGTTGGCGGCACAGTTTGAGGCTGTGCGAAGGCCGCGACCACTTCAAGGGGAAAAAGCGTCGTCACTCCCTGGTGTCGTGTTGCGAGAGAACTCCACAGAGACTCTGCTTTCTCCGCACTGCAGCATTTTAAATGTGTACCGAGGGGCACTTAATTCAAGCACGGATGTGATTTACGTCCTCCAATGCAGCTTAATCTCCCCAAATTTTATAACATGTCCATAAGCAGCGTTCAGATCACAGCTGATTTGTTTTCCTGTAAATCTTGAGGCTGATGTTTCTTAGCAGTCACTTTTATTTGTTCTCCCTCAGCCACGTGCTGCTCATAAAGCACGCAGAGAAGCTGCCTGTCCCTTTTAATGAAATCTAAAGATCTAAGGCCCAGTGTTTAGTTATCCAATAAGCCATCAATTATAAGCGGCATTAATTACGCAAGTAAGCAAATAATTGCTTGGCTGCTACTTTTAGCTGGGCAGAGCGGAACCCCCTCAGAAGCGAAGCGAGCTGCTAGCAATGAATGGCATTTGGACACTGAGGGATCTTCTTCTTCTTAGGCAGTCCCTTGGAACCGAGGATGACTTGCTTCCACATTAAAAATGAGTTCTCAGGTGGCTGATGAGTCCAATGCGGGACCTACAGTCTCTGTCACAGGTGGGGCAGACGGTGGTTGAAGGGGCGGGCGGGTGGGGTGCTTGGGTTGACGTGCGCTGCTTGCGCTTGGCTTCCGCTTGCTCCCGGCGAAGAGACTCGAGGTGTTCGGCGCCTTCCCGGATGCTTCTCCTCCACTTTGTGCGGTCTTGGGGCCAGGGATTCCCAGGTGTCGGTGGGGATGTTGCACTTTTTCAAGGAGGCTTTGAGGGATCTGCTACTCTACTGCAAAGCAAGAAAAACTTGCGCATCCCCGATTTTAATCGCTCCACCATTGGCGGCTGTGCCTTCAGCTGCCGAGGCCCCAACCTCTGGAATTCCCTCCCTAAACCTCTCCGCCCCTTCAAACTCTCTTTCCTCCTTTAAGATGCTCCTTAAAGCCTCTCTTGTTGACCAAGCTCTGCCCTAATATTGCCTTATGCAGCTCGGTCTCAAATTTTGTTTGGTAACGCTCCTGTGAAGCGCCTTGGGACAGTTTATTACGTCAAAGGCGCTATATAAATACAAGTTGTTATTGTTTAAAAAAAACGTAACTCCAAGACTAGATTCCTTTAGATGTTTTGCAACGGTTCATGGGCCTCATAGCCACATATTTAAAAGAACTCCTGTACGCCCTGTTAAATGGTTTATAGCAGAGTTAGAAAAAATAGCGGGTGAGGCGTCACTGTGTCTCGCTGGGCAAGTGTCCTGTGTCGTGCAGGATGGAGCTCCGAGATTCAGGAAGGTGGCCATGCTCGATCCCTGGCCTGTGCTGAGCTAGCTGCTCCCAGATGGGTGGCTTAACAAATCACTTCAGTACCACCAGGTTCAGGAAGGCTAGGAAAAAAACAGCCTGGGTTCCTCCAGATCACGACAGCGTTGCTGTAGGAAAGTTTTATTTGGGTGGAAGCTTGAGGGAGGGTCAGGTTCAGATTCAGATAGTTGGAAGATAGCACGGAAGAAGGCCATTCGGCCCTTTGAGCCTGTGCCGGCTCTCTGCAAGAGAGCTATGATGGTGAAGTGCATGGTGAAGTAGATTGCTCTCACGCACCGTCTAGTATAGAAGATGCCTAGAATCCTACTCATATCCACCAAACCATAGGAAGAAAAGAAAGAACTTGCATTTTATATAGTGCCTTTCACAACCTCAGGACATCCCAAAGCGCTTCACAGCCAATGAAGTACTTTTGAAGTGTAATCACTGTTGTAATGTAGGAAATGCTGCAGCCAATTTGAGCACTGCAATGTCCTATGGATTACCAGCCAGTTAAATCTATTTTATTTTTGTGGTATTGGTTGAAGGATAATCATTGTCCAGAACAATGGAAGGACTAGGGGTTATAGTCGCAGGAGAAATTTCTTCACTCAGAGGGCGGTGAATCTTTGGAATTCTCTACCCCCAGAGGGCTGTGGAGGCTCAGTCGCTGAGTATATTCAAGGCTGAGATCGATAGATTTTGGGATATTAAGGGAATCAAGGGATATGGGGATAGTGCGGGAAGGTGGAGTTGAGGTCGAAGATCAGCCATGATCTTATTGAATGGTGGAGCAGGCTCGAGGGGCCGAATGGCCGACTCCTGCTCCTATTTCTTAAGTTCTTATTAGGAAGGCGTTTGATTCCCCTCCATGGCAGCTTGTCGCTACCCCCACCCCCACTGATTCAGACCGAATGAATCTGGAACTGTATAATTATTATGAAGCTGTGGCTTATAGGGATGGAGGAGGCACAGTGCGCGGAGGCAATTTCTCAAAGCAGCACTGGGATCTTGGGAATTGTAGCTATTAAGTGTTCATTTCTGCAAGATCCCTTAGAAATAAATCAGGACAAAGAAAATGAAATCACTGTGTCCTTGTTTGAATCTAACAAGGGAAAGGTAGCCCAGGGCATGTTTCTCCTTCACTTGGCTGTGGTAACAACGTTAATCATTTTGAGTCCTTACAATTCCAAGAATGCTCTGGGAGGTGACAAGCATATTTTCCTAAATGTTATTTCTATCTAAAAAAAAGAGCTCTGTGCGCTTACTGAGGTTTCTCAGACATCCCTTGTTCTGAGCTTTAATGATGGTTCTGGGTTTTGGGAATTTAAGTTGTGAGGAAAAGGTTAAGGAAATCGAGCTTGTTTCCTCTGGAACAGAGAAGACTTTGAGGTGACCAAATTGAAGTTTTCAAGATTATGAAGGGAATTGACTGGTTTAGATTCCTGCGACACCAGTTAAAAGCTTAAGAAGTTAAGAGTAAGAAGCAAAATCAAGACATAAACATTTCACTCCAGGGGTAATAGATTGAGCGACTAGGCCTTTGAAGCAGACAGTATAATTGGGAAACAAGAAACAATTCATGGTGTTTCAGGCGAGCAATGAGATCCCGGGCCAGCTGAGAAGATGGGATTGATCTATCAAAGTGGGACAGGCTTGTTGGGCCTAAAAGCTCCCACATTCTCCATAGATGTATCCTTGGGAGCAAACATTCCCCAATCATGGTCTGTCCTAATATCTCCTTATGTTGCTCGGTGTCAAATTTTGTTTGATAACATTCCTGTGACGCACCTTGGGAGGTTTTACTATGTTAAAGGCGCTATATAAATGCAAGTTCTTGTTGCTGTCGGTAACCTTCCACTCCCCTTCATTTATCCAGCATATTTTACCTGCTTTATTTTTCCTGGTTTTAAAGAGTCAGCTTTTCATTTCAAAGTCTTTGGCCACTCAGTGCCGCTGTATCAACTCAAAACCCACTCCGTTCAGTTCCCAACCTGAGTGGCGTTGAGCGCGGAGCTGCCGACTGGAGGCTCTGGCATCTCGTCACACGGGCAAGGAGGAGGGGGAGAGGAGGGTCACAATACACAGTACACCATGCACCCACCTCTCA
The DNA here is from genome assembly GCA_030390025.1 of Squalus acanthias. Taxonomy (NCBI): domain Eukaryota; kingdom Metazoa; phylum Chordata; class Chondrichthyes; order Squaliformes; family Squalidae; genus Squalus; species Squalus acanthias. Next base: position 90,310,264 of record CM059437.1, on the reverse strand, counting down.
GCTTTGGTATCAGGTCAGGAAGACAGAAGAATACGGGATGCAAACAGTGAAAGGGAGATGCGGACTGCTTTACCAGCATAAGAAGAGGATAACGGCATCCTTCTGTGCTGTAAGAATCTATGTGGACAATACTGCCAAGGCAGTATTTATTGCCTATCACTGGTTACCCTGACTGTGTTAAGGACTTGAGTGACATGTTGGCCAGACAAGGTAGGGGTAGCAGATCATTTTCTGGTACTAGCCTACAAATGACCAGATTTATTGAATTCCATTTCATAACTTGCACTAGTTTCAACTCATAACCTCTGGGCTTTTAGTCCAGTACCATAACCACTAGGATACCCACACTCCTGCAGACCCTGACTCATCTTGGAATACAGTTCTACTGGCATGAACTTACACCTTACCTAAGGCAGCCTTTAAAAATCTTAACCCAAATGGCCAGTCTTCAAGTGTGAGCCTTAACAGTGTCAGTGCCTTATTGGACTGTTGTGGGAAAATGGGAGGTACGGTCTGTCCTCATCTAATGTCCAGACAAAGTTTCCAGGTTCTTTGGGTAACAATCAGATGTGGGAACCATGGCTGACTTCTTTATTCCTTGCTCACTATGGGAAGGGGGAGGAGGATCTGAGACTAGTTGTAGCATTCCATCACTGCCCCGGCTGGATTCAGTTAAATCAGGACCACAGAGTGAACTTGGGACCTTCCCAGACTGACCTAATCTGTATCACGTGGCACAGTGTATGTATCAACTGAGACATCAATGGAGCCCAAAAAGCCCACAATCAAACCAAACCAAATAGATCAGATCAGCCATGATCTTATTAAATGGCGGAGCAGGCTCGAGGAGCCTTGTGGCCTACTCCTGCTCCTATTTCTTACATGCTTATAGGACTGTCCCAATTCAACCATGATGTTGACGCAGTTGGAGGCAGTTTAGAGAAGGTTCACGAGGTTGATTCCAGAGATGAAGGGCTTGTCTTATGAAGAAAGGTTGAGCAGGTTGGGCCTATACTCATTGGAGTTTAGAAGAATGAGAGGGGATCTTATTGAAACATCTAAGATTCTGAAGGGGCTTGACAGGGTAGATGCAGAGAGGATGTTTCACCTCGTGGGGGAATCTGGAACTAGGGGGCATAAATTCAGAATAAGGGGGCACCCTTTTAATCGGAAATGAGGAGGAATTTCTTCTCTCAGAGGGTCGTGAATCTTTGGAATTCTCTTCCCCAGAGAGCTGTGGAGGCTGGGTCATTGAATATATTTAAGGTGGAGATAGACAGATTTTTGAACGATAAGGGAGTCAAGGGTTATGGGGAGCGGGCAGGGAAGTGGAGTTGAGGCCAAGATCAGATCAGCCATGATCTTATTGAATGGCAGAGCAGGCTCGAGGGGCCAAATGACCTACTCCTGCTCCTATGTCTTATGTTGTTATGTAAGTCTCCAGCAGGGAATATGTGATCCTCCTGGCAGTTTCTCTATGGTGAGAGGTTACAGAAAGTACATAGTGGTCATTACTTCAAGGTAGAAAGAAACAGAGCTTGACAGGCCTGTGTGATAATGGGGCTGAATTTGCGGTCGGACCAGCAAAAAATCTACAAACTTACCTGATGGTCCCGGAGGTTCGAACACTTGCGCCCCTGGGCCTCTACGAGTAGGCAGGCCCAACCAATCAAAGAAGGGGGATCCCCATTCACACTTATGGAGGTTTCGTTTGCACAGATTCCCATAAGCATGAATGGGGATGACATTAAAAATAGATTTAGCATAAGAAATATATATTTTTTAATTACATATTTAAAATTAATTAAAATACAATATAATTAAACATTTAAAACAAAAATGTATTTTTTGAGAAAAATAAATTTACATATTTTAAATGGTCTAAAAATAAACTTACCTTATTCTACGTGTGTTTTAATGTTTAAATGAATGAAACATTTTTATTTTTATGTTTTTTAAAACTCTTACGCCTGGTAAAAGCAGGCCTTATGTTTACTTTTACCAGGCGTAAGAATTTCACGGGCATTCGCTGGGCAGAAGTTGGGCAAATAGCCCCACTCTCCGCCCGTGGAGGCCCTTCTCCCGGGGCTGCGGGCGATCTGTCAAGCTGATTCTTGACAGATCACAAGTTCCAGGTTTTAGCGCATGCGCTTCGCATACTTAAACCCGGAACTTGCGTGGCCCCTACGGGCGCGTGCGCACCTCGTACGCGCCCGTAGGGGCCGCAAATTACGGCCCATTGATTTTAATACCTACAGTTGTACTAACTTGACCTGTTTAGTCCAGTATGTACCCGAGGCTCATTCGAAAAGGCTTTTATGGTGGAAAATTAAACTTAAGCAAAAACCTTACATTGCTAACGACCCGGGCACCAATTGCTACGTGAGATATAATTACTTCTCGCTGCATTTGATTGATGTGAAATGTTATACCAAACCCAATCCCCAATAAAGGGGGTTCTTGCAAGTCCATAAGGTTACCGTGGTAATGTCATAATGTATGTGCAGCAACAAAGGCTTAAGAATATTCAGAATCCAGTGACAGTTTACAAAAATAGTGCCTTTGTCCCTATGGTCACTTGGCCACTTTGCTATGACTTCAGACTCCCAGCTTGCAAAGCCCTGGAGCAAGCGAGAGGTGGAAAATGGAATCTGTCACCTGGTGCAGTGAGGGATGCTCTTTGGGGATGTTGGGCTCAATTTAGCCAATTCCAGGAAGACGAAGCAACATAATCTGCTCTGACATACCCGACCCATGCAAGCTCTGTACAACAGGCAACTTGATTGAAGTGAATACTGACGTCTGGGAATCAACCTGCCGCTGGGAGAAATGCTACTGTTGCCCATTGTGCCAGCTGCAACTAGGCGGTCTTTGTGATGGAGAGGACATGGGGTCGGAAGCTCAGCTCGGGGTCGCATAGGATGCTACGGCTGAGTGCGGTCTAGCTAAAGCTGAGACAGTGGCTGGGAAGGTGTGATGGAACTGGTGGCGAGGGAACAGAGTTCTTGGCGGAGGCTGAAGACGATGGCTAAAGGTTCATGTCAAAAATATAATCGTTTGAAACTATGATCACGTGACAGAAAAAGAGCAGGTTCTCGAACTATAGTTTCAAATTTTTGTAGGGCAGGAGTGAGGGGAGCTGAAAGGTCACATGAATTCCCGGCGACATTATACACTAATTATATGCAGTTATTAAAACCTATATTTACAGAGATGTAATCAAAATATGTTAATCTTACACAGTAACGCCCTGAGGGGGAAAAATTCATTATCGCCCCGTTTGGGGGCCGTAACTTTTGAAAGTTAGGAAATTTAGCGCCAGGCGCTAATGAGTCCCGGCTTTCCCGAAATTGGGTTTAGCGCTCCAGGAAGGAAGTGGAGCGCTAAATGAAGAGCTCCACTTCCTTCCTGGAGCGCTAAAGGACGCAGGCAGGGCGGTAGTGGTGCAGCGCTGCCGCGTTCCGAGGCACCTTCCCTCCCTTAAAGGGAAAGGCCATCGCTGCAGGCTCTGACCAGTTAGCTGGTCCCCGACAGCTGCCGCCATCCAGCAGAGTGCCGGGCCGATCGATCGCTACCCAGGACAAGGAGAAAAAAAAATGAGCAAAACCATTTCAGAGATTTATGGACTTACCTCAGCAACCTCCCCTTTAACTTTCGCCCCCGAAGCGCCCGGCCTCCCGATCAACGCCTCCTGCGGCTGTCGGTGTCGCCGCCCGGCGATTATGCTGCAGGGGGAAGAACCGAAGTTCGGGTCCGGGGCGCTACCGGGGCGATGCGCACGGCAATGACGTCACGATCTCCGGGCGCAGGAGATCGCGGCGCGAAGTCTTACCGCCGCCGCAAACCTCTCACCGAATTTCGCGGGGGGGGGGGGCGTTCATCTCGCCGCGCCCGGGCGGTAAGTCGTTAGCACCCCGTTATCGCCCCCCGGAGGCGATAATGGGAGGCGCTAAGGAGTCCAATTTCTAGCCCTTAGTTTTTAAATACCTGCTGCTGAGTCGTCACACACTGAACATGGACACAAGCTTCAGTCACATTAATTAAATGCTGATTATATACTGATGGTGCAGGGGCCACACGTCAATGCTGGAGGAGCAGTGTGCTGGGAGTGGCTCACTTTTCCAATGCTCTAATCTGAATAGTTGGAGTTATCTTATATTAGAGTGGTTGAAGCAACGAGAGAACTAAAAACTTACTTATAAACAGCGTGATTTTTACCTTATCCCTTCGGCATACTTCTCCATCGCAGCATGAACTAAAATATCAAATCAATAAATACTGAGTGACTCCAGGAGATAACGGAAGTTGCGCTGTTTTCCACGAGGAGAACCAAAGCTTCTCATTTTCTGTCACTGTACCAATCACATTATTGGCCCAAGAGGGGCTTCTAAACTCCAAGCTTGGTCTCATGCCCTCATTGCTTCCTGGCTTACCTCGACTCCCAGTCCAGCAGCGCCTTTATTTTAACATTTTCATCCTTGTTTTCAAATCCCTCCGTGGCCTCGCCTTTTCCCGATCTCTGCAACCTCCTCCAGCCCTTCAACCCTCTTGAGATCTCTGCGCTCCTCCAATTCTGGCCTCCTGCGCATCCCCGATTTTAATCGCTCCACCATTGGTGGCCGTGCCTTCAGCTGCCTCGGCTCTAAGCTCTGGAATTCCCTCCCTAAACCTCTCCGCCTCGCTACCTCTCTCTCCTCCTTTAAGACGCTCCTTAAAACCTATCTCACCTGTCCTAATATTTCCTTATGTGACTTGGTGTGAAGCACCTCAGGACGTTTTACTATGTTAAAGGCACTATATAAATGCAAGTAGTTGTTGTTGTTCTATTTTACTCTTCCAACCTTGCACTGTGGGCCCTCACCCTTCGCTTGGGTTTATCCAACAACCAGAACAACGAGGCGGAGTCAACGCTCCAATCCTCTCCACTGTGGGTCTTCGGTCATAGGACAGGCAAACAGTAACACTGTACATCATACCTTTTCCCTTCCAGTGAGCTTCAGAAGCAAAGCCAATGTGTCCTCCGTATTTCCGGTTGAATTCGGCCATTAGTGCTTTGTAAGGGTTGCGAACGAGCAGGATTGCCGCGTCAAACGATTCGATTTCCTTCTTGCCACTCTCGTGTGTTTTTATACAAACTGATCGCCCACTTTTCCAGTGGTCTCTCTCTCCTTTAAAACCTAAGAAGGGGAAAGGGGGAAAAAATAAAACAGAAAATAGATGTCACCATTTGCAGCTAAATATGGCGGACACTGAACGTTTCCTTTAGAAGGCAGTCTGGTGGGGTTATAACATTTCATCTGAATTTTGATGTTGTACTTTGAACAAAGGAAAGTAAGACCGCAGGAACTTAGAAAGGCCATCCAGCAAAGCTCTCTCAGCCCACAAGTTCAGGGCTCATGGTTATCCAGCTCTCTCTTCGCGTCTCCTGAAGGCACTGATTCACACTGAGGCACTGATCCACAGGTGACAGTGCCACTCTACCAAAGCGGCCACTCTTTATATCTGAGCCTAGACAGTGAGTGTCATGAGGCTATTTGATCGTGGAGGCATCACATCGAAGCTTGATCCGGTCCTCACGGCACAATTGCTCTTTCCAACTGGAGTTGCTGAAACTGTGATATCTCTCGACCCTACCCCACCCTACCGAGAGTGTCGAGCCTAATTGTCGTGGCCCTACTGCTACCTTACCTGAGATCAGCTAACTCAGCACAGACCAGGCATCAAACCTGGGCTCAGTTCCACACTAGCCCGTGTATTTCTATACTGAGCCAACAGAGGATCTTCAGACCCTTTTTCTTCTCCTCAGACACAGCAGTCTCAGCTCTGAGTCAGAATGTCGTGGGTTCAAGCCCCACTCCAGGACTTCAGTGCAGTACTGAAGGAGCGCTGCATTGTTGGCGGTGCCATTTTTTCAGATGAGATCTTAAACCGATGCCCCGTCTGCATGTTCAGGTGAATGTAGCCGATGCCGTGACACTATTCGAAGAGGAACAGGGAAGTTCTCCCAGTGTCCTGGCCAACATGTATCCCTCAACTGACATGACCGAAACAGATTATCTGGTCATCTGAGAGATGTGATAAGGTGCTATATAAATGCAAGCCCTTTTCTTTTTTGTTCTTTCTTTCATCCCAGCAATATAGACTTGGTTCAAACACAGGTACAAGAGGTGAAACGACAATGAGAAACCACAATTCCTCCATGTTATAATGCTCACTGATGGAAATTCTCTGTTGACTAGACAGATATAATCTGACCTACAAGAGCAGGTCAGAGGCTGGGTATTCTGCGGCAAGTGTCTCACCTCCTGACTGCCTTTCCACCATCTACAAGGCACAAGTCAGGAGTGTGATGGAAAACTCTCCACTTGCCTGGATGAGTGCAGCTCCAACAACACTCACGAAGCTCGACATAATCCTGGACCCCATCCACCACCTTAAACATTAACTCGCTCCACCACCGGCGCACCGTGGCTGCAGTGTGTACCCTCTACAAGATGCACTGCAGCAACTCGCCAAGGCTTCTTCGGCAGCACCTCCCAAACCCGCGGCCTCTTCCACCTAGAAGGACAAGGGCAGCAGGTGCATGGGAACACCACCACCTGCAAGTTCCCCTCCAAGTCACACACCATCCTGACTTGGAAATATATTGGCCGTTCCTTCATCGTCGCTGGGTCAAAATCCTGAAACTCCCTCCCTAACAGCACTGTGGGAGCACCTTCACCACACGGACTGCAGCGGTTTAAGAAGGCGGCTCACCACCACCTTTTCAAGGGCAGTTAGGGATGGGCAATAAATGCTGGCCTTGCCAGCGACGCCCACATCCCATAAACGAAGGAAAAAAAAATCAGCTTCGAGGTAGGTGTTTTTTTTTTCAGTTTTAAGGCATTTTGGATGAGAAGCTGGAGGAAGATTGTGATAAAACACGGCTCATTATGTACATAACCAAACTGTATTTAAGAAGCTGTATGTAGCTGCCTGACTTTGAAATAGTCAAGTCAGCGAGACTTGTAAAATGTATTATTTTACGGTGTAGTACAACTGACATATTTCACTATCCTAATAACAGTATAAACTGCTCAGGCCTCCTCTGATGTTTTATGATACCGGTACTTAAGTTGTGTTGTACTGTTGTAAAACACTCCTACTCATCTTTAATTTCTCTATATAATAAAAACTATTTTGCACTTACAGTGAACACTTTTCTTGCGAGATAATCGAGAACTGAAATGGCTGGCACAAAAATCCTGTGACAAGCACACGGAGAACTATATTCATTAATAAATGAACAGCTTTTTTTAAAAACTTTAACTGCAACACTAGTTAAAGGAACAAGGCCTATAATAGGAGACGGCATTAAAAACTGAAAAAAGTAGAAGACAAGTTAAGAACATAAGAATTAGGAGCAGGAGTCGGCCATCTGGCCCCTCGAGTCAACTCCGCCATTCAATAAGCTCATGGCCGATCTTCGACCTCAATTCCACTTTCCTGCCCGATCCCACATCCCTTGATCCCTTAGAGTCCAAGGGGGCGAAATTCGCCTCCTTTGCGCCTGCCGTTAGTGCCTCCGGGGGGTGCTAACGGGGCGCAAAGGGCTTATCACCCAGGCGGGGGTGCTAATAGCGCCTGCTGAGAAATTCGGCGGTGCGCTACTGAGGCACTAGCTGATAACGTGCACCCCCGCCAGTAGCACCCCGGGGTGCTGCGCCGCCGGCGATGATGTCATCGCCGAGTGACGCGACCCCTTAGCGCCACGCCCCTTACCCCCCGTGACTAAATTTGGCAGCGCCCTGCGACGCTGCCGCAGGAGGTGTCAGCGACAGCCTCACGGGTCGCAAACCGGGCCGCACACCGCTGGCAGGGCGGTAATTAAAGGGGCAGTCCGGCTGCGTCCCGCACCAACATTTTTTATTTTGGCCGACCTCCAGGTCGGCCCAGCTTGGCGGCCCTTGGCATGGTCCGTGGCTGCCATTGTGCCATCTGGCACCGCATCTTGGTGCCGGGCTGTGGCCATGGCACCATGCCGCCCTGGTGGGCTAGAGGAGGCCGTCAAATGGCCTGCAGAGTGTGCAGCGGCCCTCCCCTTTAACGGAAGGGGAAGGACGCTGAAACACGCCAGCGCTACGCGGAGCGGCCGCATAACACTCCGGCGCTACCGCGCTTTGCGCCCCAGGCACCGCCCCGAGTGGAAGTGGAGCACCCGAGATAGCGCTCCGCTTCCTCGCCGGGGAGGTAAGCCCAATTTAGCGGCCGGGGCGGTACTCCTGCCACTGGCGTTAAATGTCTGGTGATAATTCGTTTACCGCCCCCAAATGGGGCGTTACCGAACTTCACCCCCCAAAAGGCTATGTGCTGGAAATTCATTATAGCCAAGGAATGGGCGGTGTCAGTAGAAAAGTTGGAGAATTAGCGCCAGTCGCTAATGCTTTAGACTTCACGCAAAATTCGTGCTCACTGCTCAATAAAATGATTGGAGTCCTAAATCAAGTCTTAAAACCCAAGTTCATTGGCGTTACACTTAAAGGGTGGACAAATATCGGGTGCAGTCTAATCACAACACATCATTGCCACAGGCTTTTTTAACTTCTTAAAGGGGAGGTTCATTGATGCTCCAGCACCTCATTCTCAGCATTGCTAGCTGTACAGCTGCCTCAGCAAGATGAAGCAGAACAAGCAGAAGGAGCTGAAGGACTGAACCAGGTCTGCTCATGGCAGATCCATGCCCCAGGGAGAAAGCCCACAGATTCTCCGATGAAGCATTGGAGGCATTGGTTTTCACTGTGGAGAGATGGAGGGCGGTGCTCTACCCGGCAAGTGGCAGGAGGCCCTCGCCACAAGTCTTCCGCGCCATGTGGAAGGAGGTAGCGCAGCATGTCTTGAGCAGACCCACACACAGTGCAGGAAGAAATTTAATGACCTCACTCGGTGGTCAGGGTGAGTCAATGCTTCAACAAATGTTACATACCAGCATTTGTACCACAATCTTCACACACTGCCCAAAGCACCACACCCCCAGCACTCACCCACCAACAGTCTCTACCTACGAAAACTCACACCCACATCTCACACCTTGCACACAATGACAGTTATTCAACTATGGCAGGCACATCACCCAAACACATTGCTCCACACTCACTCACACACTTTCCTTTCTCTTGCAGGCCAAGGTGGCTCACAACAGGAGGGAGCAGGAGAGCACAGGCGGGGGACAAGCTGACACCCAACCACTATCTGCGCTGGAGAATCGAGTGCTGCAAATCATTGGGCGCCAGGTGGTGACCTCGATGGGGAGGCCTTTAGAAGAAGGGTGATGGCCATGCACACGGAGATGAGAGGTGCAATGGCAAGAGTGCCCGTGAGCCTCTCGGCAATGGTAAGGAGTATGGAGGAGTCCGCCTCCAACATTGCACAAGGCTCTGCGCACACCATGGAGCCCATCATTTCCAGTCTGCAAAGGCTGGTCGACTCCCAGAGAGACCGTGGCAACCCAGATCTGATGCCACGTGTGATGTGTGATCTGGCAGCTTCCATTGCAGCACAGGCGGAAGCGACGCAACGTCTTAGTGCTGTAATGCAGTCTATGCTTGGTGGCATCCAATCTCAGACTGCTCTCATGCAGTCTCAGCTTGATGCCATGCAAGCTCTGACTGCTGCCATCGTGGCTGGATCTACCACCGTTGACCGGGGCTTTCACGGTGTCGCAGCAGGCCAGCAATCTGCGCTCCAACAGATTGGTAGTGATGCTGAGGAGCTGCCCCGGGGGAGTGGCAGTGGGTCAGTGGAGCAGGAACCTGCTGTCCTCTCTCAGGATGACAGCATTCCTGCTCCCACCACTGGCACTCCGCCATTGCCCTTGTTGCTGCCTGTCATCCAGCCAGCCCAGACTGCTGCTGCCCAGCCTGAGGTGGTGCATTCCACAGCCGGGCCTTCCAGGCCAGAGCTGGTCGAGGGCGTCCTGCAAGGCCATCTGAAGTCTCCCGCACGGACACTCAGCAGCCTTCCACCAGCCTTGCTGCAGCCACTGGGCCAACACTTCATAGGAGCACTAGAGTAGGCAAAGGCACAGTAACAAGAGGCACTAAGGGATTGCACAAGTGTGAATAGCTAATATTGTTGTTGTAAATATGTGTTCACTGATTTTTGATAAATTTATTAATTCAGTTTGGATTCTTTTGTGGAGTCTCTCATTTCAGCTTTGCGCTGTGATATGGCCTGCGACAGGGATGGAATGATGGGGATGTGGTGAGCAACGGGGATCTGGGGTTTAATTTATTGGAACCGCAGTCTGATGAGGCGGTCACGGTCCGTCCTTCCGGAAGGCCAATTGAGTGGCTGCCTCCTCCCTCGCTCCTGTTCCTCCTCCTCCTCCTCCTCGTCCTCATGGTTTTCCTCTTCCACCTCGTCCTCCTCCTCCTCTTCCTCTCCCTCTTCCTCCTCCTGAGGTGGTCCCACAATCCCTGGTGGCAGGGGCTGGGCCCTCATGATGGCCAAGTTGTGGAGCATGCAGCAGACCACCACGAAATGGGACACCCGCTCAGCCGAGTACTGCAGGGCTCCTCGCGAGTGGTCAAGGCAGCGGAACCGTTGCTTCAGCAGGCCGATGGTCTGCTCGATGATGTTCCTGGTGGCAGCAGGGCTCTCATTATATGAGTGCTGGGCAGGAGTGTTGGGATTGCGGAGTGGAGTCATGAGCCATGTGGAGAGCGGATAGCCCTTGTCTCTGAGCAGCCAGCTGCGAGCTGGATGTGGTGGCTGGAAGAGTGCTGCAACACCGGTCTGGCGCAGGATGAAGGCATCGTGGCTGCTGCCAGGATAGCGGGCATTGACTTTGAGGATTCGCTGTGTGTGGTCGCACACCAACTGCACATTAAGTGAGTGGTAGCCTTTGCGGTTAGGGAAGATGTCAGGATTGTTATGCGGTGCCCGCAAAGCCACGTGGGTGCAGTCATTGGCGGCCCGCACCATGGGGAATACCGCTATCCTGGCAAAGCCACATACATGCTCATCCTGCTTCTCTCTGGTGATGGGGAAGGAAATGTAGTCCCTTCTCCTACTGTCAAGAGCCTCTGTGACCTCCCGGATGCAGTGATGGACGGCGAACTGCGAGATGTTAGCTATGTCTCCTGTTTCAGACTGGAAGGATCCGCTGGTGAAGAAATTGAGGGTGACGGTGACCTTGACTGCCACTGGGAGAGCCGTGGTCGCCCTGGAGGTCTGGTTGCAGGAGGTGGCAGAGTTCTGTGACCACCTCCTTGGTGAAGTGGAGCCTTCTAATACACTGCTCCTCGCTTAATTGGAGGTCGGAGAAGTGCTCTCGGAATACCCTCGGAGGGTAAGGCCTCCTGTTGAGAACCCTGATGGTCCTCCTCCTCCCTCTGGGCACATGTTCCAGCCTTTCTCGCTCCCTCCGCCATAGATCCTGGAGGGCGAGGTCGGCGGCCAGTACAGCACCCATTAATGTAACCAAGGGTAGCAGTTTGAATCTTTAACAATAAATGTAGCTACGTTTTAGTTGCCAGAAGACTTCTGATACAAAAGAACCTTGAAATTACTGAATGAAACTGTTGCGGTGCGTGGAACTAACAAAAAACCACTGAAACTGCACTAACCTGACAGCTGCAAGTGATTACTGATCATCCCTTTAAATAACGTCCCTGGAGCCGGCTTCCTAGTGCCGCACACCAGCTCTCCCTGTCGGTGTTTACTCCAGGCGGTGAGGTAAGTGGCGAGAATCAATTTTGCAAATCGGGCGGTCAGTGAGGGTTGCACACTCATTGACGTCACGATCTCCCTGGCGTTGATGTTTCCGGCAATACCTCTTACCGGCGGCGCTACGGGAAGCCGGAATTTGCGTGCGGCGCTGGATACGCCTCGCCCCAGCAATACTGGTCTAGCGCCCCATTAGCGCCATCTACTGGCGCTAACGGGAGGCACTAGGGATGAATTTTCCCCCCTATCTATCTCAGCCTTTATTATACTCAACGACTGAGCATCCACAGCCCTCTGAGTGAAGAAATTTCTCTTCATCTCAGTCCTAAATGGCCGACCCCTTATCCTGAGACTATGCCACCTAGTTCTTGACTCTCCAGCCAGGGGAAACAGCCTTCAGCATCTACCCTGTCAAGCCCTCTCAAAATCTTGTATGTTTCAATGAGATCACTGCTCATTCTTCTAAACTCCAGAGAGTATAGGCCTAGTCTACTCAATCTGTTCTCATAGAACAACCCTCTCATCCCAGGAATCAATCTAGTGAACCTTTGTTTCACCGCCTCTAAGGCAAGTATATCCTTCCTCAGGTGCGGAGACCAACACTGATAAATCAAGTAGCGACTATGCGATGCCACACAGGGATTGAACAGGCACAGAAGGTGCAGCTAGTAGTTAAAGGGGTATTGCCTTCATAAATAAATGGTTTTGGAATGCCAGTGTGCCCGGTCCACAGGCACCATGGAAGCTTTCCATGGCCAATGGGAATTACACTGAGCAAGATCCAGCCCACACGACCCCTCAATATTTACATTTTGGTTATCTCACTTGAATGAGTCCACTTTTTTGGTCTGGTATTTCCCCTTTATGAAGGCAACACTTGTCATAGATTTGTCAATGGCCAGTCTAATTTAATGAGTTTGCTTTTAAATGGAATACTAGTGAAACGCTAAACGTTGAAGATGGTATTGCCAAGTCACCCGGGAGAAACCAAAAGAGCCCAAGGGTAGTCTTCAGGTAAAGCCTGGGTTAGAGGGGGATAATTGGACCAGGGCGGCAGATTTATTCCTTCAAGCGAGAGCTGGACCTGCTTCGGGCTGGGGCGGAGATTACTTCGTATAAGAGGTAGGTACTGCATAGAATTATCAGGGCCAGAGTGATCTCCTGGACTAGTTTTGATCACCTGGTTGGGGGGGCGGGGGGCGGGATCGGAGAGGAATTTCCTAGATTTTTCCCTTCAAATTGGCCTGGGTTTTTTATCTGGTTTTTCGCCTCTTCCGGGAGATCACATGGTTTTTGGGTGGGGTGGGGAGTGTATATGTTGTGATACACAAGATATCAGAGTTGTGTGGGACAGGCTGGATGGACCAGAGATTCTTCATTGTCAGAGATGTCCATCATTGTTCGTATGTTCGTATTTAAATCAATCCAAATTTTAAAGTCATACTTTCGACCTTTATTTTGGTAATTCCTTTCTAAATTCTTATATCTAAATTTATAATGGAAACGATGCCAGAGCATTACAGATGAGATGTTAAACCGAGGCCCCATCTGCTTGCTGAGGTGGACATAAAAGACCACATGGCACTATTTAAAGAGCAGGGTGGTCTCCTGGTATCCTGGTCAACATTTCTCCCTTAATCACTATCACCACAAACAGATGAACTGGCCAGTTGTTCAGTTACTATGCATGGGACCTTGCTGTGTGTCAATTGGCTGGTGTATTTGCTTACACAGTAACAGTGACTGCACTTCGAAAAGCAATCTATTGGTTGTACATCATTTCAGGATGTTCCGAGGATGTCATAAGGTGCTGTAGATGTACAAGTTCTCTCACAATTAAGGAGTCCAAAAGAGAGTGAGAAGCTTCATTTTTTAATTTGTAATAATTTGCAAGTGTCAGCTGTGCCTCAGTGGGCAGCACCCTCGCCTCTGAGTCAGAAGGTTGTGGGTTCATAGTCCCACTCCAGAGACTTGAGCACAAAAATTCCAGGCTGACACTGCAGTGCAGTGCTGAGGGAGCGCTGCACTGTCGGAGGTGCTGTCTTTCAGGTGAGACGTTAAACCGAGGCCCCGTCTGCTCTCGCAGGTGGACGTCAAAGATCCCATGGCACTATTTTGAAGAAGAGCAGCGGAGTTATCCCCGGTGTCCTGGGGCCAATATTTATCCCTCAGCATCACTAAAACAGATTATCTGGTCATTATCACTTTGCTGTTTGTGGGAGCTTGCTGTGCGCAAATTACTGACGCATTTCTACATTACAACAGTGACTGCACTCAAAAGTACTTCATTGGCTGTAAAGTGCTTTGGAACATCCGATGGTCGTGAAAGGCGCTGTAGAAATGCAAGTTCTTCTTTTAATGTGCTTTTGCAATGTTTCTAACATTAAGAACTTAAAGGATGGACTGAGAAAGGTCATGTGGCTCATTAATCCTCCTTCTATGGATCATGTACAATCTGCCCTACTGTGCACTGCTCCACTTCCTAAATCTCCTGAGGGAAAGTTATGCAAACATTTCTCCCTGATCCCTAAAGGTAACGAAACAAAACTCCAAAGTGTCGATCTAGGCCACAACATCCATTATTAAACGGCAGCCAGTGGCCTTCCTGATCCCAGCGGCGCATTGTCTTTCGTGGCGGCTTTGATCTGATCTGTTTATGCTTATCTCAGGTAACTTCTATACCATCACTAGCCAGGCACTAATCTGGCTCCTGAGATTGCAGTCATTTCGTTCAAGACATTATTTTAAGGATGATGCCACATTCGGGCGGTCTCGGCAGAGGACAGGCACTTTGTCGGAAGCACGGGTCGGGCAAGCCTGCGGCCTGCGATTTTTTTTCCTTTCATTTAATGGAAAGCCACAGGCTGCGCCCGACATTTCCCGACTGCTCCCGACTCAGACCACCCGACGGTTAACTCACCCCACTTCTGGTTTAGCAGCTAAAAAAATTTCTGTGGAAGTTATCAATCAAAACGTCAGGCAACACGCAGCGATGTGATGGTGAGCAATTATGCCGAGTACACTGGATGAAGGAGAAGCTATAGTGCTGCCCAGGTGCAAATTTGCAGCCAGTGGCTCAGTGGGTAGCACTCTCGCCTCGGAGTCAGAAGGTCGTGGGTTCAAGTCTCACTCCAAAGACTTGAACACAAAAATCTAGGCTGACGCTCCAGTGCCGTGCTAAGGGAGCGCTGCACTGTCAGAGGTGCCGTCTTTCAGATGAGACGTTAAACCGAGGCCCCGTCTGCTCTTACAGGTGGACGTAAAAGATCCCAAGGCACTACTTTGAAGAAGAGCAGGGGAGTTATCCCCGGTGTCCTGGCCTATATTTATCCCTCAACCGACATCACTAAAAGCAGATTATCTGGACAGTTAACTCATTGCTGTTTGTGGACCCTTGCTGTGCACAAATTGGCTGCTGCGTTTTCCCCACATTACAACAGCGACTGCACTTCATTGGCTGTAACACGCTTTGGGACATCCTGAGGTCATGAATACTTGATACAGGATTGTGTTTGAGAATAAACTATTGTTGATGGCCAGCCTTTAAGTAGGTCTCAGTTCTCTTGGCAGTACTGGTAGATGCTGCTGTGTACAGTAATCAGTTGGATAATACTGAGATTTGTAAAAAGCTGGCTGTCAGGCAGTATGCTATTCACATGATTAATCATGACTGTTTCTGAGAAGTGAAAAATTCCATGGCTAAAAGTGATAATGAGAGGATAAATTCCGGCAGTATAAACAGTTTAACATTCAAGCATGTGACTGGTTTGGAATTGTTGAGTGTATAAGCTGGCGAACTTTCCATAATAAACTGTGATGACAATTTGTCGGCAAGCATTCTTCAGCGTCCTTAGAAGTGCTGATGGCAGCTATTGCTCCAGCCTCACATTGGTGATTCCATTCCAAACCATAAGGTTCAAGTTTAGATTCCAGCCTCGACAGGCTGGGGCTCTTTTTTCTCTAGAAAAGAGAAGGCTGAGGGGTGACCTGATAGAGGCCTTTAAGATTATGAAAGGGTTTGATAGGGTAGACGTAGAGAGAAGATGCTTCCACTCGTGGGGGAGACCAGAACTAGGGGCCATAAATATAAGATAGTCATGACTAAATCCAATAGGGAATTCAGGAGAAACTTCTTTACCCAGAGAGTGGTGAGAATGTGGAACTTGCTACCACGTGGAGTGGTTGAGGCAAATAGTATAGATGCATTCAAGGGGAAGCTAGATAAGTACATGAGGGAGAAAGGAATAAAAGGATATGTTGATAGGGTGAGATGAAGTAGGGAGGGAGAGGCTCATGTGGAGCATGGACCAGTTGGGTCGAATGGCCTGTTTCTGTGCTGTACATTCGATGTCATTCTATGTAACTGTTATTCAAACTGAATGATCTCAATGGGAATTTTTGCCCATTTCAAGTCAAAGCTGCTGGATTGGTAGGATTATTCTTGCCTGGCAGAAGCAGGACCGTCTGTTGGCCAGTCACTGGGTGCCATTAATGGCAGTGGTGGAGATGTTATTGACGCAAACTGGCCTTCCCTTCTAGATAGAAAGGCAATGTGATGGTCAGAGTCAGTGAGATGTCAAAGAAAATGAGAAGAGTAGGAAGAACCCACAAACAGTGTCTGAACTATCAGAGAGCAAATCCACATTGCCATATTGGGATTTGACACTGAACCTGGACTCAAATCTGTTCTGACATTAAAAAATCCTCTGCTACTCTAGCACTCTTTTTGCCAGGATCTCTTCAGTCTTCCTTCTTTTTACAATCTACAGGCTTTTCTAACTCAAGCTTGGCCTGATGACGACATTTCAATGTGCCTTATGTTCTCTCCTTGTTCACCCTTGGTAGTGTTAAGCATTATGGGCCTGAGTCCTTCATTTGGGTTTTGCTATAGCAAAGAAAAGATAGTTACCACACAAACACTACTCAGTCTTGATTTGTTGCCCAGAGAAAGGAAAACAAGACAATTAGTGACAGTGTGCAGTCAACAGCTTGTAAAGACAGATCTCGAATCGTTTCCCGGCCTACCTCGGTGACCCTTACTTCCATGTGTTCAGGTGACTGAAGATGACAGGCCCAAGACCAACTCACTGATTCCCTGCCTGTGTGCTGTGCCTCCCCAGGCCCAGACCTACCCCACTGCTGTGCCAGACACAAGAATGAAGGGAAGTACCATTGGAATCGTGCAGAGTCAAGCCGCTTTCTTCTTGTGAACACAGCCTCAAGCAGAAGCCTTACTGCTGCTGCTATCGGCCGCATTCTGGGAATCTGATGACTCTTTCCCTACACCGTAGAATTCTGATAAATACATGTGTACAGTGTTAGGTGTCAGCTGTGGCTCAGCGGGTCGCACTCTCGGCTCTGGGTCAGAAGGTTGTGGGTTCAGGTCCTACTCCAGAAATTTGAGCACAAACATCTAAGCTGACACTCCCAGTGCAGTACTGAGGAAGCGCTGCACTGTCAGAGATGCTGTCTTTCGGATGAAGCGTTAAACCGAGGCCCTATCTTCCTTCTCAGGTAGACATAAAAGATCCCATGGCACTTTTTTGAAGAAGAGCAGGGGGAGTTATCCCCAGTGTCCTGGCCAATATTTGTTCCTCAGTCAACGCCACTCAAAAACAGATTATCTGGTCATTTACTTCATTGCTGTGTGTGGGAGCTTGCTGTGCACAAATTGGCTGCCACGTTTCCTACATTACAACAGTGACTACGCTTCAAGAAGTACTTCATTGGCTGTGAAGCGCTTTGCATCGTCCTGAGGTCGTGAAAGGCGCTATAGAAATGCGAGTTCTTTCTTTACAAATCTCTAAGAAATATTCCACTTGGATTTAGAACTTTGCATAGGTTAGGAGTTGCACACAATGGACTCGAACCAAAGCTGCAGGCTGCAATTCCAATGTAGACCATGACCAGATATTGGAACATCCAGAAGAGACGCACGTGCATAAAAGGAATTACATCATTGGTAATAGTGAATTTAGCAACACTTAGGGCTGGATTTTCATTGACCCGTGGAGGCGGGTTTGGAGGCGTGTGGGGGATTAAAATTGCGAAAACTGGCGTGTGGGCACAAGTCCGCCTCCATCCCACCTCCACGCAATTTTCATTAAATCGTGTCTGCTGGTCCCGACTCTGTCCCGCCTTTAAGAGGCGGGATAGGCTGTTAAGGCCCTTAACAAGCACTAAATTGGCTCTATAATGCCATTTTGAAAGGCCTTTGTGATTTTAACCCTTGTTCTACGTGAAGCACGCCTGTTCTGAACCACGATTGTGAAACCTGGCGGGAGCACATTTGGATAGCTGACTATCAGCTACAGGTCCACTATTACAACAGAGATGTGATGAAGGTAGTAGTAGTATTAGGTCTGAAAGTCACCTCTGATGCTGCTGCATTGAAGGTCTTCGGAGACTGCCTGGCCTTTGCTGTGAGAGGACCTGGATGCAAAAAAAATCTCTCTCTCTCTCTCTCGACTTAGAGCTGCTGCTCATTTTGCATCCAGGTCCTCTCACAGCAAAGGCCAGGCAGTCTCTGACCTTCAATGCAGCAGTAATGATGACATCATCAGAGGCGACTTTCAGACTGAAAACACTAATTGGTTCATCGGTTCCCACATGCTGGAACTCAATTGCCCAATTAGGTGAAAATTGCTTCAATCTCCCACATCCAATTGCAGTCGGGTGGATAACACGAAAAGCGGATGACACGACCCCAACCCGACCCAGTATCAAAATCCAGCCCTTAGCTTCTAAATCTGATTCATTGTTAAGCCTTCACTAAAGTTGTTCCTTGCTATCACAAGGGGAAGGTGAACCAGCCTTCCTACAATCTACAAGCTTGGCGTCATTACTTCTAGATTTGCGTCATCTCCTCGTGTAAACTTTTCAACCTTGCTGCAATGGGTCTCGGAGTGTCACCTCGATTTTCTTTGAAAAAAAAGATGCCATCCATATCACTGCTTCCTCAGCTCCTTTGAGAGGTACACTTGAGAAGAGGTTTGGGTTGCCAACCCTAACCACGATTGCCCTGGAGTCCACCAGGAATGAAAGATTAATCTCCTGGACACGGCTGCGAGCAAACCAGGGAGAAAAATCATCGGGGAAATAAAAAATAGCGTGTTATTTTCATTTTCTTTGAACATTTTGATTTATTAGTTACAGATATATTGGAGGTGCGGGGAAAAAGGCTGTTTGACCGGGCGGGGCTGGTGGAGGAGGACGATCATGTGACACTACCTCAGGAATGCGTCCAACCAGAGTTGGCGACCCGGGTAGAGATGAGAAGGGATTAAACCCTCTCTCTAGCCACAGAATCATAGAATAGTACAGCACGGAAGGAGGCCATTCGGCCCATTGAGTCTGCGCCGGCTCTTTCGAAGAGCAATCCAGTTAGTCCCACTCCCCCGCTCTTTCCCCATATCCCTGCAATTTTTTCTCCTTCAAGTATTTATCCAAATCCATTTTGAAGGCAACTGTTGAATCTGTATCCACCACCCTATCAGGCAGCGCATTCCAAATCCTAACCACTCGTTGCATAAAAAAGATTTCCTCATGCCCATCTTCCCACTTCCCCTCCCTTCCTCTTCAAGAGGGCGAATCTCATCCATGACGGGTTCAATTACAGGAATCCAGGTCAGGATTCCAGATATGTTATATTCTCATTAATTTCGACAAACTGTAGACGGCAGGAATAGAATTAATGCTTTCGGATTGTGCATAACATTGACTACATGTAACTTGTGCTATAAAGGTAACTATAGTTTAGCCTAAAAAACGCTACAGCATTAATAAGAAAGAAAGAAAGAAAGAAAGCGGGCAAGCAAAAAGAAAGAAAGAAAGAAAGGGAGAGAGGGAGGGAGGGAGGAAGGAACACTGCCATCCATTCTGGGGATAGAGGGCGGTGAGGAGGGGGGTGGCGGGGGCAGTTGGAGGGGGGGGTGCAGAATAGCATAAATACCAATTGTTCCTCAAGATGGTGCAGGATATTCTTGTTGTGGCATAAGCCATATGGTTCATGTAGTGCGAAATGTAGATCCTGGCAAAATGAATCACGTAAATGATTGGTGTACAATGTAAATCAATGTGAGGGTGAAGCAGGCAATCAATAGCTCCAATACTTCTGTGCAGCGCCTTGGGACATTTTACTACGTTAAAGGTGCTAGATAAATACAAGTTGTTGTTGTTGTTATTGATCGCGACTTGTTTTCCAGTTGTATTTAACGGGTTATTTCTAACAAAATAAAGTCCCGGCCTCTTTAGTGTGGCAGTCGGTGGTGATCAGGGTTTCTGGGCAGTAAAAGGAAGACACGCACACACACCAAAAAAAAAATGTCCATCTAAAGTTGAGGCTTTGTGCAGGTTTAGGCCTCATCTGAAGTTTAGTTGTGTAAATTAACGTTTTACGGTTGGTGTGAATCAGGCCGTTTCAATAAACGTTTCTTCTTGTGAATTTGCCACTGACCTGCCTTTCTTTCCAGTCGAGCTTACATGGGAGTCTTGACAATGGCCCGGATTTTGCGGTGGTAATGACGACGGAACTGTCAGCCTTCGACGTCATTACTCCTCTGAAACTGACGGCAACTTCAGGATCTAGCGCACGCACAGATAAAGACGGAAATCCAGAAGTTGCGGCCCTGCACCGCCACAGGCTGTGCTGTGGAACTCCCATCGCCGGCAATCGGTGAAATCAGTTGACCTGACGAGAACGTTCCCTGACAGTGTCAGCCGTGGCTCTGTGGGTAGCACTCTCGCCTCTGAGTCAGAAGGTTGTGGGTTCACGTTCCACTCCAGAGGCTTGAGCACAAAAATCCAGGCTGACACTCCAGTGCAGTGCCGAGGGAGTGCTGCACTGTCAGAGCTGCCGTCTTTCGGATGAGACGTTAAACCGAGGCCCCGTCTGCTCTCTCAGGTGGACGTAAAAGATCCCACGGCCACTATTTCTAAGAAGAGCAGAGGAGTTCTCCCCGGTGTCCTGGCCAATATTTATCCCTCAACCAACATCACTAAACAGATTATCTGGTCATTATCACATTGCTGTTTGTGGGAGCTTGCTGTGCGCAAATTGGCTGCTGCGATTCCCACATTACAACAGCGACTCCACTTCAAAAAAGTACTTCATTGGCTGTAAAGCGCTTTGAGACCTCCAGTGGTCGTGAAAGGCGCTATAGAAATGCAAGTCTTTCTTTTTTTTACGATGGAATATCACTGTTAAAAAACCCCTAAAACGTTAAGCCTTGTTGAAAGAGGTGTAACTGGGTTTTAATGGCGTACTGATTGCTGAAAAACCGTTCTGGCCCTGAAAACTAATTTTATATTTGTGGAATGTCAAATTTTTCCATTAATATGATTATGAATTACAAGTTTTTAATATAATAATTTTTCTTAAAGTTTGTTCATGATATTTGAGCTTCTACCTTAATCCCATGTGTATGTCCCAATCGTTATTTCGCTCTCTGTAAAATTTATTAAAAGTAAATTATAATCTGTGCATTTTACTTCCTGGTTCGCTGTCTGTGTGACTTCTTCAATGTGATTGGCTGCTTAGCCAGCTTGCTAACATCACTGTTGCTGGATGCTGGAGATTCGCTTGATTTGGCGCCAGATTCAAACTGAGGTCGGAGAGCTGAAATTGACGCCACGGAGATCGCTAGATCTTTGTGGGCAGCTTCCTTCGAGATCAATGGCGAAATTCCGGGCCAATGTATAATATTACTGACTGTTCATAAACCTAGTCTTTGTTCCACACAAAAGCCACCCTCAGTCTCACCTGCCAGTGAGTGACAGAGTAGGCCACAAGTTTTTTTTAAACTGCCACACAACACTGTGAGTTATCTCCTCTGCGTACTCCTTCAGCCACCCTCTGGTATCCTCTCCCTAAACCTCTCCACCTCGCCAACTTCCCCGCCTCCTTCAGGACCCTCATTAAAACATGCCTCTTTGACCAAACTTTTCTTCATTTGGCTCAGCGTCTACTTATTGCTGTTAATAGATGCTGAGAGGTTGTTTCCCCCTCGCTGGAGAGTCCAGAACTAGGGGAGCATCATCTCAGGATAAGGGGTCGGCCTTTTAAGACTGAGACGAGGAGGAACTTCTTCACTCAGAGGGTTGTGAATCTTTGGAATTCTCTGCCCCAAAGGTTGCTGAGTATATTCAAGACTGAGATCGATAGATTTTTTAACTCGAGGGGGAATCAAGGGATAGGAGGATAGGGCGGTATAGTGGAGTTGAGGTCAAAGATCAGCCATGATCTTTTTGAATGGCGGAGCAGGCTCGAGGGGCCGTACGGCCGACTCCTGCTCCTTATGTTCTTGTGATTATATCTCTGTGAAGACTCCCAGGATGTTTTAAAGTTGCTACATTAATGCAGGTTGATATTGTTGGAAGAGGTAACTGGCACAGTGTTGTGTGGGTGGTTTTCAAAATCTCCAGAATAAGCAAACATTTGGAAGATAGTGCACGGAGCACAAAGCGTGAAAACTCTTTTAAAAACATAAAATGGTAGAGTTTCCGCTTTGGGCACAATCGCCGATTGCAAACTCATTTGCAAATCACCGAACGCAAAATCTGCCCCGAACCAGCGCAATCGGGCGGCGTTTCAAAACGTGATTTGATTTTTTCATATTTGCTTTAAAAAATATTCCGCGATATATTTAAGAGTTGCAACTTGGTGCAGTTTGATTAATACGGCTGAAAATGGGTTTATCACAAAAAAAATAAGCCTTATAAATCACAGTGTCAGTCCGCCCGCCGCCTGTGAGTGACCCGATTTTAACTGACTGAAAATGACTTTTAAAAAATATGCAGCACCATTTGCGAGTTAGATTGGGGTACAGATGTCAGTTTTAGTAAAGTAAAAAAAAAATCACATTCAAAAGCTTTTAAAACTTTCCTAATAATGTCCTTGCACCCAAAAGATCCAGTTTAAATTTTTGGAGCCTCCTCGCAGGCCCGGCAAATTAGCGGAAACTCCCAGTGGTGATTCATTCACCCTGGGGGCGTGGCCAGTTTTGTGGGCGGGGCCGGCTTCCAGCGCGATTTTAAAAAATCTAGTACGAAAGATCTTTTGCGAGGGTTACGCCGATTTCGGGCGACTGGCAACCAAAGAAACAAGTGCAGCCGGGCGGAAACTCTACCCCAAAGGGCCTGCTCCCAGTCCTTTGGAACTGTGCCAGGCAATAACAGATATTTCAGCCAAGTGTTGAGCAGCAGAGTTACAGTAACCTAGGCAACAAGCTCCCCAGTGGAACAGCTATGCTGAAAATCATACTGACAACGATAGGAACATAGGAACAGGAGGAGGCCATTCAACCCCTCGAGCCTGTTGTACCATTCAATCAGATCGTGGCTGATCTGTACCTCAACTCCATCTATCCGCCTCGGATCCATATCCCTTGATACCCTCACCCAACAAAAATCTGTCGCTCTCAGTCTTGAAACTTTCCATTGACCCTGCAGTCCTCTGGGGGAGAGAATTCCAGATTTCCACTATACATTGTGTGGAAAAAGTGCTTCCTGGTTTCACTGAAATTTTAAGTTTGTGGCGTCCCCCCGCCCCCTTTTGTTCTGGAATCCCCACCTGAGGACATAGCTTCTCGATATCTTCCCTATCAAATTCTTTTATCATTTTAAACACAGCAAATTAGGTTACCCCTCAACCTTCTAAACTTAGGCTCCGCTCCCCTCAGCAAGGGAAGGGAAAGTCAGCCAGGATTACAGTTCTTCATTGCTAAAGATCAAACTCCTACTGGCAGGTGTGAATGGTCAGATGATTACGGAGACAGGCTTGGGCCCAGTTGTGATGCTCCCCACGTTCAAATAGCCGAATAACACTCACTACTGACACTCACTGGTGGTGCACAGTTCCTTATTTGAGACATCTAATGCCCCTCGACTCACACTACAGCACCTTTTAGGACAGTAGTGGAGGAAAATGAAGGGGTGGGTGTTGGGAGAAAGAATAATCCAAAGGGTTGATAGTGTTTGAAAAGAAAAAAGAAAGACTTGCATTTATATAGCGCCTTTCACAACCACCGGACGTCCCAAAGCACTTCACAGCCAATGAAGTACTTTTGAAGTGTAGTCACTGTTTTAATGTAGGAAACGCGGCGGCCTAGTTGCACTCAGCAAGCTCCCAAAAACAGCAATGTGATAATGACCAAATAATCTGTTTTTTAGTAATGTTGATTGAGGGATAAATATTGTCCAGGACACCGGGGATAACTCCCCTGCTCTTGTTTGAAATAGTGCCTGTGGGATCTTTTTCATCCACCTTACAGAGCAGACGGGGCCTCGGTTTAACGTCTCATCCAAAAGACGGCACCTCCGATAGTGCAGCACTCCCTCAGTAACGCACTGGGAGTGTCAGCCTAGATTTTTGTGCTCAAGTCTCTTGGAGTGGGACTGTGAACCCCACAACCTTCTGACTCAGAGGTGAGAGTGCTACCCACTGAGTCACAGCTGACACTTTGAAGAATCATTCTTATTCCTTTTTCTTCTGTTGAGTCAGATTTCAGTCTAACGATTGGCTTTATCTGCGATTGCAGGCTCTTTGAACTAAGTAGACATCAAACAATCCTCTGAAGCCAAGAAATGTGTTTATAAAAACAGTGGTTCTGATAACTTTGGAATAGGCTTGACCATCAGTGGCCATCAATTTATATAGCACCTTTCATGTCATGAAGTTGCAATGGCTGTCGCCAGTTACACTCCCTCACTACCGAGTCCCTGATGTCAGGCTGGATGCTTTGAGGGAGCAGTGAGCAGATGTCAGGCATTTCCACATGGGGAGGGAGATAATCAGAGCAACAGCCAGACTACGAGTTAGCTTCAGAGAGGCATCCGTGGACATCTAAGTGTAGGTCTTGGCCCTACCCTCTCAGTTGGGGATGGGAGATAGCGTTATTTTCAAAGAGGAAGCCCCATTGTCCACAATAACTTGTAACCCTCATTTAAAACCTTTACTATGGATAGACCAAACCAATAAAACTGGCTTTGGCAGTGCTAAGAATCCAATCCTGTTAATACTGGCACTCGAGCCTGCACAGACTACAGATAGCACAGATGCATCGTCCCAAGGAATTTAAATGTACCCATACCATCTTCTCAATGGCTTGGAGTATCCGAGGACACAGACTCAACAAAGAAACTGGTAGGAACCACTGGTAGACAACTAATGACATCTCCAGTAGACCATAAGCTATCAGGCACCAGTCTACCAGATGTAAAAATCTTGTTCAAAAAATAAACGTGGCAAAGATTCAGTTTTGGGTTTGATATGAGATGAGATGTTGGGCCTGATTACATAGAAATTACAGCACGGAATCAGGCCGTTCGGCCCAATCAGTCCGTCTTGGTGTTTATCCTCCACATGAGCAATAATCCGAATTTCATAAGCCCGCCATGTTCCTATATCCCTTTATTCCCCTCCTTCAATAATAACAACAACATGCATTTATATAGCGCCTTTAACCTAGAAAAATATCCTTCACAGAGGTGGAATCAGACAAAAATGGACGCTGAGACAAAGAAGGAGCTATTCGATGGGCTGAGCAAAAACTTGGTCAAAGAGGTGGGTTTTAGAGAAGGCCTTAAAGAAGGAGAGGCACGTGGAGGGGTTTAGGGAGGGAATTCCAGCGCATGGGGCCTAGACAGCTAAATGCATGATGCATGGCCTCTAATGGTAGGATGAAGAGGGGATGCACAAAAAAAGCTGAGTCAGAGTGAAGGAGAGTCGGGAGCGGTTTATTGGGCTGGAGGAGGTTACAGAGATGGGGAGGAGGTTACAGAGATGGGGAGGAGGTTACAGAGATGGGGAGGAGGTTACAGAGATGTGGAGGAGGTTACAGAGATGGGGAGGAGCGAGACCATGAAGGGATTTAAACAAAGATGAGGACTTTAAATGTGAGGTGTTGGGTGACTGGGAGCCAATGTAGGTCAGCAAGGAAAGGGGCGATGGGTGAGCAGCACTGGATGTGGGATAGGATACAGGCAGCAGAGCTTTGGATGAGTTTAGAGGGTGGAGAATGGGAGGGCGGCCAGGAGAGCATTGGAATAGTCGAGTCTAGAGTTGAAAAATCATGAGTGTTTCAGCAGCAGATGGGTGGAGGCGGACGATAGTACAGAGGCAGAAGTAGGCGATCTTTGTGATGGGGAGGATATGAGGTTGGAAGTTCGGCTCAGGGTCAAATAGAATGCTTATGTAACATATTGTTAAGTGTTAACATGGTCTCTGCATCAATCACTAACTCTGGTCGAGCATCCATAGCCTCATACTCCTCTGTGTAAAAATGTTTCTCCTGCTCTCTGTCCTGAATCTCTTACACTGAATCTTATATCTATGCCAAGCTCCCATCTCTTGTTCTAAACCCCTTACATCACTGGAAACAATCTACTTCTATCTACTCTGTCCCATCACTTCATAATTTTAAAAACCTCAATTAGAAATCCCAGAATCTCTTCTGTTCCAATGAAAACAGCTCCAACTAATATTGTTCTCGGGCTCTTTACCTCCTCTATAATATTTTTTATTCTTACAAAGTTATCACAGATGGGCTTATGGAATATGTCTTTGAATAATTTATCATTATTACAAGCAACTCTCAAAGGACAGTAAGATATGGTGGATTTTGAGTCTATCTGGGAATAATGATTCAAGCAAATGTTCAAGACAACAGCAAAATGTCTCCCTCTCTCACCTACCTTTTCAGTCATTTTTCTTTCTTTTTTTTTGGCCCGGTCTGAAACTTGGAGCCTGCTCCGAGGTTACCGTCAATAACCCCTGTAACAGCCACAAGGTGATGAAAGGACTGTCCGGACACAATGCCCCCTTCCAATAGGCTAGACAACGCCACAGTCTTTGCTAGGTCTTTGCTCATATGAAGCCGAGCATAAACGACCTTTGATGGAAGAGCATGTCATTTATATAGCGCCTTTCACATTCTCAGGACACCTCGAAGCTCCACGTCGCCCATAAGTTACTTTTGAAGCATAGTCACCGTTGTCGGGTCGGTCAACACGGCAACCAATTTGTGAACAGCAAGGCCTCCTGTTTTGGTGGTGTGGGTTGAGGAACGAATGTTGGTCGGAACACGGAGAGAACTCCCTGATCTTCGTCAAGTAGTCTCACGGGATCTTATACATTGCTTCCACTCTGTGTGAGTGCTGCTCCAGAAGGTATTTGCGCTGACATTCCGTGATTTTATCTTTGTCTCTTAAGAATTACTTGAGATGAAAATCACCTGAGGGAATCGGAGAGGGATCTTCCCAGATTTGTCTTCCCTCTTGGCCGTGTGTTTTTTTCTGGGTTATTTTGCCTCTCCCAGGAGATGTTATGGCTGATGGGCGGGGGTGGGGTGGGGTGGGGAGGGGGGAGGAGGTGAGGGGGTGGGTTAGGAAGTGTTTAGTCATGATGCTCCGGGCACCGTGGTTGCGGGCCAAGCTTGATGAACCAGCTGGTTCTTTTCCTGCCTGTCATTATCACGTGAAATATAACCTTAAACACAATAGCATTAAGCTTCATTCTGGATTTAAGGGGTTTAAGAACGACTGCCGCAGTGAGACAGCGGCCCGGAATTTGGAGTCAGCGGCGAAGCAGAGGCGTTGGCCAATGGCCCCGAAGAAAGCTACCCCACAAAGATCTCGCGATCTGGGTGGCGAGAAGTTTGCCCTTCTCGACGTGCAAGTGATTTCAGTGTAAGATGAATTGGGAATCCCTAGCATGAGCTGCTGTGATGTCAACAAGCTGTCTATAGCAGCCAATCACAATGCAGAATTCTAACAGACCGGGGACCAGGAAGTGGAGAAGTTGCTTCTATTCAGACTTTTTAAAAATGTTACAGAGAGCAAAACAAAGATTGGGCCTCTCACATGGGGAAAAGGCAACCCTGAAATAAATATGAACAAGCTTTTAAAAAATTCAATTTTTTTTTAAAGATTCTTAAAAATTGTAATTTTTAGCATAATGGAGAAATTTGACACTCCAAAAAATTTTAATGAGTTTTTCAGGGCCATAACCTTTGTTTAGCAGTCAACACGTTGTTAAAACCCCAGTTACACCTAATCCAACAAGGTCTAACTATTAAAGGGGTGTTCAGCAGCGATATTACTGTGGAAAAGCCCAAGTTTTCGTCAGTTTCACTGATTTCCCTGCTTTCACCGATTGCCAGCGATGAGGGGCGGGGGCCACAGCGCAGTCAGTGTCGGAGTAGTGAATGACTGAACGCAACTTCAGGATTTCCGCGTTTAGATGCGCACGCGCTACATCCTGAAGTTGCGGTCAGTTTCAAAGGGGTAATAACGGCGAAGGCGGTTAGTTCGCCGTTATTACCCACCGCAAATTCCGGGCCAATACTTCATCCAAATGCAGGAACCGACAGCTCCACACACCTTGGATGTTGACGGAGGAATTCACACTCACTAATTCGCTCACATCAGTCTCAAAGTCCTTTCCTTCCATGTCTTTTGATGAATTACCCTTGCCAGCTTTAGTTATTAATGGACGTGAGCTGAAAATGTCCCTTTGCATCTGCATGATCACATGCTTCAATAAATAACTATGAACTACTTGATAGATGATCAACCACATTCATTTAACCTGCAAATTCACGACGTTTGCATTGAAATCAATGAATTATGGGTGAGCTGGCAATATATATATATTTTTATAAAATCTGCCACTTGTGTATTGTTCTGCCCAGCAACTGAGTCAATAACTGCTAAAATTAATGCTTAATAAAGGTGGGCGGGCTTGATGGAACTGCAAGGTATTTCTTCATTTAACGCACTCTTGGAATAACCTAACAGGAAAACCTGGCATTTTAAATGACTTTTAATTTTATTTCTGGTGCCAAGGGCTTCGACACCTTGGCTTATGCTTACAATATAGGTTTTTTAATTTCAAACTGAGGATATCCGACTGTGCTAGCAATGATCATATTTCTGTGGTGTTTATTGTGGTCATCACTCTGATTCGTCACATGGGCTTATGTCTAAGTGTCTCAATAGGGTATAACTTGATGACAAAACTTCCATCCATGTGATAAGAACATAAGAATTAGGAGCAGGAGTCGGCTATACGGCCCCTCAAGCTTGGTCCGCCATTCAATAAGATCATGGCTGATCTTCGACCTCAACTCCACTTTCCTGCCTGATCCCCATATCCCTTGATTCCCCCCAGAGTCCAAAAATCTATCGATCTCAGGCTTGAATATACTCAACGACTGAGCATTCACAGCCCTTTGGGGTAGAGAATTCCAAAGATTCACAACCCTTTGAGTGAAGAAATTCCTCCTCATCTCAGTCTTAAATGGCCAACCCCTTTTCCTGAGACCATGTCCCCTAGTTCTAGACTCTCCAGCCAGGGGAAACAATCTCTCAGCATCTACCCTGTCAATCCCCCTCAGAAACTTATACGTTTCAATGAGATCACCTCTCATTCTTCTAAATTCCAGAGAGTATAGGCCCAATCTACTCAATCTCTCAAATGTGACTGCAAAACAGGCCTGTACTTCACGTTCAACTAGTCACTCAATGTGAATTACTTGGGTTTGTGTATGCCGGTGATTAGGTACTGGGATTCAGATGCCCCAACTGGTAATATGTTCATGAACAATCCCCCTGAGCAAGGGACTCGCCACAGGTGGGCTCCAGTCTACCTAGCTGTCAAACGGGTGCTGCTCTTGTTGGGAAGTTAACTGAAGATCTGCGTGAATGAAAAGCCACAGCCCTTCCGGCACACTCCCGACACAGTTCCAGTGGGAGCGCAGTAGATGAGCCGTGAATTAGGTATGCGGGTTCTGGGGTTCCCCGGAGGTTGCTGTGGGCCCTTGTCAGGGCCAGAGCCTATGCCCACTCCGACTAAGGTTGGCAGCATGGTTGGAGGTGTGGCCCGGGGAGAGGGGTCAGGAGATTCCCAGGCTGGGTGTTTCCACGTCAAGAGGTCTGACAGAAGACTGGTTAGCTGGTACACTGAACCAGGTGTACTGACCCATCTAATGGTGAGGTGGGGCCCCACCTTGGGAGTCCAGACTTGGGGCACTGCCTGGACCCTTAACGATTTGATCATTTTAAACTTTCCTCTCAACCCCTTATAAAGCAAATGTGAGAAGTCGCACAACACCAGGTTATAGTCCAACAGCTTTATTTGAAATCACAAGCTTTCGGAGCGCTGCTCCTTCGTCAGGTGAAGTGAAGAGATGCATATAGGCACAGCATATATAGTCAGAGAACACTGCCAGATGATTACAGTTAATCTTTCTAACTGCCTTATAAAGCAAGCTGATGGGCCAAATTCTTGAGATGTTTCTGGAGGCAAAACCCTGGCACCTCCCCCGAGACACACAGCTGTGACTCCCTCCCCCCCTCCTGGGACAGGTGGGTGACCAACAAGCAGCTCTTAATGGAGAGGGCACTCGATACCATTATTTAAATAGGGATCCCTTTGACCCCATCAACTTGGGCGGGGGTCAATGCTGAAGGTCACTGGCGAGTGGTTTCAAACCCCTAACCCGGGGCATATGGGCACTCCACCTTTGGCTGGTCTTTGATTAAGGGCTGGCTGTGGGAAACTTCGACCGTTTCAAAATACTTTTCCAATTTGCTGGTACGCCATTGATCAATAAAACAATCAGTCACAGATAATGCTGAACATAATTTGGTACAGTGCAGAATCAGGGATTGTTCTGGTCACCACGATTTGTATGTAACTAGTTACGCTTCCTTCATATGAATAGATTAAGCCTCTTGAAAACTAATATGCAAAGAAATATTTTCCCTGCGTGGGCTGCTATTGGAACAATGAATGTGCTGAGCCGTTAATTATAATTTTGTTTGATAGCAGACTTCAGATTTATTAAACTCATTATTATTACACCAACCTTAGGTTATTTAATTTCTGACAGCTTTGCATCTCACTTCATTTAAGCAAAGCAAGTTACTTTTAAAAATGTTTCAAGGTTTGTATCAGATGTGAACTGCCCGTGGAATAGGGATGGTATCTTTACACTGCTTACTTATTTGATCACATCATTCAAAAAATGTGTGAAGACAAGTATAAAACCAGGCTCAAACCCTAAAGCCTAACCGTAACTATGTGGTCAGGACAGCTCAGGCCCAACCACCCTCACTTGACATCCACAAGTACTCACTCGGACCAATTTTCCTCTCCTTTGACCTGGGGATGATTGCAGTTTTTTTCCTTTTTTTTAATTCATTCACGGGATGTGGGCGTCGCTGGCAAGGCCAGCATTTATTGCCCATCCCTAATTGCCCTCGAGAAGGTGGTGGTGAGCTGCTTCATACAACTGAGTGGCTTGCTGGGCCATTTCAGAGGGCAGTTAAGAGTCAACCACATTGCTGTGGGTCTGGAGTCACATGTAGGGTAAGAGTGGCAGATTTCCTTCCCTAAAGGACATTAGTGAACCAGATGGGTTTTTACGACAATCATGGTCACCATTACTGACACTAGCTTTTTAATTCCAGATTTAATTAATTAATTAAATTTAAATTCCCCAGCTGTTGTGGTAGGATTTGAATTTATGTCTCAAACCAGATCATTAGTCCAGGTCTCTGGATTACTAGACCAGTAACATAACCACTATGCCACCGGTCCTGTCCTCTTCAGCTGATATCAGCACAGATAAGTGATCGAAGTTTGGACTCTTCGCGTCTGATCTGATCAGTAGTCACGCCACTTGGTCCAATTTACTCATGGAGCCATTGCCTAAGTGTATATGTCGCATTATTGGAATGCTGAAGGGGAGCTAAGTTTGTACAATGCAAGTGAGAGGAAGAAATGGGCACTTGGCCACAGCTATAAGACAATGTAGTTTACCCACCCCTATTCGTAGAGATATGGGGGGAAAAATTGGGTTGCTTTGTGCCTCCCGTTAGCGCCCTAAGGGCGCTAACGGGAGGCGCAAAGCAACTAGCGCCCGGGCGTGGCGCTGCCCACGCCTCCCGCGAAATTCAACGGGAGGTTAGCGGCGCCGCTAACCGGTAGCACCCCACGGCGCTGCGCCGCCAGCGATGATGTCATCGCAGTGCGCAGCGCCCCGCTCGCGCCCCGGCTGCGATCTTTGGGAGCGCCCCCTGACTTGCCGCCGGACGCTATGTCCGACGGGGTCAGGGGGGCCTACCTGCAATTTAAAGGCGAGGTGCGGGGCGGCCATTTTTGTTGTTGGCCGCCTGCCAGCACCT
This sequence comes from Squalus acanthias, assembly GCA_030390025.1. Lineage (NCBI taxonomy): Eukaryota > Metazoa > Chordata > Chondrichthyes > Squaliformes > Squalidae > Squalus > Squalus acanthias. Next base: position 90,278,371 of record CM059437.1, on the reverse strand, counting down.
GCCTGCGCTCCCGTCCCCGGCCTCCTGAACCGCCCCCACCACCCCCCCCCCCGGAGTGCCGCCTGCGCTCCACGAGCCCGGCACTTCTCTTGATTGCCGGGCTCTTTTGCTGCCGTCCTGGGCCCTGGGTCGCGCTGCGCAAGGTCCCTCCCCTTTAAGATATTGACTCGCAGCACCCCAAGAGAGATGTGGGGCGCTTCCAGTAGCGCCCCGCTTCCCTCTTGGGGCGCAACCACTCAATTTCCGGCGTGGGGGGGGCGCTAATTTTTCCAGGGTGCTAAACGTGGCGCTACTCAATTTTTAGCCCATGTATTCTTAAATCACGGATTGCCCATCTGTATTCATTGTAAACATCCTTCAGCGCCAGCTCGTAGATTAATAATCAGTGGGATCTTCAAACAATTGACAGTAGGAAAACGACACAGATTTTATTGGATCTCGCAGGCTTGCATTTCCGAGGCTCATTGGTTTGTGAACTCAAACCTTCCAGCCACATCGGTGCTGAATATTTATATAAATATCGGCTGTTCGCTGGAATCTCTCAGCGGGGATAAAAGATTCCATAAGCATAACCCTGCCAGCCGAGCATGAGTTACTGATGCTCACTGTTAGAGCATCCTGTAACAAACAGAATAAAAGAAACTGGACCAGCTCAGGGAAGAGGACCAGTTGCTAACAACACAAAACTACAAGGACTGGACATACGTAAAAAGAAAGACTTGCCTTTATATAGCGCCTTTCACGATCAGGGCATCTCAAAGCGCCTCACAGACAATTAAGTATTTTTGAGGTGTAGTCACTGTTGCAATATAGGAAACACAGCAGCCAATTTGCGCACAGCAAGCTCCCACAAACAGCACTGAGATGATGACCAGATAATCTGTTTTTAGTGCTATAACAACAGAAAACGCTGGAATAACTCAGCAGGCCAGGCAACATCCGTGGAGAGAGAAACAGAGTTAGCATTTCAGGTCGAAGACCCTTCGTCAGAACTGAGAAAAAAAGCAGGAAATGAAACAGATAAAAAAGCAAGGGGGAGGCTGGGGGGAGGAATAACCATTGGCCCCAGGACACCAGGGATAGCTCCCCTGCTCTTCTTCAAAATAGCACTGTGGAATCTTTTCATTCACCTGAGAGGGCAGACAGTGCCTCAGTTTAACATCTCATCTGAAAGATGGCACTCTACCAACAGTGCAGCACTCCCCTCAGTATTGCACTGAAGATTCAGCCTAGATTTAATTGTGTTTAGCGTTCCTATGGGGTGGGACTCGAACCTACAACCTTTAGGTTCAGAGAGCTTGAGAGTGCTACCAACTGAGCCATGGCTAACATCATATACAAGCTTATATTCTGGCCCCTAGTAAAGGCAATAAATATAATCTGGTGGTACCGTTCATAATATTTTTCAATGTGGTCATAGAATTGCTTGGAATTCAACAGATATTTTTTTTTATGGCAATCTAATACTTTATTAAATGTGCAGGAGCCAGCTACAGGTCTCAATATTAGCAACTGAGACACGAAGGTGGGTAAAGGGGTCTTGATAACATTTTTATTCGTACACATGTAAAACGTGAGAGGCTGTTTTGGTTTTGGTTCAACTGAACAAAATGAAAACTCGAGTAAATAATGATGCAGACGCTGTAACCAGTTTACACCCTTTAACACTTTGAGCTCTGTTACAACGAGAGCTGCAGTCTTGCCCCCCTGACCTTTATACAGCAAGATGCTGGGCTTCACCAGTCTTCACAAAGTTCACGTGTTTCTCTTGCAATGTTATAAAGAAAGAACGACTTGCATTTACACAGCGCCTTTCACAACCTCAGGACAGCACAAAGCGCTTTACAGCCAATGAAGTACTTGTGAAGTGTAGTCACTGTTGTAATGTGGGAAACGTGGCAGCCAATTTGCGCACAGCAAGCTCCCACAAACAGCAATGTGATAATGACCAGATAATCTGTTTTTTTAAGTGATGTTGGTTGAGGGATAAATATTGGCCAGGACACTGGGGAGAGGCCGAGTTCAGAGTGGGAGTGGAGTGGAGAACTAAAGTGACAGGCGACCGGAAGCTCGGGGTCACGCTTACGGACTGAACTCTCTGTCCTCGGCCTCTTACACTGTTCGAACGAAACTCAACGTGAGCTCGAGGAACAGCACCTCATCTTTCGATTAGGCACTTTACAGCCTTCTGGACTCAACATCGAGTTCAACAATTTCAGACCATAACCTCTGCCCCAATTTTTTCAGACGGCAGCTGTTGATGATTCTGCCATTCCCATTTATGCCTCTTCTAGACTCATCTTTTGTTTCTTTATCTGTCCCATTACCATCTCCTTTTGCTTTGTACAATCATACCTTTCGTCATTTAATCTCTCCTGCCTTCCACCCTATCACAGACCTTCCCTTTTGTTCATTCCTCCCCTGCCCCCTTTCCCTGCCCCTGCAGTTGCTTAAAACCGTTACATCTCTAACTTGTTCCAGTTCTGACGAAAGGTCATCGACCCGAAACGTTAACTCTGTTTCTCTCTCCAAGGGAATTAATTCCTATTCCATCCATATTTCAATCCCCTCAAAACTAATTGTCCTTTAGCCTAAGAGTATTTGAAAACCTCGTCAAGGAGTTTGCTTCTTCTGCCACCACTTCTACCTCATAATAGTAAATCCTTTTCTCCTATTGTACATGTTGCAGTAGCTAACCATCTTAAAGCTCATGTTTCCAATCAGTGTAAGGTTCATAAATGCTTCTATCTGCAAAGTTTTTACTGTATCTTTCATTGCCAACGCCAAGAAGTGTACACTTAGTCTGAAAATCTGGGCCACAATTTTGTCTCCAGATCTTGGAATATATATATAAAGAGACGTTCATAATCTCTTTTGTTGACCAACACGTACAATCTCTTCCTGCTCACCACTTTTCCTTGTCAGAAGATATTCATTCAGCAGCAGATTCAGAAACCAAGGTTGCCTAGCCTCGGGGGGGGGGACTGTGGAACTAGTCCTTTTATCTGATTCATCCGGTTAGTTGAATTCATTATTTGCAGTTCAGAAGAGCTAACTTAGTGGGTATCCTGCCTTAAGTCTGGAGTTTTTCAATTGTTTCATTAAATCCTAACTCATTCAACATGGAGCGTTTCAACACTGTTCCCCATGGTTAAAGATGACCCTGGCAGCGTATTCTTCAGTGTTTCTATGCATCAAGATTATAGAGAATTCCTCAGCTTTCCCGAGAATGGTCAGGTGCTCCAATAGGAATCTTATGATGCTCAATCTCTCCATGCGCTGATTTCGCTGGATGAGATTCATCAGATTCCGCTGACACTTGGCTAATTTAATTTTAACTTTCAGCAGTGATTGTAAACGGAGGGGAGCAGATCAGTTGTCCATTATACACCCCGTTCGCTTTTCCTTTCATAGAATCTAACAGCACAGAAGGAGGCCATTCAGCCTACAGTGCCTGTGCCAGCTCTTTGAACGAGCTCTCCAATTAGACCCATTCCCCTGCTCTTTCCCCATAGCCCTGCAATTTCCTCACCTTCAAGTATTTATCCAATTCCCTTTGGAAAGTTATTGCTATTAAATCTGCTTCCACCGCCCTTTCAGACAGTGCATTCCAGATCATAATAACTCGCTGCATAAAATAATTGTCCCCATCTCATATTAGGGCAGATAGTCAAAGAGGTAGGTTTTAAGGAGCGTCTTAAAGGAGGAAAGAGAGGTGGAGAGGCGGAGAGGTTTAGGGAGGGAATTCCAGAGCTTAGGGCCTAGGCAACTGAAGACACGGCCACCAATGGTGGAGCGATTAAAATCGGGGATGCTCAAGAGGCCAGAATTGGAGGAGCGCAGAGATCTCGGAGGGTTGTGGGGCTAAACGAGGTTACAGAGATAGGGAGGGGCGAGGCCATGGAGGGATTCAAAAACAAGGATGAGAATTTTAAAATCGAGGTGTTGCTTAACCGGGAGCTAATGTAGGTCAGCGAGCACAGGGGTGACGGGTGAACGGGTCTTGGTGCGGGTTAGAATACGGGCAGCCGAGTTTTGGCTGGCCTAGGAGGCTTTCTCGTTTGTAGATATTGCTAGGCCTTGCTTTCTTGGCATCACCTCAACTTCTGCTGCCTCTGTCTTCATAAAAGAAGCAATCAGCCAAGGAATTGCAGGGGTGATCAAATCAGTGACTGTGTGATTAGGTCCTCTACTTCACTGCCACTTCATCTGTAAATCAGGACGTGTCCTGTCTGGGAGTTCGTCAGTGTAACTGATCCCTTTTTAGTGCTACTTCTTCTCCAATGCGGCTCGCTTTACAGTTCATATTGCTCTTCTGGTTTACAGTTTGTGATTGTTCAATTTAAGTTCTTTGGCTTGACTTATTGATGCTGCGTTTGTCTTTGATCTCATCTGCATACTGTTCAACCACATAACCTTGTCAAGGTCACAGCACTGCACTGGTGGCTTCTGACATTCGCACTGCGAAAGAAATGTTCACTGTAAAAAAAATCTCTTGCGTTTCAAATTCGAGGGCTCACAGTCAGGGTGCAACATCAATTCAAGCACAGCTTTATTTTTTTATTCGCTTATGGGATCTGGGCATCGCTGGCAAGGCCAGTATTTATTGCCCATCCCTAGTTGCCCTTGAGAAGGTGGTGGTGAGCTGCCTTCTTGAACCGCTGCAGTCCATGTGGTGAAGGTACTCCCACAGTGCTGTTAGGGAGGGAGTTCCAGGATTTTGACCCAGTGCGGATGAAGGATCGGCGATATACTTCTAAGTCAGGATGGTGTGTGACTTGGCGGGTAACTTGGAGGTGGTGGTGTTCCCATGCACCTGCTGCCCTTGTCCTTCTAGGTGGTAGAGGTCGTGGGTTTGGGAGTTGCTGCTGAAGAAGCCTTGGCGAGTTGCTGCAGTGCATCTTGTAGATGGTACACACTGCAGCCACGGTGCACCGGTGGTGGAGGGAGTGAATGTTTAAGGTGGTGGATGGGGTGCCAATCAAACGGGCTGCTTTGTCCTGGATGGTGTCGAGATTCTTGAGTGTTGTTGCAGCTGCACTCATCCAGGCAAGTGGAGAGTATTCCATCACACTCCTGACTTGTGCCTTGTAGATGGTGGAAAGGCTTTGGGGAGTCAGGAGGTGAGACACTCGCCGCAGAATACTCAGCCTCTGACCTGCTCTTGTTGCCACAGTATTTATGTGGCTGGTCCAGTTAAGTTTCTGGTCAATGGTGACCCCCAGGATGTTATTAAACAGCGATGTCTCGTATTGGGAAAAAAAATGGTTTGCGCATTGACAAATTAACAAAAAAGTTAACTTTTAGAGCCAATTATCAGCCGTGGCTCAGTGGACGGCACTTTCGCCTCTGAGTCAGAAGGTTGTGGGTTCATAGTCCACTTCAGTGTGTATACTTAGTTGATAATATTCAAGACAGAGCTCGATAGATATATGGGGTAGGGCGGGAAAGTGGAGTTGAGGTAGGAGATCAGCCATGATCTTATTGAATGGCGGAGCAGGCTCGAAGGGGCCAAATGGCCGACTCCTGCTCCTAATTCTTATGTTCAGAGAATCTGGTCATGATCACGTTACTGTTTGTGGGACCTTGCTGTGCACAAATTGGCTGCTGCCTTTCCTACATTTCAGGCTAAACTTCAAAAAGTACTTTCATTGGCTGTAAAGCGCTTTGGGACGTCCTGAGGTTGTGAAAGGCGCTCTATAAATGCAAGTCTTTCTTTTCGTTACAGACACAGTTACTGTGCACGCTGTGTTGTGGAACTATGGCACCTCTTTGTTTCTAATATCAACAGATTAGTAAGAGTCTAAAAAAAAGGCAGACAGCTGTGTAAAGAGTAGGAAATGAACGACAGCCCAAGAGAAAAACAAGATAGCAGATTTCTAGGCATACAAAGAAATCAAAGTTGTAAAGGTGACATTGATCGCTGTTACTAATAATTTGCTACACGATTACTGCATTTTGACTGCTTTACTGATGAGTCCCTCATTTTCATAATTTTCAGGGAACGTACGTGCCAACTTGGGCTTCCCAAAGGAGGCTTGAATGATATGCTAGTAACACGCATGTAGACACCAAACTATCACTGCGACTGATGTGTGCCTTTGAACAACCTTGCTCATGACACTCCAGTTTAGTACTGAGGGAGTGCTACACTGTCGGAGGTGCCGTCTTTCGGATGAGACGTAAAAAGATCCTATGGCCCTGTTTCGAAGAAGATCAGAGGAGTTATCCCCAGTGTCCAGGCCAATATTTATCCCTCAATCAGCATCACTAAAACAGATTATCTGGTCATTATTACATTGCTGCTTGGGGGAGCTTGCTGTGCGCAAACTGACTACACTTCAAAAGTACTTAATTGGCTGTAAAGCACTTTGGGACATTCGGTGGTCATGAAAGGCGTGATATAAATGCAAGTCTTTCTTTTTTCTTTATGAGCTCCCCCTGATAGCTGAACTGGTAAAGGCGCTGCCCGGTGTGGTACTGAACCATATAGGCGAGGAATGTCCCCTGGTTTGATCGCTGCTTTACAGCGAATTAGCGGCTTTCAGACAAGGCGGCAGATGGGGAACACTGCAACTATTCTCAAGCCCTATAAAACACCCTTTTCAAAAAGGTGAAAGAATCCTACAGGATTTCATAGAATCCCACAGCACAGGAGGAGGCCATTCAGCTCATCGTGCCTGTGCCGGCTCTTTCAAAGAGCTATCCAATTAATCCCACTCCCCCCCCCTGCTCTTTCCCCACGTCCCTGCAGTTTGCAGTTTTGTGCTTCGAAGTCTACCAGGCAAACGGTGAATCTGTTTTATATTTTACACAAGCTAATATTACACTGTAGTAGAACTGGCAATGCTGAGGGACAGATCAAAATACACAGAAAGATCCTGTGGGAGTCACCTGAAATAAAGCCACTGACTGATAAATAGTTAACAGACAATTGAAAGATGTTGACACATCAAAGAGTGAGTGGAAATTTACAGCGTAGTTCAAATAACGTGTTGGGCAAATAATGTTTCGTTCAAATAAAGTGTCGGGCGCTCTTGATTTTTTTTAGTGTAACATATTTGGTGACAAAGAACTAGAGGAAATACCAAATTGATTGCAAACACAGTTTCGTGCTCATTTTAGGTCGGAACGTCCTTGAGCAAACAGCATTTGCACCAAGTTGGTGGAGGGAAAGTCGGCGCCTAGGTGTTTTATGACTGCAGGTTAGTTTCTATTGGTCTCCGAGGCGCACTTTGCTTCTGTGTAAGGGCTAAAGAATAGAAAATGATTGCTGAAGTCTTCACAGCAACTTTACTGTAACGCTGTTTTATACACTCAGTTACAGGGCAAGTGAACTGGAACGCTGCATTTATTTTCACTCGAATGCACCTTCAGAACGCCTGAGTGCACCGTGATTCAATTCAGCTATATTGAATTTTGTCAATGACTAACTGTATTAACATCTCCTTGCAAAGGCCCTTTCCCCTTTAGCTCGAATAATGGCAAATATCTGAGAAGGAACAAAATAGACCTCCCCTACTTAATTAGGTAACGTCTTAATGGTACCTTGAGTGTGTCGGAGCTCCGAGTAGAGCGCTTGTTTTGGGAGTCTCGTATCGGGCATGCGGACGATGTGGCCCGTCCATCGGAGCTGATCGAGTGTGGTCAAAGCTTCGATGCTGGGGATGTTGGCCTGAGCGAGAACACTGACGTTGGTGCGCCTATCCTGCCAATGGATTTGCAGGATCTTGCAGAGGCGGCGTTGGTGGTACCTCTCCAGTACTTTGAGGTGCCTGCTGTACATGGTCCATGTCTCTGAGGCATACAGCAGGGCGGGTATCACTACTGCTCTGTAGACCATGAGCTTGGTGGGCAGAGGAAACGCTTCAAGGACACCCTCAAAGCCTCCTTGAAAAAGTGCGACATCCCCACCGACACCTGGGAATCCCTGGCCCAAGACCGCACAAAGTGGAGGAGAAGCATCCGGGAAGGCGCCGAACACCTCGAGTCTCTTCGCCGGGAGCAAGCGGAAGCCAAGCGCAAACAGCGCAAGGAGCGCACGTCAACCCAAGCACCCCACCCACCCGCCCCTTCAATCACCGTCTGCCCCACCTGTGACAGAGACTGTAGGTCCCGCATTGGACTCATCAGTCACCTGAGAACTCATTTTTAATGTGGAAGCAAGTCATCCTCGGTTCCGAGGGACTGCCTAAGAGAGAGAGAGAGATCTTGAGTGTGTGCTGGAGTGAAAAGCAACACGTGGGCAAAGGGAGCAGAGGAAATTGGACAGAACAGTGGGTTAAAAACTGTCCTTTGTTTGGGCCAAGAAAACAAGCTTGGGATATTTGGGATGAAAACGTCACTTTTCTGTTTGCTGTAGGACGCTAAATGCAATGAGTTTGTGCAGTGCCAGCCCAGTTCCCGAACGTACAAAACTAGCACTAACAGTTACAAAATCTCGTTCGGTGAGATCGTTTACATTGGCACAGTCAGGGCACCTACAACAACAAATTGTATTTATAAAGCACTTTTAACATAGTAAAACGTCCCAAGACACTTCAGAGGAGCGTTTATCAAACAAAATTTGACACCGAGCCACATAACAAGATATTAAGACACGTAACCAAAAGCTTGGTCAAAGAGGTAGGTTTTAAGGAGCGTCTTAAAGGAGGAGAGAGAGGTGGAGAGGTTTAGGGAGGGAATTCCAGAGCTTAGGGCCCAGGTAGCTGAAGGAAGGCCACCAATGGTGGAGCGATTGAAATCGGGGATGCACAAGAGACCAGAATTGGAGAAGCACAGAGATGTGGGAAGGTTGTAGGGCTGGAGGAGGTTACAGAGATAGGGTGGGACAAGGCCATGCAGGGATGTAATATTACGAACAGACAATAAAAGACGAGTAAAGATTGTTGACCCATGGAGTTCTCCTATCCTGGCAAGGTGCAACTTCTGCATACCATCACCCTGCATCCCGCACCCCAACCCATGCTGCCATGCAATCTCCTGGGAAAGGCAAAAAAAAACACAGGGAAAAATCCTTAGGCAAAAGCAATGGGAAATTCCTCTCCAATCCGCAAAGGCGGTCAAACAAACTCCAGGAGACCACGGTGACTGGGTGACTCGACCCCTAATGATCCACCTTCCTTCTACAAGCAGATATGTTAGCCACTCTCAGGGACTCAGCCAGCTCCCTTCGAACTTTTCTGAGTTGGGACAAAAATACATTATAGGTGCAGAGTATCAGCTAGTTTATTTCTTTTATAGTTTGAGAAGCCAGGTTGTATTTTAAGTGAACACTTTAATTTATAGGAACCTTTATCCGGCCCTGCGTGCTAATTCAATCACTACTCCCCAGCCTTTACAATGGCTGGTGCTAAATATACAAATATTGCTCTCCCTTGGCATTGTACACGGGGACAAACGACCGAGTGTAGTCTTGAGGTGAAGTGGGGTTAGAAGGCATGCTGATTTCATGCCGTTCCATTTTGAAGTCATACATTCTGTCTTCAATTTGATATAATTCTTTGATTTTATATTATAATTAAATAGCAAAACTTGCGGTAATTTGGGCAGTAGAGTTGGGTGGAGCACAGGTTAAGGAGCTGGCAGATGCAAAACTGAGGTGCCACAGCACCACCACTGGCGGGAGGGTTGAATTACAGCGTGACTGCATTACATAGGCAGTTTCCATTATAAATATGGGCAAGAATTTACAACTGTGAGAAAAAATTTGAGAACAGGAAGTAAGGTTATGCAGACAGGAAGTGCAAACAGATGTAACATTTTTGCTAAATTATAGACAGGTACAGGTAATTCTTAGTCTGTACACTAGATGGCTCTGTTCTAGGAGTCCATTTGCAAGTTGCTGCTAGCTGCTTTAATTTAGCAATTTACCCTGCTAGAGCTTTGCGATGTAGTTGCTTGGCTGTGTCGTGCTTGACCTGGGAATGCTCAGTAGCAAAATTGCTCAATGTGTTTCGCTCCCCAACGCTGACATCTTTCATTTTGATAAGCACAACATTCACCCCATAAAAACCAATACATTATTGGATCGGTTGATCATAAAGACGATTAATTCAATTGGAACAATTCCCATTATGGTTGTTTCCTCACCCATGCTTTGAAAGTAAGCTGAAAATTCTTTGTTACGATTGAGGAAGCTAAGGAATCTTCAATCGACTTGCAAAGGAAGGCTGGGAGACTTTCAGAACTGGACATTTGTGAGACAAACGGTGCCTTGCACACCACTCTTCATACTCTGAGACTGGTGCCATTTTTAAACACAAAAGTTCAGCCAGTTTCTTCATCAATGAAATAACTTTCTTCACCAGTTTGAAGGTATGATTGAACAGGAAGAACATACTTGCATATTGAAGAACTGACCCAAATTATTTCCATTCCCTACTACAGTGACCATGAACATACATTGTTTTAAAATTGCTGTTCCACTTATTTAACACAGAACAACTTAAAGAGACCATTTTAGGCAGCTTGAACATTTTGAACACAACCTCCGTTTCCATCCCAGAAAGAATGTCCCTGAGGTTATTTCTCTTTACCGAGGGTCCTACCTTTGTTGTAGAGCGAGCCATCGAAGTAATAACTGCCGGTGTAATAGCCTGTGGTGAGTTCCATGAGGTGACGACCCCACGTGTTTCCTGCACCTGGAAAACTGGCCAAGGCCACAAGGCGTTTCGAGCGAGCGGGCAGAAAACGTCTGTCCATGCAACGGTTATCTGGAAAGAACAATTAACTATTAATTGTTTGACTCCCCAAAGCCTTTCCACCATCTACAAGGCACAAGTAAGGAGTGTGATGGAATACTCTCCACTTGCCTGGATGAGTGCAGCTCCAACAACACTCAAGAAGCTCGACACCATCCAGGACAAAGCAGCCCGCTTGATTGGCACCCCATCCACCACCTTAAACATTCACTCCCTCCACCACCGGCACACTGTGGCTGCAGTGTGTACCATCTACAAGATGCACTGCAGCAACTCGCCAAGGCTTCTTCGACAGCACCTCCCAAACACGCAACCTCTACCACCTAGAAGGACAAGGGCAGCAGGCGCATGGGAACACCACCACCTCCAAGTTCCCCTCCAAGTCACACACCATCCTGACTTGGAAATATATCGCCGATCCTTCATTGTCGCTGGGTCAAAATCCTGGAACTCCCTCCCTAACAGCACTGTGGGAGTACCTTCACCACACGGACTGCAGCGGTTCAAGAAGGCAGCTCATTACCACCTTCTCAAGGGCAATTAGGGATGGGCAATAAATGCTGGCCTTGTCAGCGATGCCCACATCCCAGGAACGAATTAAAATAAACTGAGAGAAATGACATGGCATGAGTCTCAAGTTATGGCATAACTAACGTGAATGTTCGCCGCCTTTGGATGAAGTCAGCTCCTCTTTTCTCAATGATCTCCATCGGGTAGGGAAATTTATTTTTTAAATGTCAAGAAATGTAATCTTATTTCATTTAAATAGTTTTTGGAGGAGGACTTTGAACAAAAGGTAGTTCCTAGACTCTCTTTATCCTTGTTTTCAAATCTCTCTTTGGCCTCGCTCCTCCCTATCTCTCCAACCTCCTCCAGCCCCACAACCCTCTGAGATCTCTGCGCTCCTCCAATTCTGGCCCCTTGCGCAAACCCGATTTTCATCGCTCCACCACTGGCGGCCATTCCTTCAGCTACCTGGGCCCTGAGTTCTGGAATTCCCTCCCTAAACCTCTCTGACACTCTACCTCTCTCTCCCCCTTTATGACGCTCCTTAAAATCTACCTCTTTGACCAAGCTCCTGTTCGAATATCTCTTTATGCGGCTCGGTGTCAAAGCTTGTTTGATAACGCTCCTGTGAAGCGCCTTGGGATGTTTTATTATGTTAAAGGCGCTATATAAATGCAAATTGTTGCTGTTAAGGATCTGCCCAAATCTAACCTTTCCCAAGATTTTTGTCTTTACCAATTGGGCATAAGGCATTGGCTGGGAATACTGCAGAGTGTAAAAATAAGGTGGGATGGGTTACATGCCAGTAACAGAGCAATTTTATTAATGGAAGGATATTCCTGAATGTTCTGTAATCAGCGTGCAATCCTCCCAATCCAATTTTCCCCTCCGCGCTCCGCATAGGCAACGCTTAACCCCCAAATGGTAAAGAGGAAAATCTACCCCAAGAAGTCCAGGTGAACTGGAGCCAAAGTGAGGCTTTGTGAGATATGGGATATGATTTTTATCTTTGTTTAAACAAAGGTCGAATTATCTATTCATTCTCTTATTTGGCTGCAGGAGAATTCAACGTTTTGGCCGAGACAAAAAAAAACAAAGCGTCCCTAACCGAACCATCAACCCATCTTTGCTCTCTTCAGATCCACAAAGACCTGTCAGTTTGCCAATGTGATTTAGGCAGGCAGCACTGTTTTCTCGCAGGGAGGGAGAACAGCTGGAACAGAGGCGTATCATTTTTTGGTAATAACCTCTACAAATGATATCCGCCACAAACTCCGTTCCCTAGCCACCGACTCCATTCCTCTCCCTGGCAACTGGCTGGTGAGGCTGAACCAGACTGTTCGCCACCTTGGTGCCATATTTGACCCCGAGATGAGCTTCCGACCACATATCCACGCCATCACTAAGATCACCTACTTCCACCTCCGTACCATCGCCCGACTCCGTCCCTGCCTCAGCTCATCTGCTGCTGAAACGCTCATCCATGCCTTTGTTATCTCTAGACTTGACTATTCCAATGCACTCCTGGCTGGCCTCCCATTTTCTATCCTCCGTAAACTTGAGGTCATCCAAAACTCTGCTGCCCGTATCTTAACTCGCACCAAGTCCCGTTCACCCATCACCCCTGTGCTCGCTGACCTACACTGGCTCCTGGTTAAGCAACACCTCAGTTTTAAAATTCTCATCTTTGTTTTCAAATCCCTCCATGGCCTCGCCCCCTCCCTATCACTGTAATCTCCTCCAGCCCTACAACCGTCTGAGATATCTGCGCTCCTCCAATTCTGGCTTCTTGCGCATCCCCGATTTTAATCGCTCCACCATTGGTGGCCATGCCTTCAGCTGCCAAGGCCCTAAGCTCTGGAATTCTCTCCCTAAACTTCTCCGCCTCTCCACCTCTCTTTCCTCCTTTAAGACGCTCTATAAAACCTACCTCTTTGACCCGGTCATTTGCCCTAATATCTCCTTATGTGGATCGGTGTCAAATTTTGTTTGATAACGCTCTTGTGAAGCGCCCTTGGGATGTTTTACTACGTTAATGGTGCTATATAAATACAGGTTGTTGTTGTTGAATAACATTGTCACAATGTGGTGACATGCCATCACATTACAGTGTAAAGAAAATGGGTTTTGAAAAAGATACAGTGCCCCTTTAACACGCTGAGCATTCTGAATTGGTGGGAGGGAGACTCGGGCTGTAGTCGAGTGGCACCTCCTCTCCACTCCTGCATACTGCCCATTTCTCGGCCAACAGGTGGACATATTTTGATGTTGAGTAGATGGATACAGACGGCATTCTGGACAAAGTCCGCACAGTAACATCTCCACAAATTCAAATCGTGCTGTTCTACTTGCAGAATTAAAAGTGAGCGATGACAAAATAACTCTCGCCGTGGATCACTGTGAAAACTTCAGCTCCCATTGGAAGAGTCAACAGACCCATTGAGCCTTGTTGACATTTTAGCACTGCCATTTTCCCAGTTTAGTGCGTTATAATGATGAAGCGCATGACAGGACAATCTGGCACGCCTTAAGTCTGGTGGGGGAAGGGAGATGTCCTAGATGGAAGTCGCTCTGTCGAAAACAGATTTTGTGACCACAAATGAACCTGTGCTACAGAGAGAGATCAGAATGGGACATGGCGGTCTGAGACTTGTTATTAACAGCGAACAGGTACAGGAAAAATGATTGGCCATTTTTTTTCCATACAACAGTGGTTGCAGATCACGAGATTTTTTTTGGTCCCAATTTAGCTCCCCCTCCTGAAGGAAAGAGAGAGCTTGCATTTATCTAGCGCCTTTCACATCGTCAGGACATCCCAAAATGCTTCACAGCCAATCAAGTACTTTTGAACTTTGGTCAATGTTATGTCGGCAGACTTGGGCAGACAGGTCTCACAAACAGCACATGAGATGAATGACCAGTTAAGCTGTCTTGGTGGTGTTGAGTGAGGGATAAATATTGCCCAGCACACTGGGAGAACTCCCCCGCTCTTTTTTGAACAGCATCATGGAATCTTTTGCCGAGATGATGTGTTGAAGTCCTGGAGAGGGGGTATGAACCCACAACCTTCACCCCCAGCTGTCTGACCCAGAGACACTGTGCCAGTCTGACACTAAATAAAGTTGACTCATCTTGGGTACAGGCCCCAAACGGCCACGTTTAATTTGAGAGCCTGGACAAGTGAGCGTTCTCAGGCTATTCATCGGTAAGCGACATCACAGCTGAGCCTCATCTTGCCCTTACCGGACACACTCACTCACACGCTCACTCACACTTTCTACAGGGAGTCGCTGGTCAGTGATCAGAACCTGCCGCACTAGCTGATTTATCTCCTCCGTGGACCAAGGGCAGGGTTGGTCAAACGATGTCTACCATGCCTCTAAATATAATTTGGGTTCACGCCTGTCGAATCAGACTCAGGCACGATGGGCGGTTTGGTCTCTTTCTGCGCTGTCTTATTCTATGATTCCACACACGTATATTTTAAAAAAAAATCCGATTTAATCTTTAGTTATGACAGACTTCAAGAACCAGCAAAGCAGCAACATGGCCATAGCAGTGAGAGGGCACACTGTCCCGGAAACTAGCGCATCTTCTTTCTTCCGTAGAGGGTTCATGTAATTCCTTGTCTAGACCCTATGGGCTAGAAATTCCTCTCGGGGAGGTGAGGCAAACCGGGCGGTGTCAGATCGGCCGCCCGTTATACGCGGTGCCCGATATTCAGTTCCACTGCAGTCAATGGAATTAAATATCAGGTGAGGCGTATAACGGGCGGCCGATCCGACACCGCCCGCTTCGCCCCACCGCCCCGAGACCAATTTCTAGGCCTCTCCCTTTATACTCTTTCTTCTCATTGCTGTGTGTCAGCTCTGTTGCACCTCCCTTTGCTTCCCCATGAACCTCTTCTCTGAACAGTTGCCGCCCTCTTTGCTGCTGATGCCCTTGCAATTAACACTGGGCAACATCGACTAACTATCTTTCACCCAGCATATTCTTTCCCTTTCCGAAGGCCATTCAACTCTAGGAGTGGTCCCACCTCCGTATCCACAGACCTCCTTCACACGCCCAACTTCAGCGTTTCCCACACGGGGCATTCGCACGCGATCGGATTTGTTCCCACGCAGGCTTCTTTCCAAACGTCCCTAACCTTGATAAGCTACTTCAAATTATTAGGCTTTCAAACTACCTGAACCACATTGTTACGTTTCTTTCGATGAGATGCTAACATTTCACTCGGTTGCAATTAAAATTTGGAACTCTCTCCCCCAAAAGGCTGTGTAGATGCTGGGGGACAATTGGAGCTTTCAAGACTGAGATCAATAGATTTTTGTTGGGTAAGGGGTATCAAGGGATATGGAGGTAAGGCGGGGAAATGGGGTTGAGGTACAGATCAGCCGTGACCTAATAGAGAGGCGGCGCAGTCTCGAGGGGCTGAATGGCCTCCTCCTGTCCCGATGTTCCTAAACCAACAGCACAGCAATATTACACCAACAAGTCTCTCGGAGAATCTATCAGGCCTTCTGCAGTGTCCCTGGTTAACACTTTGCATCTTAATCTCTAACACTCACCTAAAGTGTCATCCATCAACAAGGGCCAAAGGTAGTGGCCTCACCACTGCCTTGGTTACGATCATTAAACTCAGCCCAGGCCAATGGAAAAGCTTGGGATCTTCCTTATCGATATGACACAGTTTTAAAGAGTGTGCAGGGACAGAGGGACCTGGGAGTTAATGTGCATAGGTCCCTGAAGTTGGCGGGACATATTGAGAGAGTGGTTAGCAAAGCATATGGGATCTTGGGTTTCATAAATAGAGGTATTGAGTACAAAAGTAGAGAAGTTATACTGAACCTTTATAAAGCGCTGGTTAGGCCACAACTGGAATATTGCGTCTAGTTCTGGTCACCACACTTTAGGAAGGTTGTGAAGGTCCTTGAGAGGGTGCAGAGGAGATTTACCAGAAGGGTTCCGGGGATGGGAGGATCTTAGCTACAAGGACAGGTTGGAGAAGCTGGGTTTGTTTTCATTAGAGCAAAGGAGGTTGAGGGGTGATTTGATAGAGGTGTACAAGATTATGATGGGTTTGGATAGGCTAGATGGGGAAAGGCTGTTCCCACTAGTTGATGGTACAAGGACTAGGGGACACGGATTTAAGGTTTTGGGCAAGAGATACAGGGGGGTTGTGAGGAAAAACTTCTTTACGCAGCGAGTGGTGAGGACCTGAAACTCGCTGCCGACGGAAGTGATGGAAGCGGAGACACTCAATGTTTTCAAGGGGAGGCTGGATAAGCACTTGAGGGAAATAAACTTGCAGGGCTATGGGGATAGAGCGGGGGAATGGGACTGACTGGGTTGGTCTACAGAGAGCCGGCACGGACTCGATGGGCCGAATGGCCTCCTTCTGTGCCGTTATGACTCTATGACTCAGTGCCACAGCACATGGGAGCATTTGGCCAATAGGCCATCAGGAAACTAAAAGTAAAGGAGGTCACAGGGTTTCCTCAGACTGTCGGCCCATCCAAGAAAAGGAGGAATTGCACTTCTACAACGACGTTCACCACCTCAGGACTTCCCAAAGCATTTTACAGCCAATGAAATACTTTTTGAAGTGTTGTAATGTAGGAAAGGCAGCAGCCAATTTGTGCACAGCAAGATCCCATGACCAGCATAGTGGTAACGACCAGACAATCTGTTTTAGTAATGTTGGTTGAGGGATAAAAACTAGCCAGGTCAATGGAGGGTAATCTCCTGCGATTTTCATCGCTCCACCATTGGCGGCTGTGCCTTCAGCTGCCTAGGCCCTAAGGTTTGAAATTCCCTCCATAAACCTCTCTGCCTCTACCTCTCTCTCTTCTCCTTTAAGACACTCTATTAAACCTACCTCTTTGACCGGTGTCAGCCGTGGCTCAGTTGGTAGCACCCTCGCCTCTGAGGCAGAAGGCTGTGGGTTGAGTCGCACTCCACAGACTTGAGCACATAAAGCTAGGCTGACACTCCAGTGCAGTGCTGAGGGAGCGCTGCGCTGTCGGAGGTGCCGTCTTTCGGATGAGAAACCGAGCTCTCTCAGGTGGGTGTAAAAGATCTCATGGCACTATTTCAAAGAAGAGCAGGGGAGTTCTCCCCGGTGCCCTGGCGAATATTTATTCCTCAATCAACATCTAGAGCCATCTTTTGTTTCTTAACTTGTCCCATTACCTCTCCTTTTGCCTCGCACCATCATCCCTTTTGTCAGTCAATCTCTCCTGCCTTCCATCCTATCACAGACCTTCCCTTTGTTCTTTCCTCCCCTCCTCCCGGCCCCTGCTTAAACATCTCTCCTCCCTAACCTTTTCCAGCTCTGTCGAAGGGTTCGACCCGAAACGTTGACTCTGTTTCTCCTCTCCTCGATGCTGCCTGACCGGCTGAGTGTTTCCAGCACCTTCTGTTGTTATTTCACTAAAACAGATTATCTGCTCATTATCACATTGTTGTTTGTGGGAGCTTGCTGTGCGAAAATTGGCTGCCGCGTTTCCCACATTACAACAGTGACGACCCTCCAAAAGTACTTCATTGGCTGTAAAGCGCTTTGAGATGTCCGGTGGTCGTGAAAGGCGCTATAGGAATGCAAGTCTTTTTTTGAATGCGAATAATCTTGAATTCACAACAACAGGATTACATCTCTCTGTTGTGTTTTCCTCAGAGAACCACTGCAGATGAAAACCCTTTGCAACAGCATTTCCAAGCAGTCCAACACTTTGTTTTTCCGCACTGACTGCTCCCGTCGTCAGTCCAAATCTCATTACGTTGCTCATTCAGAGAGAGCCATACACTTCAGTCGAGTGACAGATGTGACAGAGGGAAGTTTGGAAATGTATGAAAAAATGCCTTTAAAGGCAATGCTGGCCGGAATGCACAATGAAAGAAAACAAATTCAAAATGATAAATGATCAGGTCGCAATGAAAAGAAAAAGCAACACAAAATGGAAGCGGGACTTTACAAAATGGTCACTAAAAGTGACAGGTGACAATAAAAGGCAGAGGAAACTCACTGGGTCATTTCTCTGAGCTTTGACTGCTCAACATGATGGGTGCAGTTTCGTCTAAACAGAGCACTTTTTTCTCATTCTGATCCTTCAGCTGTGGCTCAGTGGGCAGCACTCTCGCTTCTGAGTCAGAAGGTTGTGGGTTCAAGTCCCACTCCAGACACTTGAGCACATAAATCTAGGCTGACACTCCAGTGCAGTGCTGAGGGAGTGCTGCACTGTCAGAGGTGCCGTCTTTCGGATGAGACGTTAAACCGAGGCCCCGTCTGCTCTCGCAGGTGGATGTAAAAGATCCCATGGCACTATTTCGAAAAAGTGCAGGGGGAGTTATCCCCGGTGTCCTGGCCAATATTTATTCCTCAATCAACATAACAAAAGCAGATTATCTGGTCATTATCACAATGCTGTTTGTGGGAGCTTGCTGTGCACAATTCTGTCTGCCGCATTTCCCACATTACAACAGTGACTCCACTTCAAAAAGTACTTCATTGGCTGTAAAGCACTTTGAGACGTCTGGTGATCGTGAAAGGCGCTATATAAATGCAAGTCTTTCTTTCTTTCTTTCAACGTGCTGGAATCCTACAGTGTATAAAGAGTGGGCCACTTCTGTCTGTGCTTCTCTCAGACTAGGCAAGCCGACTGTGGCCTGGGAATAGCTGCATCCACCAGCTTTCTCTTAACAGCGGTACGGTCCCACTGGGCATCACTGAGGAATACAGAACTCATCCCACTTGTAACAAAGGCACATTGGCCTAGAGATTGGATCCCGGCACCTACAGAGACCAGCATCAGGACCACTGGAGATTGGAGAAGTCCATCCTCAAGGCAGTAAAGGTCTGAATGAGGGTTTTGGTTGCAGAGAGATAGGAGAGGGGGTTTCTCACCTTCTGGACAGGCAAGGAGAAATGGGGAGAAAATTGGGAAGGAAATGGAAAAGAGGGCCATGTATTGAGAGTTTGTCTGGTCAAAATGCTTTTGTAGCCCATGTAATCTACTTTCAAAATCAGGGTAGAATTTCTAACCTTTCCTTCATGTGAAGGAAGGAGTCAGTTTAATTTCTTCATGATCAGGTGCTATATTATACAGCAGTATGGATAGCCAGCAGTGTATACAGTTCCTCAACTACAACCCAAATATACTTTGTAAAGCATCTCCTCGCCATCCACTGCATGACAGAGTGTGTATAATTGAATTACTCTTACTCCATTCATGAAAAATGCGCAGTTTCACAGTAGAGTGAGGTGCGTGCACACACGTGCACATGTGCACACACACACGCACGCACACGCATATACGCGCAACACACGTGCACACGGTGCACACACGCGCAATGCACACACACACACAAATACGCGAGCGCACGCACACACACATGCATGCACACACGCGCACACACACGCACACACACACACACACACACACACACGCGCACACGCATGCGCACACACACACACGCACGCACACACGCGCACACGCACACACACACGCGCGCACACACACACACACACACACACGCACGCACACACACACACACACGCACAGAATGAGTTAGAGATGTATCATCAGAAAGGTCATTGATTGTTGGAATCAATGCAGAATTACCAGAAAATCTGCATTCAGGTTACAACGATAGAATTGAATAAAACACAAGGGGTAAGAAGTGTCTGAAGGGTGGGGCTGAGAATTGCGCAGGTCACGGGGTATACTGACATTGGCGATGTTTTCCTTCATTCAATTTCTCTAATGAAATCGGGAACACGTTGAAAAGAAGAATCTAAGAATACTGAAGGGTGGAATCTTTACCGATGCTTTTACAATGTCACTTGGCAACCAGAGGAATTCTTGCTCCAGACAAATTCTACGGTTGATGTTAGATCGCTGCAATGAGGTAATTATTCATTCAATAGCTGCTGAGACCATAGCAACGGTACATGGTCAGTCGCTTGCTCTTCAAATGTTCTTAGAACCTATTACAATCCCTAGTCTGTGCTCAGCTAGCTGACCCCGGTGGGTGGGATGCTGCAGTTAGCCTCAGTGCCGCAGGGCTAGGGTGGTAAAAACAACCAGGCAGGCTTCCCGCTGCTGAACATCATCCAGCAGTCATTGGCAGGAGTGCGCACACCTTGGGTGGGGACAGGGTCAGGCCAGCCTGTGACACTCCCCCCCCCCCCACCCCATGGTCAAATGCCCCGGCAACATTCACAAACTGGCACTTGGGTGAGATTCTGGCGAGCAGCCGCAGAACTGTAACCCAGCGTGAGAGAGCGGGGTAGAACAGGGGAAATGTCAACGAGCGAATAAGTCCAGGGGAAATAAATCAATGTAGGGGTATGGTAGTAACGTGGTTATGTCACTGGACTAGTAATCCAGAGGCCTGGAGCTACTGATTTGGAGATATGAGTTCAAATCCCACCACGGCAGCTGGGGAATTTAAATTCAGTTAATTAAATAAATCTGGAATAAGAAGCTAGTATCAGTAATGGTGACCGTGAAACTATCGGATTGTCGTAAAAACCCATTTGGTTCCCCAATGTCCTTTAGGTGAAGGAAATCTGCTGTCTTTTCCGAGTCTGGCCTATATGTGATTCCAGACCCCAACAGCAATGTGGTTGACTCTTAACTGCCCTCTGAAATGGCCCAGTGAGTCACTCAGTTGTATCAAACTGCTGCATTACATTCTCCAGGTGAAACTTGGGAGTGAAGGATAATTTAGCATTGCAAAAAAACCTGGCCGACTCTGTCCCACGATTAAGTTGCCTTTACTGTTTGTTTACTTAAATACATTTTGATAAGGTATAAACTAGATCAGTATTTTGTTGAAATTGGTGATTCCACGATTCCGGCAGAAAGCCACGTTCACAGGGAGCAGGGATTGGAGACAGGGCAACAACACTACAACCCACACTCTCCGACCTGCGCTCCCTGTGGACAGGGCTGCTCACTGGGAGCATGGCATCACTCATTTTCATCTGGTTCAGAAATATTTCTGATAATAACAAAGAAAATCCTTTGCTTTTGTACTGGATGAGCAGAAATTTTCTCCAACTAAATATTGGGAGGACTGAAGCCATTGTCTTTGGTCCCTGTCACAAACTCTGTTCCCTGACCACCATCTCCATCCCTCTTCCTGACAACTGTCTGAAACTGAGCCACTCCATTCACAACCTTGGTGTTGTGTTTGACCCTGAGATGAGCTTCCGACCACATATCTGCTCCATCACCAAAACCGCCTACTTTCACCTCCGTAACATCGACCGACTCCGCCCCTGCCTCAGCTCATCTGCTGCTGAAACCCTCATCCATGCCTTTGTTACCTCCAGACTTGACTATTCCAACGCTCTCCTGGCCGGCCTCCCATCTTCCACCCTCCATAAACTTGTGCTCATCCAAAACTCTGCTGCCCGTATCCTAACTCGCACCAAGTCCCGTTCACCCTTCACGCCTGTGCTCGCTGACCTCCATTGACTCCCAGTCTGACAACGCCTCAATTTTAAAATCCTCATCCTTGTTTTCAAATCCCTTCATGGCCTCGCCCCTCCCTATCTCTGTAACCTCCTCCAGCCCCACAACCCCCGAGATATCTGCGCTCCTCCAATTCTGACCTCTTGTGCATACCCGATTTTAATCGCTCCACCATTGGCGGCCGTGCTTTCAGCTGCCTTGGCCCTAAGCTCTGGAATTCCCTCCCTAAAGCTCGCTACCTTGCTCTCCTCCTTTAAGATGCTCCTTAAAACTTACCAATTTGACCAAGCTTTTGGTCACCTGTCCTGATATCGCTTTCTGTGGCTTGGTGTCAAAATGTTTTATTGATATCGCTCTTGTTTAGGGCCTTGGGACATTTTGCTACGTTAAAGTCGCTATGTAAATGCAAGTTGTTGTTGTTGCTTGGTTGTCACTCACAGTCTGTGACGATTCCCTTCTGTTGGATCACGGCCTTATATTCACTCTCACGAAAATTGGTGGAGTGGTAAATAGCGAGGAGGGAAGCCTCAGGCTACAGGACGATATAGACGGGTTGGTTAGATGGGCAGAACAGTGGCAAATGGAATTTAACCCTGAAAAGTGTGAGGTGATGCATTTTGGGAGGACTAACAAGGCAAGGGAATACACAATGAATGGTAGGACCCTAGGAAGGACAGAGGATCAGAGGGACCTTGGTGTGCATGTACATAGATCCCTGAAGGCAGCAGGACAGGTAGATAAGGTGGTTAAAAAGGCATATGGGATACTTGCCTTCATTAGCCGAGGCATAGAATATAAGAGCAGGGAGGTTATGATGGAGCTGTACAAAACGCTAGTTAGGCCACAGCTGGAATACTGTGTGCAGTTCTGGTCGCCACACTATAGGAAGGATGTGATTGCATTGGAGAGGGTGCAGAGGAGATTCACCAGGATGTTACCTGGGCTGGAGCGCTTCAGCTATGAAGAGAGACTGGAAGGCTGGGGTTGTTTTCCTTAGAGCAGAGAAGGCTGAGGGGGTCCTGACTGAGGTGTACAAAATTATATGGGACATAGATAGGGTAGATAGAAAGGAACTTTTCCCCTTAGTAGAGGGGTCAATAAGCAGGGGGCATAGTTTCAAGGTAAGGGGCAGGAGGTTTAGAGGGGAATTTGAGGGAAAACTTTTTCACCCAGAGGGTGGTTGGAATCTGGAACTCACTGCCTGAAAGGGTGGTAGAGGCAGGAACCCTCACAACATTCAAGAAGCATTTAGATGAGCACTTGAAACGTCATAGCATACAAGGCTACGGACCAAGTGCTGGAAAATGGGATTAGAATAGACAGGGCTTGATGGCCGACACGGACACGATGGGCCGAAGGACCTCTTTCTGTGCTGTATAACTCTGTGACTATGACTATGATTAAGGTGTATATTTTCGGTACATTATGTGTCAGCCGTGGCTCTGTGGGTAGATCTCTCGCCTCTGAGTTCAGAGGGTTGTGGGCTCAAGTCCCGCTCCAGAGATTTGAACAGAGCAATTCCAGGTTGACACTCTCAATGTTATGCTGAGGGAGCCCAGCACTGTCAGAGGTGCCATCTTTTGGTTGAGATGTTAAACCGAGGCCCCGTCTACCCTCTGAGGTGGACGTAAAAGATCCCGTGGCACTATTTCAAAGAAGAGCAGGGGAGTCCTGGCCTATATTTATCCTTCAACCAGCATCACCAAAACGTATTAACTTGCTGTGCGCAAATTGGTTGCTGCATTTCCTACATTACAACAGTGACTACACTTCATTGGCTATAAAGTGCTGTGGGTCGTCCTGAGGTCGTGAAAGGCGCTATATAAATGCAAGTCTTTCTTTTCCTTCTTTTAATATTTCTACATGTATCTGTATTCATGTTTCATCAAATGGTAATTTTAGAAAACAGCAACATAATAATGTGAATGATACCTTGTACTTGCGTTTGATAAACAACAAAGTATTCTTCATTCCCACAGTTCTCGTACTCCTCACCAGCACATTTCTGTGCACACAGTTGCTCGTCCTCTGGTTCGTGCAGGGTGAAGTGCATGGTGGGGAAACCACAGCGACAGGCTGCCCCTGCCAGGATAGCTAAAGTATATTCCTATACGAAAAGAAAATCACTTCAGCTTTAGATCGAAAAGCAACCCTCATTAAAAAAAGTCTTCACATAAACTTAACAATGTAGATTGGACCCAGAGCCACTGACAAGAGAGACACACGTCTTGTGTCAGTCAACATTTACAGCCCTTGTAGGAATCTTCATCTTTAAAAAACTCCATGTGACTTATTGTTTTCTTATTTAAATTTCAATGTTGTCCCCTTTACTCTCCACCCAACACCCACCCCCCACCTCCACACCCACCCACCCCCCGTCCTTGAAAGGTCGCACCCTCGCCTCTGAGTCAGAAGGTCGTGGGTTCAAGCCCCACTCCGGAGACTTGACCACAAAAATCTAGGCTGACACTCCAGTGCCAGTACTGAGGGAGTGCTGCACTGTCGGAGGTGCCATCTTTCGGATACGATGTTAAACCGTGACCCCCTCGTCCCCCTCAGATAGGCGTAAAAGATCCCATGGCACTATGCGAAGAAGAGCAGGGGAGTTCTCTCCAGTGTCAACATTTATCTCCAATCAAAATCAAAACCAGATTATCTGATGATTATCACATTGCTGTTTGTGAGATCTTGCTGTACGCAAATTGGCTGCCATGTTTCCTACTTTACAACAGTGACTACACTTCAAAAGTAATTAATTGACTGTAAAGCGCTTTGGGAAGTCCGGAGGTCGTGAAAGGCGCTATCTAAATGGAAGTTCTTTTCAACAAGGCAGGTTCAATTCATCGCTGACAGGATGGGTTTCCCCATAAATGACTGCA
Source organism: Squalus acanthias (assembly GCA_030390025.1). Lineage (NCBI taxonomy): Eukaryota > Metazoa > Chordata > Chondrichthyes > Squaliformes > Squalidae > Squalus > Squalus acanthias. The sequence goes on along the minus strand of CM059437.1, from coordinate 90,253,801 downwards.
AATATCTAAACATAATATTTCAGTAAACAGTATGAAAAATCAATAGGCTTTGAAAGCTGTGTGGACAGATGAAACATGGCAAATTGATTTCAAATTTCTGAAGTGGAATTTGTAACGTTGTCGGTGAATCAGCTGTGTGTTCAGCATCCGACCACCAGGTTAGAGGTTGTGGGGACGACCCGTCACTTAACTTGATTGCCTCAGTTAGTTGCATTTTGCGAATTCTTGGCCAACCTGCCAGTTGCGGAAGAGCAAAATATTCCAATTTGGCCAAAGTGAGAAATTAATTGGAGCAGGTCGTATTAATACGTTAAAGAGACAGCAGTTTCTTGGGGATTTGGAGGGGGGGCGGGGGGATATAAGGGATTGTGAGATGTGTTGAAATGGGGTGGGGGGAGGGCGGCACAGAGCGGGTTAAGTGAGGCTGAGGTCTATCAAAAAGCGATGGGTTTGTTGGTCAGATAATCACAGAGCTGTGTTAATGGTGGATCATAGAGAAGTTTGAGGCCAAGATCCTAAAGGAATGTAAGATACATGATGGAAAATCAGTGTTTTATCCAGAAATACACTTTTGTGTGATACGGTGTCCCGCCCACTCATGCCATCAAGCATTAGATGCCTATAAGATTCAAGTGACAGCTGCTTTCATAAGAACATAAGAAATAGGAGCAGGAGTAGGCCATAAGCCCTTCGAGCCTGCTCCGCCATTTAATAAGATCATGGCTGATCTTCGCTCTTAACTCCACTTTCCCGTCCGATCCCCATATCCCTTGATTCCCCTAGAGTCCAAAATAGGATAGAATCATAGAATCAACATAGAATTCATAGAATCATAGAATGATACAGCACAGAAGGAGGCCATTTGGCCCATCGTGCCTGTGCCGGCTCTCCAATTAGTCCCACTCCCCTATCCATTCCCCATAGCCCTGCAAATTTTTCCCCTTCAAGTGTTTATCCAATTTCCGTTTGAAAGTTACTACTGAATCTGCTTCCACCGCCCTTTCAGGCAGCGCATTCCAGATCACAACAACTCGCTGCGTAAAAAAAATTTGCCTCATCTCGCCTCTGGATCTTTTGCCAATTACCTTAAATCTGCTGTAAAGGAATGAGCCATATTTCAGAAAAATACACCATCCTATGAACAGAATTCTAGCTTTATTAAAACATGACAAACTGGGGTTAAAAATCTAAAAGCCTCAACGACACAGGCTGCAAACAGAACACAGGCTTCTGAGATAAGATCAGTTGTTAACAAAAGTTGTAAACACCATACAAGCTTTTGAAATGGGTATTAGTTGTAAATACTAAAAACAATGGCCCTATTGAAGAAGCAAAAAGTTGCTTCCAAGGAGTCTGCAGTTTGGAACCAACACAATAGCAATGCCCAAGTAAAGTGTTAAAATCTAACACTTCGAACAGGAACACAGAATATTAAAAAAACATGTGTCTTTGTAAAAGTAACATCAAATGAAACAGGAAACATGATTATATATACAACCAATTGAAGTAGCTAAGAAATGCAAAGAACACCCTAGATGAAGTGGTTTTGATTTACATGTTGTAAAAGATACCTACAGAAGACTTTGAAAATATTACATCAATTGATGACACCAAGCAATCACATTGTGTTTGTATTGAAAATGGAATAGTTAGGAGACACGACATCTGCAAATAACCAGTTAAGCCAATATTAAGAATTGAATTGAAGACCTTCGATAAGAATGGCATCAAAGAGATAAATTTGTTGTAGCCATTTTATGATAAGTTTTTGAAACACCTATACAGCAGACATGATTCTGAAAGCTAACAGCTGAATTAACAGTAAGAATAGAAAGAAGTCAACAGAAGTATCACTGGAGATAATTAGCTTACATCAGCAGAATACTTCAAAGGATAAACCACTAAAAAAGAGTATAAAAGATAGGATTTTCAAATGAGAAAACAGAAGTCGCTGGAAGGGGCAGAGCGATTCTTGCCTTCAGAACCACTCTGTAGGCCTACAACTCTTTGAGTCTCAGGTAATCAAGGTATTTGATTTTGGTGGATATTCTGGATTAGGAATAAGTAGAAGTGTGGAATGTAACGAAGTTAAGATTTGAGAATAAGGATCTCTGATAAGAAATGTAAGCTATTTGTATTTTGAACTGTTAAAGTTGCGATTGAATCAACAACTGTTAGCTGAATGTCGGTTCTTTAATAAATCTATATATTTTTAGAATTGTCTCACAGAGTAATTTTGTATCAACCTCACAAACTCAATTTCTGTATACTCTTTTGTGAGGAGTTGCAGAATTCTGGGGGGGATTTTCGGACCCTCATAATATCCGAAAGGTTACAGTCTAGTTAAACTTATTAAAAGTGCTATCCAGAGGATGGTAACATCTTCAGGTCGTTTCTTTCCTTTAGGGAGAGGTAGTCTGACCTTTAGACCCAATTAAGCGTCTTATCGGATTCGGCTACCGCTAACTTTAGTTGAAGGTGAACGTCTGGGGAATACGCCTGATCTGGGATAGCCTGAGAAGGGCGAGGACTTGTAATTATCCCTTCACTGCGTCATCTGGTTACCGACCCATGTGCCAGTGGAAACAGTTTCCCCCTTATTTACTCTATCAAAATCCTTCATGATTTTGAACACCTCTACTAAATCTCCCCTTAACCTTCTCTGTTCTCAGGTGAACAACCCCAGCTTCTCTAGTCTCTCCACGTCTCTGGTATTTAAAGTGTGATATCTTCACCTGAAGATTATATCAGTCTTGGATAAGCATGGAGGCAGACTTAAGTATATTGGCCTGATATCAGATGCTGCAGGCAGCCTCATGATCACAGTTACAATGTTGAGGGAGCCAAACAGGAAAGGGACTGAGAAGAATGGAACAAACAGGGCCTGGGAGAAAGAGACAATGAGATTTAAGAAATGAGTGAGAGAAAGGTTGGGTTGGAGTAGACAGGATTAAATAGAGAGAGGTCTAGCGACAGGGCTTGGAATCATAGAATCATAGAAATTTACAGCACAGAAGGAGGCCATTCGGCTCATCGTGTCTGTTCCGGCCAAAAGAACTATCCAGCCTAATTCCACCTGCCAGCTCTTGGTCCATAGCCTTGTAGGACACGACACTTCAAGTGCATATCCAAGTACTTTTTAAATGCCCTGAGGGTTTCTGCCTCTACCACCCTTTCAGGCAGTGAGTTGCAGACCCCCATCACCCTCTGGGTGAAAAAAGATCTCCTCAACTCCCCTCTAATCCTTCTACCAATTACTTTAAATCTATGCCCCCTGGTTATTGACCTCTCTGCTAAGGGAAATAGATCCTTCCTATCCACACTATCACTCTGTGACTGGAATGATAAACCAAGGTCCATTCTGTCTGGTGGGCATGACAAGTCCCATGGCACTACTCAAGGGAAAGTAACGAGTTCGCCCAGTGCCCCGACAGCCTTCCCTCAAACAATCCTCCCAGAAAGAAAATGAACTGGTCATTTAGCTGTTTGTTGGCACAGAATAGCTGCCCTGTTTGCTGATATATTAACAGTTACCACACACCAAAAGCAATTCGCTGTGTGGAGTAGTCTGAGGTGTTTCAACAACATGGTGAGCAGCTGGTATTTCTTTCCTTTATATATATATTAGCTTCAGAAGTGAACGTATTTGGATCCACTCTGGTAGGAGAGAGGAGGAAAGACAGAGAGATTGTGAGAGGAACAAAGAAAGATCAAAAGTGGGGAGGGGTGGGGTGGTGAAGGAGGTAGAAGAGTGAAGTGTTTCTAAAAATTGTTTCCCCTTGAATGAGATGGCTCGGTTGTCAAAGGCTATCCTTTTGGTTAAAACTGCAAGTGGTCTATCGATTCATTTGGACAGTAAATTCCCTCCAGACCCAAGAGCCCAAAATAGGAACTGTCCATCAAAAGACTGCAGGCTGTTCACTCACAGCTGCAACTCCTGAATACTGGCTGGTCCATCCTTTCCCACGATCATTTTAAACTGAGACACAGAGTGATTGAAGCATTGGGTGAAATCATTCTACTGGGGTGGGTCATACGTTCCACTCTCATGCCTGAATCATGGGGGGCGGTTTTCTCAGCCCCGAGGAGGCGGGTATGGACGCGGGACTGTCGGGAAAATGGCAGAATTTGGGGGCGGGTGGCAAACCCATCCCCAACCCGCCTCCATGCCATCTTCCCAGGAGGCGGGTAGCCGTCCCGCGCCGGGTCCCGTCTCCTTGGAGGTGGGAAGGGATTAAAGTCTATTAACTGCCTGTTAACAGGCAGAAAATAGGATTATCCCGTTTTTGCCCTCACAAGTGCAGGCTTCCCGACGGCTCCAAAACACGCCAGCTCAGCTCAGCGAGTACTGGGTCTGCGGGGTGTCGGGGGGGGTGCAAAAGTGTGGTGTGAAGGTAAGTGATGGGTGCAAGTGTGTAGAGGTGAGTATCTGAGGTAAGTCCTAAGTGTTTCTAAAAGTGTACTTACCTTTGTTTCTTCCTGCAGGCTTCAGTTGGTTTCTATACGGAGAGTCTCGGAGCTCCGTGTTGCAGATGAGAGATGGCCGGTTTTTTTTACAAGCCAGAAATGAATTGAAGCAAGATTTTGTTTTTTTAAATGTTTAAATGCTCCATTAATTAAAAGAGTATCTTCTAAGGCAAGGTAGAATAGTAAAAGATTGTGATGTTATATTTTAATTAGAGGTAATTTGACAAGGGGGAAAAGTCCATTCTGCTCCCTCAGCTCCCCGCTTGGAGTGCCCGAGGCTGAATTTACACAACTGCGGGTCTATGTGTCTCATCTGCAGGGAGGCTCACTCGGCTTTGCACCAGAGTCAAGTCAACAAAGAAAAGAAAGACTTGCATTTCTATAGCGCCTTTCACGACCTCAGGACGTCCCAAAGTGCTTTACAGCCAATGAAGTACTTTTTGAAGTGCAGTCACTGTTGAAATATAGGAAATGCGGCAGCCAATTTGCGCACAGCAAGCTCCCACAAACAGCAATGTGTAAACGACCAGATATTCTGTCTTAGTGATGTTGATTGAGGGATAAATATTGGCCAGGACACCGGGGGTAACTCCCCCTGCTCTCCTTCAAAATAGTGCCGCGGGGTCTTTTACGTTCGCCTGAGAGGGCAGATGGGGCCTCGGTTTAATGTCTCATCTGAAAGACGGCACCTCCGACGGTGTAGTGCTCCCTCAGTACTGCACTGGAGCGTCAGCCTAGATTTTTGTGCTCAAGTCTCTGGAGTGGAACTTGAACTCACAACCTTCTGACTCAGGTGAGCGTGCTGACCACTGAGCCACGGGTGACACCCAAGGGTGGGGCCCGCAAGTCCGGATTTACACTACAACCTCCTAGCCTCAGTGAAGCAACACCACAGTTGAAGTGTAGATGAGGTCTGGGACTATATCTTGTCATTGCATATCTGTCCAACAGAGGGAGCTGACCATGGAAACTACACCGTAATTCATTGGGGAAACTCCATGCAATGTCGGTGGTCAGCAAGTAAGAAACTGTGGGGGTCATTTTGACTTTGGGCGATAATGTAAAACGCGCGATATTGGCCCGGCCAGCCAGTCAACACCTCTGCTGATTTTCACTTCCATTGAAGTCAATGACACCGGGGAGAACTCCCCCTGCTCTTCTTCGATATTGTGCCATGGGATCTTTTACGTCCACCTGAGAGGGCAGACGGGGCCTCGGTTTAACGTCTCATCCGAAAGACGGCACCTCCAACAGTGCAGCACTCCCTCAGCACTGCACTGGAGTGTCAGCCTAGATTTTGTGCTGAAGTCAAAATTACCTCCCCCCCCCCCGCCCCCCGTGTTACTGAAACAAAAGAGTTAAGATGGAGACAATGATCTTGTAGAAAGACTATTTTATCTTCAAATTTTATATAGAATCCAATTGCACACAAATGTACAAGAAGAACTTGTAATTATACAGCGCCTTTAATGTAGTAAAACATCCCGCGGCGCTTCACAGGAGCGATTATCAAACAAAATTTGACACCGAGCCACATAAGGAGATATTAGGACAGGTGACCAAATGCTTGGTTAAAGAGGTAGGTTTTAAGGAGCATCTTAAAGGAGGAGAGAGAGTTGGGGAGGTTTAGGGAGGGAATTCCGGAGCTTGGGGCCCAGGCAGCTGAAGGCACGGCTGCCAATGGTGGAGCGATGAAAATCGGGGATGCGCAAGAGGCCAGAATTGGAGGAGCGCAGAGATCTCGGAGGGTTGTAGGACCGGAGGGACCTACAGAGATGGGGAGGGGGCGAGGCCATGGAGGGATTTGAAAACAAGGATGAGAATTTTAAAGCAAGGTCCCATCATTGACTCCATAATAGCCAAGATAAAGCACAGGATTTGATAGTTTGAATAACTGAAGCAGGACCATAGAAATGTAACCGCCTGAGGGGGCAAAACCCACTGGATTCGACACAAGGCCACGAGAACTTTTAGAAATGGAACAAGGCCATTAGGCCCCACAATGAGCAGCTGTCTTTTAGGTAAACTAACTCCATTTACCTGGCTTCTCAGCGTCTCTCTCAATCCATTCTTTCTGGAGAAACAGTGCACCATGCATATATGTTTAAATGTATGGAGTAAAGACACTGGATTGGTCCTTTTCCCTCAGCATTACACTGAGTAAATGCGACCCGATTTACGAATTCCTGTCATTTGTTTCAAAAATATATCAGAATGTGAACTGCTGTGTTTAAATGACCTATAATAGACACTCGAGTCTGGTACACAACATGAGCCACACTTTAAATCATCCCCTGGCACAAAAATAATCTGTCATGTTTCCCTGATGAGCTCAGTTAGTCAAAAACACCGTACCACGGTCCACTTAAGCTGATTGGCTCCTCGAGTCACTCAAAAAGCACTTTATCACCATCCACTTATAGTGATTGGCTCTAATTATCCAGGAATTTGTGTTTATTTTTAAAAAAATAAAGCACTCTCACTTACTTCACTATTGCACATTAAATCTCCCTCAAACTTCCTTTGACACATTGCAACCAATGCGACGGAAGTTTCTGGAAAATATACCGAGCATGCTCATCTGAGCTGCAGACTTTGGGCTTTTATTTGGCGGTGGGGTGACGTGTTATTTGCAGATCGATCACAGATCGAGGCCAAATTTAGCAACAGGCTATTTCCAAGCACAGCAATAATGACATTTTAATTCATATCATCCTGGCATATATAATAAAGGAGAATTACTTGTGTGCAGGAGCCAATATTGTATAAGTTTTGAGGTCTAAAATGTGCCACAGCACGAGTTACGTCACCGCCCAGGGAATCCAGTGTCATCTGCAGACATGATAGGGTAGCGCTGTCCACCCTGGAACCCTGTCTCCTCACGCTGCTTCTACACAGACAACCTCACACTCTCCAACATTCTTCCTGACGTAAAAGGCCACCAAGAACCGTAATCAACACCAATGTTGAGTAGGAAAATTTGACATCAAGTACTGTCACAACTGTTAAGCAACCTCCTTTCTCCTCGGGTTCACAACAACACGTTTCGAGTAAGCACGAGACTTCGTAGTGGAGTATACGGGACAGACTTTATTGATACACAGTAAAACCGATCAATCATAACTGCATACAGAGAGTGGATATTCAGTTTCTGCATGTTTCGAGCCCACTCTGACAAACTGTTGAAAACCATGCTCCTTTATACACCATATTATGACTACATCAAAGGAAAATGTCAAAATAACGTATCTATTTCCCAAATCCTCTGAAATTAGACTATCTATGAAAACAGTTCGCAATTGTTTACCTCAGAAACACTTCCCTTAAACAAGACTTCCTTTACCGAATGTTATCTTTAGCAAAAGGGACTCACTTGCCCCTGTTTTACTTAAAATGAAACCACTCATGGGTGACGTCATTACTAACACTCATTCCCTTACACGAGCACTTTACATCACATAAAACAAGCAATGCCTTCTCCTCACGGCACTTCAATGTCATATCGGAAAGCCTGACAATGCATTCCTTTTACGACACTTCCAGGAAAACCGGTTTAACAAAGAGGTTCGACTGTTAAACTATTAACTCCCTAAGATGTCCAACATACATCTCTCCAGGATGTCTAACAACAACTACTTCCACTCTCTCTTTCTAGTTAAGTGTCAGTCGTGGCTCAGTTGAAAAAGCCTCCTTGAAAAAGTGCAACATCCCCTCCGACACCTGGGAATCCCTGGCCCAAGACCGCACAAAGTGGAGGAGAAGCATCCGGGAAGGCGCCGAACACCTCGAGTCTCTTCGCTGGGAGCAAGTGGAAGCCAAGCGCAAACAGCGGAAGGAGTGCACGTCAACCCAAGCACCCCACCCACCCGCCCGCCCCATCTGTGACAGAGACTATGGCCTGGATTTTCATTGACCCGTGGAGGCGGGTTTGGAGGCGTGTGGGGGGTTAAAATTGCGAAAACTGGTGGGCGGGCATAAGTCCACCTCCACGCAATTTTCATTAAATCGTGTCTGCTGGTCCCGACTCCGCCTCGCTTTCAAGAGGCGGGATAGGCTGTTAAGGCCCTTAACAAGCACTAAATTGCCTCTATAATGCTATTTTGAAAGGCCTTTGTGATTTTAACCCTTGTTTTACGTGAAGCACGCCTGTTGTGAACCACGAATGTGAAACCTGGCGGGAGCACAGCCGGCCGGCTGGCTGGGCAAGGGAAACATATCTGGGAGTGGTGGTGGTGGTGCAAGGGAGACATCTGGGAGTGGTGGTGCAAAAATATCTGGGAGCAGACTTAGGACTGCTGCTGCTCATTTTGCAGGTCCTCTCACAGCAAAGGCCTGGCAATCTCTAAAGACCTTCAATGCAGCAGCAATGATGACATCGTCAGAGGCGACTTTCAGACTGAAACCACTAATTAGTTCATGGGTTCCCACATGCTGGAACTCAATTGCCCAATTAGGTGAAAATCGCATCAATCTCCCACATCCAATTGCAGTCGGGCGGATAACACGAAAAGTGGATGACACGACCCCAACCCGCCCCAGTATCAAAATCCAGCCCATATAGGTCCCGCATTGAACTCATTAGTCACCTGAGAACTCATTTTTAGTGTGGAAGCAAGTCATCCTCGGTTCCGAGGGATTACCTCAGAGAGAGAGAGGTAGCACTCTTGCCTCTGCATCAGAAGGTTGTGGGTTCAAGTCCAACTCCAGAGACTTGAGCACAAAAATCTAGGCTGACCCTTCAGTGCAGTGCTGAGGGAGTGCTGTGCTGTCGGAGGTGCCGTCTTTCTGATGAGACGTTAAACCGAGGCCCTGTCTGCTCTCTCAGGTGGACGTAAGAGATCCCATGGCACTATTTCGAAGAAGAGCAGTGGAGGTCTCCCCAGTGTCTTGGCTGATATTTACCCCTCAACCAACGTCGCTAAAAACCAGATTATCTGGTCATTATCGCATTGCTGTTTGTGGAATCTTGCTGTGCGCTAATTGGCTGCCACGTTACAAGAGTGACTACACTTCAAAAAGTATTTCATTGGCCTGAGAGGTGATGTATCTCATGCTGCAGCAAATTTTAGACCTCAAAGCACTTTAGGATGTCCTGAGCAGGCCAGGTAGATAAGGTGGTTAAGACGGCATACGGAATGCTTGCCTTTATTAGCCGTGGCATAGAATACAAGAGCAGGGGGGTTATGCTTCAACTGTATAAAACACTAGTTAGGCCTCAGCTAGAGTACTGCGTGCAGTTCTGGTCACCACATTACAGGAAAGATGTGATTGCACTAGAGAGGGTACAGAGGAGATTTACAAGGATGTTGCCGGGAGTAGAGAATCTTAGCTATGAGGAAAGACTGGATAGGCTGGGTTTGTTTTCCTTGGAACAGAGGAGGCTGAGGGGAGACCTTATTGAGGTGTATAAAATGATGAGGGGCCTAGATAAAGTGGATAGAAAGGACCTATTTCCCTTAGCAGAGAGGTCAAAAACTAGGGGGCACAGATTTAAAGTAATTGGGGGAAGGTTTAGCGGGGATTTGAGGGGAAATGTCTTCACCTAGAGGGTTGTGGGGGTCTGGAACTCACTGCCTGAAAGGGTGGTAGAGGCAGGAACCCTAACCACATTTAAAAAGTACTTGGATGTGCACTTGGGATGCTCTAACCTGCAGGGCCATGGACCAAGAGCTGGGAAGTGGGATTAGGCTGGATAGCTCTTTGTTGGCCGGCGCGGACACGATGGGCCGAAATGGCCTCCTTCCGTGCTGTAAATTTCTATGATTCTATGAAAGTCGCTACATAAATGCATGGACTTTCTAAAACATTCAAGCCCTATCCTGTCCCCAAGTCACTGAGCAGTGATCAGAAACAGGCACCCTGGCTTTTCTCTTTCCTAACCTAGGGACACTGTGGCCTCCATTGCTGCCCTGGCTGGGATTGTGCATCTCAATACAAACTGAGGACAGAACCTTTTGGTTCCTCTTGATCCGCGTGGCTCAGTTCCACACTCGGCCACACGGCTGTCAACTGAGGCATCTTCAAAATGTCTTGAAATCTGCTGTGAGTCATTTAATTCCTCAGGAGCAAAAAAAACGCAACTTTTAGGTTTTATAGTTTGAAAAGAACAATTGGTCCTCTAGGTCTCCTCCCGCACTCCCCCAAATCCCCCCGTTCCCCAACCACCCCCACTCCACCCCATTCCTGTGGTGGAAGTGCCTGGTTCCAATGGGACAGCTCTATCACTAGCCCATCAGAAATAGTTAATTCAGCACAAGAGTGTGGACAGAACGTGGGATCCTCCCGGGCTCTGCACCACATTACAGCAGAGACTACACTTCAAAAGTATTTCATTGGCTGTAAAGCGCTTTGGAATGTCCTCCTGAGGTCGCGAAAGGCGCCTTAGAAATGCAAGATCTTCCTTTAAACAGTACACTACTGATGGAAGCTCCTAGCGGTCTGACCTGGAGGCAGTACCTGAATCAGACACTGTGAGGGAGCTGAATTAACATGCACGTTTGGAACCTTCACTGTTCTGGGTTAATGACCTGCATCTGTACTGCTGCTCCTCCACATTGCCACACATCAAGGTCAGTGAACTCCACTCGAATGCATTTAGTTTAAACCAAAAAAGGAAAATTAAACGAAAATTCATTGCAATCCGGGGATTGGTTTTTTTCTTAAAAGGTTCCCATGATGTTGGTCGTTCTTTCAACACGTCCTTCCGTCTTTATTTTAGACAATTTTCTCGCTTTTTTCTGACGGTTCTGACTTTTCCTGGGGTACAGTTCCACATGGTGATCTCCACCCTCTGACACCTCGCTCAAGCACTCTGCGCTACCTTCAATTGGCCATTCTTCGTGATAGGCAGTGAAGCCCCAATCTTAACCTAACCCGCCCAGTGGGAATGGGACGGGCTCTGCTTGGTCGGCCATTTTATGCCCAGCCGGATTTTATGCTCCATTGGCTTCAATGGAGCGGGGGTGTAAAGTGGGCGTCCGACCCGAACCTGCCCCTTTTAATGCTTCAATGAGGTCCCCTCTCATTCGCCTGTATTCTCTTGAATTCAGAAGAATGAGAGGGGATCTCATTGAAGCATACAAAATTATTACAGGGCTTGATAGGGTGGATGCTGGGAGAATGTTTCCCTTGGCTGGGGAGTCTAGAACCAGGAGCCACAGCCTCAAGATAAAGGGTAGGCCATTCAGGACTGAGATGAGAAGCAATTTCTTGACACAGAGGGTGGTGAATCTTTGGAATTCTCTACCCCAGAGGGCTGTGGAGGCTCAGTCATTGGGTATATTCAAAACAGAAGTCGATAGATTTCTGACTAGTAAGGGCATCAAGGGATATGGTGATAGGGCCGGTGAATGGAGTTGAGGCAGAAGATCAGCCATGATCATATTGAATGGCGGAGCAGGCTCGAAGGGCCGAATAGCCTACTCCTGCTCCTATTTCTTATGTTCTTTCCCGCCAGGCGTACTAAGTTAAAATCAGAGCTTGGAGTGTTAGTTTTTTTTTAATTCATTCACAGGATCTGGGCGTCGCTGGCAAGGCCAGCATTTATTGCCCATGCCTAGTTGCCCTTGAGAAGATGGTGGTGAGCCACCTTCTTGAACCGCTGCACTCCGTGTGGTGAAGGTACTCCCACAGTGCTGTTAGGTAGGGAGTTCCAGGATTTTGACCCAGCAACGATGAAGGAACAGCCGCTATATTTCCAAGTCAGGATGGCGTGTGACTTGGAGGGGAACTTGGAGGTGGTGGTGTTCCCATGTGCCTGCTGCCCTTGTCCTTCTAGGTGGTAGAGGTCACAGGTTTGGGAGGTGCTGTCGAAGAGTAGTTAGTAGGCTATTTGCCTTTTTTTTATTCGTTTATGGGATCAGGGCGTCGCTGGCAATGCCAGCATTTATTGCCCATCTCTAGTTGCCCTTGAGAAGGTGGTGGTGAGCCACCTTCTTGAACCGCTGCAGTCCGTGTGGTGATGGTACTCCCACAGTGCTGTTAGGTAGGGAGTTCCAGGATTTTGACCCAGCGACGATGAAGGATCGGCGATTTACTTCTAAGTCAGGATGGTGTGTGACTTGGAGGGGAACTTGGAGGTGGTGGTGTTCCCATGCACCTGCTGCCCTTGTCCTTCTAGGTAGAAGAGGTCGCGGGTTTGGGAGGTGCTGCCGAAGAAGCCTTGGTGAGTTGCTGCAGTGCATCTTGTAGATGGTACACACTGCAGCCACAGTACGCCGGTGGTGGAGGGAGTGAATGTTTATGGTGGTGAATGGGGTGCCAATCAAGCGGGCTGCTTTGCCCTGGATGGTGTCGAGCTTCTTGAGTGTTGTTGGAGCTGCACTCATCCAGGCAAGTGGAGAGTATTCCATCACACTCCTGACTTGTGCCTTGTAGATGGTGGAAAGGCTTTGGGGAGTCAGGAGGTGAGACACTCGCCGCAGAATACCTAGCCTCTGACCTGCTCTTGTTGCCACAGTATTTATGTGGCTGGTCCAGTTACGTTTCTGGTTAATGGTGACCCCCAGGATGTTGATAGTGGCGGATTCGGCGATGGTAATGCCATTGAATGTAAAGGGGAGGTGGTTAGACTCTCGCTTGTTGGAGATAAATGTGAGAAGTCGCACAACACCAGGTTATAGTCCAACAGTTTTATTTGAAATCACAAGCTTTCAGAGCGCTGCTCCTTCGTCAGGTGAAGTGACGAAGTGACTTCACCTGACGAAGGAGCAGCGCTCCGAAAGCTTGTGATTTCAAATAAAACTGTTGGACTATAACCTGGTGTTGTGCAACTTCTCACATTTGTCCACCCCAGTCCAACACCGGCATCTCCACATCATTGTTGGAGATAGTCATTGCCTGGCACTTCTGTGGTGCGAATGTTACCTGCCACTTATTAGCCCAAGCCTGAACATTGTCCAGGTCTTGTTACATGCGGGCATGGACTGCCTCATTATCTGAGGAGTTGTGAATGGCGCTGAACACTATGCAGTCATCAGCGAACATCCCCATTTCTGACCTTATGTTGGAGGGAAGGTCATTGATGAAGCAGCTGAAGATGGTTGGGCCTAGGACACTGCCCTGAGGAACTCCTGCAGCGATGTCCTGGGGCTGTGATGATTGACCTTCAACCACTCATCACAGCCCCAGGGGTGGCATCACAGCCATATATGACTGCGTCCTCACCCGACATCCAAACATGCACTCGTTCCATCCTGGGTCACTGGCTAGCAATCACGAAAAGGGAACCCTGGTTTGATTTTCCACTCCTTATGCTGGGATCACTGGGGGTCGAATATCTCGATCACTGCTCCGACTGAGGTGCAACCAGGAATCAAACCTGGGAACATTTCACCTTATGGCCTGGTGCGACAAGAGCCGTTCCGGCACCTGTTTAAATGAGTTATGAATTAACATTGACTGGTTATTTAATATTGTTCTGTATGTCAAAGCTGCGCACTTTCCACACGAGGAGAGCAACAAACCTCACTGTTTCCCTGCCTGATGGACTCTACATCAGATACTTTTCTCAGGTTGAGCATCTCAGGCCCCTCCCTGTGGTCTGAAGTTCACCTTTACCTGCCCAATATTTAATAATTTGCAGAGAACCCAGGGTACAAACAGAAAACCCTTGTCACTGCATCTTGGCTCACTAGTGATATCACCTGCCCTCATGTGATCTTCCTTAACTTTTCAGAATGATACTGGGGCTAAAAGGGTTAAATTATGAGGCCAGGTTGCATAGACTAGGCCGGAATTCCCTTGAGTATAGAAGATTAAGGGGTGATCTAATTGAGGTGTTGAAGATGATTAAAGGAGTTGATGGGGTAGATAGAGAGAGAAACTATTTCCTCTGGTGGGGGAGTCCAGGACAAGGGGGCATGACCTTAAAATTAGAGCCAGACCATTCAGGGGTGATGTCAGGAAGCACTTCTTCACACAGAGGGTGGTGGAAATCTGGAACTCTCTCCCCCAAAAAACTGTTGCGGCTGGGGGTCAATTAAAATGGTCAAAACTGAGATTGATAGATTTTTGTTCGGCAAGGGTATTAAGGGTAATGGAACTAAGGTGGGTAAATGGAGTTGAGATACAGATCAGCCATAGTTTAATTGAATGGCAGAACAGGCTTGAGGGGCTGAATGGCCTCCTCCTGTTCCTATGTTTGGGGAGCAGTAGAATAAGCACTTCATTCGACTGTGGTTTAGGCCATGGACTTGAAACAGGTTTATTAAACAATGGGGCAGAAATTCGGCTGTTGTCAGGTGAGTACGCACTGTGTACTCACCCGTGGACGGAACAAAAGTGCCGGTTTCTTGCATGCACTGCGCATGCGCGGGAAACCGGCACTTCCGTTCCCCTGAGGAAAGGGGTTCAGAGGTCGAACACGCACGCTGGAGGGCCAGCGCGTTCGCCTCGCACTTCGGATTTTTTTACAGGTTCCTCCGTGAAGGTAAGCACGGAGAAGATACACTTTTAAAAAGGATGTGCAAGGCCTTCTTTTAACAAAAATGAGAAGTCGCACAACACCAGGTTATAGTCCAACAGATTTATTTAAAATTACAAGCTTTCGGAGCTGTCGCTCCTTCTTCAGGTAGGGTAGCTGTGAGAGAATCTCCCAGAATTAACAAGGTAAGTGTTGATTTTATTAAAATTTAAACATTTTTTTCACAGATTTATCTTTTTTAATTACTTTAAAGAAAGGTAAGTTTAGTTTTAGCCCTGTTAAAAAATGTAATAAAATTTTTCAAAAATTTAAATTTTTGTTTAAAATAGTTATAATGTAATTTATAGTTATTTTAAAAATGTGATTTAAAAAAAAAATGTATTTGTAGTTTTAGGGATGTGTTGGGGCTGATCTGTATTCATAGATTTGACAGGTCTTCCTGTCAAATCTATGAATGAAAGATGGTCTGCTGCCATTGGCTCTCCATGGCCCACGTGATCCCAGGGGACGCATCGCACTAACTACGCCCCTGGGATACACAAGCACTGCGCGCCAGCAGTTGGAGGAGGCCCAGGAGCCGAAGTCCCCGTGGGCCCAGAGGTCAACGGCAGGCGCGGTAGGTAGGTGCGCGCGCGATCCTTGCACCCGCGGGAAGCCAGGGAGCCGAATTTCTGGCCCATAAGCGGATAAGCGAACAGAAGCAATGATACATTGTAGACTTACAACTAGTTTCGAACTTAACTATCCGTCCTAAAAGTCAATGGAAATAAAAATCAGGAGAGACGCAAAAACGGGCTGCTGACTCGCTGTCGCCCGTTACACACCATCGCACAAAATTACCCCCACTGAATTCAAAGTTAGTAACGCTGGTTCGAGATTGGCACGCGTCATCAGTCCACACCCATTTACATTGGGAGTTTATTCAATAGAAATCTACGTCAGGCTAAGTTAGCATTGCCCAAGTTACCTTCTCAGTGCAGAAATCCACACACTTATCCACGGACATGTTCAACAAGACGCTGCTGGCCGGCAGGGCAAGGGAGACATTATCAGGCCTTTTAAAGCACCCTCGGAACACAGCGCTCCCATCTGCAATCAGAAATCAAAGTGGGGAAAAAAAATTGGTGAATAATGTGCAGGGCTGTCTGCCACACTGCGCCGCACTCACAGTATTGAATACACATTATCCCTTTTGCGTCGCGCGGTTTGACGAATGGCCCCTACAGCAGAAACAGCGTAAGTCATCTGCAAAATTAAAGAATGCTGCCAAGAGGGGGTGTCACACATGAAAGATGGATCTTTGCAAGAGAAGTCAAAGAGTTGGGAGTTTTCCAGCGGGCCCTGTGCATGCGACTCCTCTGCACCGAGATTCAGCGCATAATGCAGAAATGCAGCAGCATGAAACCAAAAAAAAAAATTGATGCTTTAATCAAAGCCAAGATGGTGCACAAGGGGGAAAGTTATGAAGATCGGCCTTTTAAAAAAAAAGTGATAGATTTGTGCTTTTCTGTAATTGATATTTTACTGGAAATGATATTTGACGGAATGGGCAGCATTCTTAGCATTATCGATTCTTGGCTGGTTGCAAGCCTGTGAAGCACAAACAAGTAAAGGGAAAGGCCAAGTCGAAGAATGATAGAGTGACAGTTTCTGCCGAGCCTCACGCAAAACAAAATAGACTGTTTTCAATAACGCGTGTTCAGCGAATCAGCATAATCAGTGAGCTCGAACTTTACAAGAGACCCCAACTCTAGAACAAGGGGCTAGATCGCTCCCTTTCCACCGATATTTACGGCCCGCGAACAAAATGTGCACTTTCACTGAATGCGATTTCATCAGCGTGAAGGAAAAAAGAAATACACCAAACAAATCGCAATACACCTGGACCAATGATGCTTTAACGCTTCTCATGCAGTTAATGAGCCGCTTCCCCCAGATAATTGACAAGAGGTTCCCGAATCCAGTCCTGGATATCGCTGCTGAATGGCTGAGCGGGGCACGTTCAAAAAGCCTGTTAGTCCCACGATGCCCTGCATGTTCTCGCGCGCTCACGTTATAGATAGGTAGGACTTGACGCCCCGCTACCACCCCACCCCCCGACATGGTCCAAAACAACGACAGCAACTTGCATTTATATAGCGCCTGTAACACAGTCAAACGCCCCATAAAGCCAACAAGCATGGCGACAGGGAACAAAAGTGGCGGCCACACAGCAGCTCCTTCAACATCTGCAACGAAGTGAGCGCTTCGACCGTAGAACCCCACTCCCCCCCCCACACCCCTTTGGTCAGAGCTTTGAGCGCAGCTCCAAGATGGCTGCAAGCCCGATCCCAGTACTGTCCTCGCCCGATATTCACGAGGGCGCGAAGGGGTGAATTACCGCGGGATCGTTTCCGCCTACCTTCAGCGGAAGCCGCGCGGAAACCCCCGGGGAAACGGCACGAACGGGTCCAAACGGCCGTTTCTCCGGGATTTCTGCGGGCCTCCCGGCAAAGTCACGGCAGGCGATTGAGCATGCGCACCCCATCCCCCCCCCCCGCCCTGCCCCGCCCCGGTGGAAATTCACCGCTGTATTATCCAGGTGGACTCGGCATTCCATTGACGTCACTCATGCCACAGATAACCTTCCTGGGCAAAAATATATGGGCCTGCATTTGCTGAAAAACCAGAATAATTGCCGTGTCTCGGGCCTATGCCTGGTGCAGAGGTTCCAGGAAATTATGTGACTTAAGCCGTTATGTGCGCCATGAGATAATTTCCTGGGAGTCTTGCCGAAAAAGTTGAACCGCTAATTACCGTAGCTCCGCGCCCCCCATTACAATCAATGGCGAGATCAGGTTTGCTGAATTAACGCCACCGTCCCCACCACAGAATGGCGCTGGAGGGCTCAGGATCAGTATTGAACCACTCCACCGCTTGCCCGAGGGCCGGACTTGTTCTAGGAAGTTCATTGAAATCTTAAACCTCAATTAAGTAATAAGAAAGACTTGCATTTCTACAGCACCTTTCACGACCTCAGCACATCCCAAATCGCTTTACAGCCAATGAAGTACTTTTTGAAGTGTAGTCACCGCTGTAATGAAGGAAACACGGCAGCCAATTTGCGCACAGCAAGCTCCCACAATCAGCAATGTGATAATGACCAGATCATCTGTTTTCAGGTGTTGATTGAGGGATAAATATTGGCCAGGACTCCGGGGAGAACTCCCCTGCTCTTCGAAATAGTGCCATGGGATCTTTTAGGCCCACCTGAGAGAGCAGACGGGGCCTCGGTTTAACGTCTCATCCAAAAGACAGCACCTCAGACAGTGCAGCACTGTCTCAATATGGCACTGGAGTGTCAGCCTGGATCTTGTGCTCAAGTCTCTGGGGTGGGACTCTGAACCCACAATCTTCTGACTCAGAGGCAAGATTGCTACCCACTGAACCATGGCTTACACAAGTAATAGAATAAGGGGGCGAAATTGGGTGCCTTTTCGCCTCCCGTTAGCACCCCTGGGGGGCGCTAACGGGGCGCAAATGGCTTGGCGACCGGGCGCGGCGCTGACATCGACTCCCGCCATATTCAGCGGGAGCTTTGCAGCGGCGATGCGGCATTGCGCCCCGATCTACTTCGCCCAGAGATCGTGACATCATCGCCGTGCGCATCCCCCCGGCAGCGCCCCGGACCCGAAATTGACTTCCGTCCCCTGCAGCAGCGCCGGGCTGAAAACACCGACAGCTGCAGGACGCGTGCATCGGGCAGCCGGCCGCTTCAGGGGGTGATGATTAAAGGCAAGGTGGCCGAGGTAAGTAAAAAAAAAAGTACCTTTCTTAATCCAGTTTTTTTGCGGGTTTCTGCCCGCGATCCATCAGCCCGGCGCTCTGCTTGAGTGGCGGGCTGATCACGCAGGGATCGCGGCTGCCTTGGTGGTCCAGGTAGCTACTTTTTCTATTGCAGAACCTGCAGCGATGGCCCTTCCCTTTCAGGGCGGGAAGGAGTCTTTGAATGCGATGGCGCTGCACCCAGTGTGCAACGCTGCTGAAGTCTCCGCCCCGCCTGCTGCCGATCGCGCTCCAAGAAGGAAATGGAGCACTTAAGCACTTCACTTCCTTCTTGGAGCGCAAACGGCGAACTTTTCAAAAGTTTGAAATCGTTAGCGCCTGCCGCTTTTTCAAACTTTTAAAAATTAGCGCCCCAAACGGGCGATAGTGAATTTCTCCCCCTAAGTGCTTTGACAGCCAGGCATGTCCCAATTTCCCCTGACAGATACTATATTTATATTGATATGTATTGAGCTCAAATCCAGGCCAGACTGAGAGAACGCGTGCTAGTTGTATGAGTTTAGGAAGTCTAAATCCAATTCCCAATGTCGCTGGACTCACAGCACCATGCTGTCACTCAGTCTGCACGGCTGAGTAGTTAGTAGGCAATGCCGTTGAGAGCGAATGACTGGTGCGGCAAATAGAAAAATGTCACGTTCGTCCTATAGGAGGTGCTCTTTTGAGGTTGGGGCTGGGCTACATTAGTGGGTGGGGGGAGGGGGGGACAGAGTGGAGGAGAGTAAAGCGAGTCTCACTCCGAGCCTAATGTCTGACCTGGCCGCGTTTGATGCAACACTGGGTGGTTGGGGTGGAGGGCGGGAGGGGGGGTAATTTGGATTTTATGCAATAGTGTTAAACGGGCGATAGCCAATTCGCTTTACATCTCTCCCGATTTTAATTTCCCCAATGGAAATGAAAATGAGGAGAGGCATAAAGAGTTGCATCTCCAGCACTGAGGTCCAACACAGAAAGTGCACAAAAAAAAGAGCCACTCTGAATCACGGTTTACAGCAGAGATGAAATGATAGGAAATGAACTGGGGGAGTGTTGTCCTCTGTTTGATGCGAGGAGCTATTGCCATCAAAAAAACATTTGTACTCTCTCAAGTCTTCAGCAGCTGTTTCCGAACGTTATTGAAATGTTTTCTGTATTCCTGTGAGCCATTCTATAATAATATTCTGGAAATTAATTGAAGGAGCTGATCATGTCATTCTGGTGACTGAGTGAATAAATGCTAATGTGCGCCTCAGAGGAGAAGCAAATTACTGAAAATGATGCATTAAATAACAATCATTACAATCTACTTTAACTAAGGTATTCAAAATTAAATTACATTTCAGTTAGTCAGTGTCATGCAAACAAATTAACATGTGCGATACTTTACACGAAGATTCATTTGAGGCCAGCATTGGTTGATTGAATACTTGTGAGGTGGCTCAGGTGGTCAAAATACATTGTAACTTCCGCTTTACTGTCAGCCGTGGCTCAGTGGGTAGCACACTCGCCTCCAAGTCAGAAGGTTGTGAGGTTCAAGTTCCACTCCAGAGACTTGAGCCACAAAAAGCTAGGCTGACGCTCCAGTGCAGTGCTGAGGGAGTGCTGCACTGTCGGAGGTGCCGTCTTTCAGATGAGACGTTAAACCGAGGCCCCGTCTGCTCTCTCAGGTGGACGTAAAAGATCCCATGGCACTATTTCGAAGAAGAGCAGGGGAGTTATCCCCGGTGTCCTGGGCCAATATTTATCCCTCAACCAACATAACAAAAAACAGATTATCTGGTCATTATCACATTGCTGTTTGTGGGAGCTTGCTGTGCGCAAATTGGCTGCCGCATTTGTAACATCACAACAGTGACTCCACTTCAAAAGTACTTCATTGGCTGTAAGGCGCTTTGAGACGTCCGGTGGTCGTGAAAGGCGCTATAGAAATGCAAGTCTTTCTTTCTTTCAATGAAAGGGTAATCAGTGGGAAGGCAGATTGGAAAATTAGACACAAAGGTCAGTGTGTCCAATTTGCAGCCCTTTCAATTTTCCGATGATTAATCCTAATTTCCGATCTACCCTCCATTAAGCAAGGACCTACGCAGGGAGGGCTACCTCATAAAATTCACCCCTCTTAAGTTTCTGGCTAAGTATACAGTAGGAATATACAATAGTTTGGCAATCTACTTTAAAAGTTCCGAATGATCCATATCAAGATGGACTATCATAAAATGCACGATTACCTACGTACGGATGCTTTAACCTAGTGGAAAGTCAATAGTAAGATTTCAGCATATAGGCTAGGCTGACACCACTGTGAAGTACTTAGAGAATGCTGAATTATCAGAATGCATGATTGATTAAACAAAAACCAAGGCTTAATCTGGAGCATATTAAAGATTCCAACAGCGGTATTCAAGGAAGAGCCAAGAGTTCTCTGGAGTTTAGAAGAATGAGAGGTGATCTCCTTGAAATGTATAAAATTATTGGAGGGCTTGACAGGGTAGATGCTGAGAGGCTGTTTCCCCCTGGCTGGAGAGTCTAGAACCAGGGGGTCATAGCCTTAGGATAAGGGGTTGGCCATTTAGGACTGAGATGAGGAGAAATTTCTTCACTCAAAGGGTTGTGAATCTTTGGAATTCTCCACCCCAGAGACCTGTGGATGCTCAGTCATTGAGTATATTCAAGACAGAGATTGATAGATTTTTGAGCATTAAGGGAATCAAGGGATAGGGCGGGAAAGTGGAGTTGATGTAAAAGTTCAGCCATGACCTTATTGAATGGCGGAGCAGGCTCGAGGGGCTGTATGCCTATTCTTGCTTCTGTTTCTTATGTTCTTATGTTCCCCCAGTGCCGTTGCCAACCTTCCTCACTCAATCAACCCCACTAAAAATGGATTAACTGGCCATTCATCTCATTGTGGTTTGTGGTATCTTGTTGTGGACAAAATGGCTGCGCCGTTTGCTTACATAACAACAGTCAATGCACTTCAAATCAATTCACTGTATGTAAAGGACTTGGAGATGTTTCTGAGAGATTTGATAAGGTGCTACATAAATGCGTGTGTTTGTTTTGTTTTTCAATATACCTACCTACCACTTAACTTCCAAAGAAACAGGCTGAATGATTAATATTAATTGCAGTTGAATGGTCTCAATGCTAT
This sequence comes from Squalus acanthias, assembly GCA_030390025.1. Lineage (NCBI taxonomy): Eukaryota > Metazoa > Chordata > Chondrichthyes > Squaliformes > Squalidae > Squalus > Squalus acanthias. The sequence goes on along the minus strand of CM059437.1, from coordinate 90,231,965 downwards.
TGCTGAAGCTTAGTGTGGGCATGTAGTTCTTTCAACTTTGATGGTACTCAGGATTAAGGTACTCATACTTAAGGAAAATGGCACATCAATTAGGAAAGATGCAATTAAACCAACTTTAATTAGCCTTATGTTAGAATAATCAAAGATGAGCAGTGCACAGCGCAATAAATGCATTGTTAATTTATCAACAATTCCAATTACACCAAAGTCACCAATATGACCTATAAACAACTCTAGAGAAATTACTGCTGAAACCACTTCCTAACTGTAGGATAAGTCTGGTGGGAAGTAGAGATATAAAAAGAGATTGCTGATATTTTGTGAGTTGTTCCCATATTAGAATGGCACTTCATTGAACAAAGGTAATTGGTGTCAAAGAGGAAATTAACACACAAAACCCTTCCAATATTCCAATCCTCTTATGAACTTCCTTTTGTAATTTTATGCACACAACGAAATCACATTAATGGCAGTGGTTATTTTGTATTCAGCTGGTAGCAGGGGTCATTAGTAGCTTCTGGAGAGATTGTTAGCAGTCGTTTGGCACAATAACAGTAACTTGCATTTATATAGCGCCTTTGACATTGTAAAACATCCCAAGGCGCTTCACAGGAGCGATTATCAAACAAAATTTGACACCGAGCCACATAAGGAGCTATTAGGTCAGGTGACCAAACACTTGGTCAAAGAGGTAGGTTTTAAGGAGCATCTTAAAGGAGGAAAGAGAGGTAGCGAGGTGGAGAGGTTTAGGCAGGGAATTCCAGAGCTTAGGGCCCAGGCAGCTTGAAGGCACGGCCAGCAATGGTGGAGCGATTAAAATTGGGGATGCGCAAGAGGCCAGAATTGAGGAGCGCAGAGATCTCAGAGGGTGGTAGGGCTGGAGGAGGTTACAGAGATAGGGAGGGGCGAGGCCATGGAGGGATTGGAAAACAAGAATGAGAATTTTAAAAGGTGTTGGTGGAAGAGAGCCAATGTAGGTCAGCGAGCACAGGGGTGATGGGTGAACGGGACTTGGTGCGAGTTAGGATACGGGCAGATGATGACGTTACAGTGTTTAGGGGCAATCACTTGATGATGTCACAATGCTTATTGGCAAATGAACTCCAGGAACCTCGATATGTTTCAAGTGGAAGGAAAGAGTCGATGCTTCACTTTCTGTTCAAAGTAATTCCTCCTCCCTAATTCCTATGTGTGGAAAAATATATGCTCACATATTAGTTTTTGCATTTATTTAAAAAAGAAAACATCCAATTTGGCATATAAGGGATTGCTTTCCCTCCAGGGCAGTGCCGGTGATGTCCTTGATGGGAAAGGACATCATTGGTGAAAGAACCTTCAGCCACCTCGATCCTACTCTCTGAAACTACCTTCCTAAACCCAGTTGCCTCTCTTCTTCTCTCTCTGCCTTTAAAAACCGTTGGAGAAATAAATGATTCCATTCTTTTCAATGGAAGCTGGGCTCGTATCTGATAAGAAGGCACCCAACATGATTTTAAAACAAAGCACTGGCAGCTGGGTAATTCTGCATACCCAACCAATTTTTATGCAGTCGGGCAGTTCTAGATTGGATCTCAGACAGCTCAAAAGCTTCAGTCCCCTTGAAATGAAGTAGACACTCTGGCTTAACTGTGCAGATAGAATGACTAAATGAATTAGGGACAGGAACCAGATATTTTGTTTTATTCGTTCATGGGATGTGTGCGTCGCTGGCAAGGCCAGCTTTTATTGCCCATCCCTAATTGCCCTTGAGAAGGTGGTGGTGAGCCGCCTTCTTGAACTGCTGCAGTCCGTGTGGTGAAGGTACTCCCACAGTGCTGTTAGGGAGGGAGTTCCAGGATTTTGACCCAGCGACGGTGAAGGAACGGCGATATATGTCCAAGTCAGGATGGTGTGTGACTTGGAGGGGAACTTGGAGGTGGTGGTGTTCCCATGCGCCTGCTGCCCTTGTCCTTCTAGGTGGTAGAGATCGCGGGTTTGGGAGGTGCTGTCGAAGAAGCCTTGGCGAGTTGCTGCAGTGCGTCTTGTAGATGGTACACACTGCAGCCACGGTACACCGGTGGTGGAGGGAGTGAATGTTTTTTAAGGTGGTGGACGGGGTGCCAATCAAGCGGGCTGCTTTGCCCTGGATGGTCTCGAGCTTCTTGAGTGCTGCTGGAGCTGCACTCATCCAGGCAAGTGGATCACACTCCTGACTTGTGCTTTGGGGAGTCAGGAGGTGAGGCACTCGCCGCAGAATACCCAGCCTCTGACCTGCACTTGTAGCCACAGTATTTATGTGGCTGGTCCAGTTTCTGGTCAATGGTGACCCCCAGGATGTTGATGGTGGGGGATTCAGCGATGGTAATGCCGTTAAATGTCAAGGGGAGGTGGTTAGACTCTCGCTTATTGGAGAATATTTGGTGTATTAAATCTGAACTGTTCAGCAAAGGGAATTTCCCTTAACATCATGCATTGCGACAGTATCCCGAGAGTCTGCGCCAGTAGCTTTGCACACTGTGTGCACAAACTCTGCCATGAGCAGGTATCATCTATAATTTTTCTACTTCCCTTGAAGAACGTTAAGAATAGCGGGCAGAAAGGGCAACCCATGTAATCAATAAACTGGTGGGGTGTCAGTCTAAAAGTTCACAGGCAAAGGTTACAAATGTCTGGCTCCCTCAAGTATGTGCAGAAGCTCTCGGAAATCAAAAAGTTAACAGAAGAAATCGTTCAAAATGGCTTTGAACATATGAGGGTGGAGTTTTCTCTTACAGAGCTTGGGCGTAAAGGGTCACCTGGGTGCAGCGTATAGAGGGTAATCGGGCGGGAGGACATCACATGCCCATAGCTGACCTTTGGTCCATTCATTTAAATGGACGGAAAATTGGCCGGGCTCTGTTCTGCAGACACAATCCTGTCCACCTGATTTCCCTCTACATGCTCAGCCAAGGCAATCCTTTATGCCCAAAGGCAATAAGAGGAACATCTGTCCCATGTTGATAAGGCACTAAATCACTTTTAGGATTTGAAGCTATACCTTCAAACTTAAATGCATGACTGATGAAGAGAGACTTGAGAATGTTTGAGCTTTTTTCGCACGGGCTGAGAAAGTTAAGGTCTTCACGATTGTGAAGAGTTATGGTCGGGTAAACAGACAGATTGCTATGGTCAGCAAAATGATAAGGATTGGGCACAGATTTGAGATAATCACAAGAACAATTAAAGGGGAGGTTAGGAAAATTCTTTTACACAGGAGGTGGTCAGAGTATGGAATTCCCTGCCACAAACTGTTGTTGAAACAGAGTCCGTAGATTCTTTCAAAGGAGAATTGGTTGCTTGATAAAGAGGAATATTAATGGGTACAAGGGGAAAGCAAAAGAGTGGGTTAATATTACGTGGCTCACGAGCAGAAAAACACCAGCCCTGCCTTGTTGGGCTGAATGGCCTGTTCTATGATTGTCCATGTTGATCATCTTTTGGAGATGGTGTGGACACTGAACCTGATGGCTAACTTAATCAGGCAAATACATGCAAATGGCCAATGTGACCGAGCAACTCTACTCTAGGGGTGACCTAATAGAGGGTCTTTAAAATTATGAAGGGGTTTGATAGGGTAAACTTGGAGATAATGCTTCCACTTTTGGGCGAGACAAAAATTAGGGGCCATAAATATAAGATGGTCACCAAGAAATCTAATAGGGAATTCAGGAGAAACTTCCTTACCCAAAGAGTGTTGAGAATGTGGAACTCGCTACCACAAGTAGTAGAGGCGAATAGCACAGATGCATTTAGGGTGAAGCTAGATAAGTACATGAGGGAGAAAGGAATAGAAAGTTATGCTGACAGGGTTAGATGAAGAGGGGTGAGAGGAGGCTTGTGTGGAGCATAAACGCCGGCATGGACCAGTTGGGCCAAATGGCTTGTTCCCGTGCTGTAAATTCTATGTAAGCTACACAGCATTAAACCAATCTGTTGAAGTATGATGATGTAGACCTACATATTGTTATAATTACTTTCACAAGCAGGTTCTGAAAATCTTTTGATTTCATTCATCAAGCATTCAGCCTAATAATGGATAGAAAGTGGATAATATATCAAATTTTATCATTTTTTATTCATCACTGGCTGCACAGAAATGGAAAATAGGAGAGATATCATTAGTTGTTAATGGCCTTTTACTTCAGTACAAGGATCGTGGAATGTGTAATTAGGAACCCTTATCGTCAGTAGCTTACAGACATATGAACAATGACGGACAGGTAAAGACCCTCTGGTCCATCCAGCCTGTCCCACACAATTGCGATACCCTGTGTATCACAATAGACACTCCACCCCACCCGAAACCGTGTGAACTCCTGGTTTCCTACATTACAACAGTGACTACTTTGCAGCCAATTTACGCACAGCAAGGTCCCACAAACAGCAATGTGCTAATGACCAGATAATCTGTTTTTGTTATGCTGGTTGGTTGAGGGATAAATATTGGCCTGAGGGGGCAGACGGGGCCTCGGTTTAACGTCTCATCCAAAAGACAGCACCTCCGACAATGCAGCACTCCCTCAGCACTGCAGTGGAGTGTCAGCCTAGATTGATGTGCTCAAATCCCTGGAGTGGGATTTAGAACTCACAACCTTCTGACTCGGAGGTGAGAGTGCTACCCACTGAGCCACAGCTGACACCAAAGCAGAGAAGCAGCAAAGCAGAGAGGTTTGTGGATGGCGTTCCAGGCAGTAGATCTGAGGCAGATGGAAGGTTCTGCCACTGATGGTTGGGTGCTGTGAAGGGGAGGGGTAATGCACAGGAGGCCAGAGTCAGAGGACCGGAGGGCGAGGACTGGGGCATAGGGTTGGGGGAGATTACAGAGTAGGGAGAGCCGAGGCCACGGGGAGATACATAAACAAGGACGCGGAGTTTGACTTTGGTGTGGTGGAGGGCAGGGAGGTGGTGGAGGTCAACAAGGATAGGTTGGATGAGCAGTAGTCAGTGCAGGACAGGCCACATGTGGCACCACTTCGGGCAAGTTGGAGTTTGTGTAGGATAGCGCTTGAGAGGTCAGCAAGGAGGGCATTGGAGAAGTTGCAACCAGATGTAACAAAAGCATGAATGAGGACATTCATGGATAAGGGGTCGACCATTTAAGACTGAGATGAGGAGGAATTTCTTCGCTCAGAGGGTTGTGAATCTTTGCAATTCTCTGCCCCAGGGGCTGTGAATGCTGAGTCTTTGAGTATAATCAAGGCTGAGATCGATAGACTTTTGGACTCTAGGGCAATCAAGGGATATGGAGATCGGGCGGGAAAGTGGAGTTGAGGTCGATGATCAGCCATGATCTTATTGAATGGCGGAGCAGGCTCGAGGGGCTGTATGGCCCACTCCTGCTCTTATTTCTTATGTTCTTATGTTCTTAGGACATGTGCTTTGAAGCTCAACTCAGGGTCAAATAGAGCACTGAGGTTGTGAACTGTCTGGTTTAACTTGAGTGAACAGCTGGGAAAGGGAATGGAATTGGGGGCAAGGGTAGATCATTTTGGGAAACACACTTCTCCTGGATTCTGAAAGGCATTACTAAGGGACTTTTATTGAATCTTATATCTGAACTCATTCCATTTGTTAGATTCTTGTCTACAATTAACCGCAACATTCTGCAGTTTCCATTTCTCCTGTTAATCTCCTGAACATCAAGAATAAACAACTGACAGTAAAACCACAAGATCGTGGACTATCAGCCTATATTTAACCAAACTAAACAAGTAGTAATATCAGACTAATAACTCTGAGGGAGAAATTGAACTAAATGATAATTCATTAATGAAGCTGAAAGTAATTAAAAAATAATTACCAAGGTGCATAAGATTATCATTAGGAAAGCAACTGTAATTATTGTCATTAAATTATATATGCATTTTTTTGATAACTGTCTCATGTCTCCAGGCAAAGTTTGTTATCACATTTTGCAGATTTAAAAAAATACAAAATTCAAATTATATATGGAACACTGTTACTGCTAATATGACTGCAGTTGGGTCTTTGCAGAAGGCTGTAAACTGTAACAAGATTATTTCTCTCTTTATAAAAGATGATTTAGAGTGAATTGTGAATTAATTAACATTCTGGCGCTTTGGAATACTTTTGTGTTTCTAATTTTTCAATGTTTCAATGAGAATCTTAAACTCAGATCCATCAGAAAAAGTATAGGTCCTCAAGCAATGAGAGATCCACTAGAGAGAGAATGGGTTCTCGTTTTAGAAATGATCCATTGGGCCGATACTCTCCAGAGTTTAGAAGAGTGAGAGGTGATCTCATTAAAACATATCAGATTCTGAGGGGGCTTGACAGGGTAGATGCTGAGAGGCTGTTTCCCCTGGCTGGAGAGTCTAGAACTAGGGGGCATAGTCGCAGGATAAGGGGTCGGCCATTTCGGACTGAGATGAGGAGAAATTTCTTCACTCAGAGGGTTGTGAATCTTTGGAATTCTCTACCCCAGAGGGCTGTGGATGCTGAACCGTTGAGCGTATTCAAGGCTGAGATCGCTAGATTTTTGGATTCTAGGGGAATCAAGGGATATGGGGATTGGGGGGAAAGGTGGAGTTGAGGTAGAAGATCAGCCATAATCTTATTGAATGGCGGAGCAGGCTCGAGGGGCCGAATGGCCCATTCCTGCTCCTAATTCTTATGTTCTTATGAGACAGTGTAGCACACATTATAAGATATCCACTGAAGATAGTATGCTAGAAGAGATCCATTGGAGATAGTATAGGAGGCGGGTTGGCATTTTAAATATTATAATGAGACTCCAGCGATCTGGCCCCCGACCTCCCCTCCAACGATCTGGGTGGCTGCGGGCGGGAAACAGAGAATCGAAATGCTAATCAGGCCCTGCCGTTAAATTCGGTAGGGCCTGAGGGAAACCCATTCTCCTGGGTTTCCTGACCGCTTTCCAGTGCCGGCCCCCAAGACCCCACCCCCCACCACTCCCCACCGCTTCCAAATTAAAATTCCGTCAAAGTTTCAAACCAAGGAAACACTCAAGTGTAACCTCACTGCAATCTGAGGCTCGATAAAATGCTAACGGATGGTTTTTGCAATGGAATTAATCTTAATCAGCTGCCTCTTTTTATACAGAGAGCTGAGAAACGCAGACTCTTGCTCTCCTATGGAGCTACGCAGGGCTCAGATTGGTTGCGGGGAGCAGTGCACCTGGAGACTTGACAGCAGAAGTGAATTGTCCTTGTAATAAGATGTTGGGCGGAACAGCGGGTAAGTGGTGTGTAATTAATTCCTGACGTTACTGTCATGTTTCACCACATTTGAGCCTGTTAATCTCATCACTGGACCTGTTGACAATGGCTAACCACACGCAGCGCTGAGGATTTGAGGTTTATTTGAGAGGAAATATCAATCGCACATGCTGAAGGTACCCGTTATCCAAAACCTACCATTAATGGCTAAGTGATTGCCTGGTGTGGTACTGAGCCAGATGGATCGAGAAGGTGCCAGGTTCAATCCCTGGCCTGTGCTGAGTTAGCTGTTTTCAGCCAGGGCCGCACCCACCACCTCGGAACAGGTGAAAAATCAGCCATGGTTCCCTGCCTTTGTTACCTCTAGACTTGACCAATCCAATGTTAGCCTGGCCTGCTTCCCATCTTCCACCCTGCATAAACCTGTGCTGATCCAAAACTCTGCTGCCCGTGTCCTAACTCGCACCAAGTCCCGTTCACCCATCACCCCCTGTGCTCGCTGACCTACACTGGCTCCCTGCCTGGCAACGACTCAAACTTAAAATTCTCATCCTTGTTTTCAAATCCCTCCATGGCCTCGCCCCTCCCTACCTCTGTAGCCTCCTCCAGCCCTACAAGCCTCCGAGATCTCTGTGCTCCTCCGATTCTGGCCTCTCGTCCATCCCCGATTTTAATCGCTCCACCATTGGCATCCCTGCCTTCAGCTGCCTGGGCCCTAAGCTCTGGAATTCCCTCCCTAAACCTCTCCACCTCTCTCTCTCTCTCTTCCTTTAAGACGCTCCTTAAAACCTACCAATGTGACCAAGCGTTTGGTCATCTGCCCTAATATCTCCTTATGTGGCTCGGTGTCAAATTTAGTTTGATCGCGCTCCTGTGAAGCGCCTTGGGATGTTTTATTATGTTAAAGGCGCTATATAAATGCAAGTTCTTGTTGTTGTTCTGATCATTATCCAGAGCCCCTGCTGAACAGTATGTGTATATAACCAGCATGCGAGGACAGGATCTGGTTTGGCTACGAGACTGCCCATGATGAAATAGCTTGGCAGCACTCACTCTCAAGGCCTGCACATTGAGAAAGGCCTCTTGTGCTCAGAACCTCGGTTCTCACATGCGTATCAGTATCCCAGCCCCCTCAGGAGAAATCTGAGGCAAAGAAAACTTGACCAAAACGAACATTTTTTCACAAAAATAGTAAGGAAGAACTTGCATTTATATAGCACCGTCAGTTGTCAGCTGTGGTTCAGTGGGTAGCACACTCACCTCTGAGTCAGAAGGTTGTGGGTTCATAGTCCCACTCCAGAGACTTGAGCACATAAAGCTAGGCTGACACTCCCAGTGCAGTGCTGAGGGAGTGCTGCACTGTCGGAGGTGCTGTCTTTCAGATGAGACGTTAAACCGAGGCCCCGTCTACTCTCTCAGGTGGACGTAAAAGATCCCGCGGCACTATTTCGAAGAAGAGCAGGGGAGTTATCCCCGGTGTCCTGGCCAATATTTACCCAACATAACAAAAACCAGATTATCTGGTCATTATCACATTGCTGTTTGTGGGACCTTGCTGTGCACAAATTGGCTGCCACATTACAACTGTGACTCCACTTCAAAAAGTACTGCATTGGCTGTAAAGCACTTTGAGACGTCCGGTGGTCGTGAAAGGCGCTCTATAAATCAGAGTCTTTCTTTTTTATCAGGACGTCCCAAAGCACTTCAAAGCCAATGAAGTACTTTTGAAGTGCAGTCACTGTCGTAATGTAGGAAAAAGGGTTCAGCCAATTTGCGCACAGCAAGCTCCCACAAACAGCAATGAGATGCTGTTGTCGTATCTTCACACTCTTTCCTTGAAGGATAGTGAGAAGTAATGGTAGGAATTGCAGGCTGGTGAACAGTCTGACAGGCCCCGATGTGAACGCTCCTTCCGTGGGCGTAACTGTTATTATACCAGCCAATACGGTGGTTAGTCCTGTACGGCGGCAGGTATTATGGGGATCCAGTGGCATTGCTCATGGTGAGTCAGAAGGATACGTTAAAGTGCGACACCTAAGGTGTGACGCCCGCAGGGAGCGCGCTCTATGTGCAAGGCCCCACAAGGAACCTTTGGCCCTCTCTCTTGCCCCAGGATTCCCATCCCAGAGCACTTACCTTGTGCTGGGGTCCCGTGTCCCTTGGGTCCTCGGAGGGGGCACCCTCCTGCCACCCGCTTTTAACAGTCGGGAAGCCGTTAACTGCGAACTTCTCAGCCGTTGTGGTCGGGAGAGTCAGCAAGTGGCATGCTAATGAGGCCTGCTGCCGCTCCCGATAGGGCAAGCCACTGGCTTTGCCTGGTTCCCGCCCGGGAGTAAAAATGGAGCGCACAACTCCGAGACCCTGGTGAGAGGATCTTAACCTGAAAGTGTTAAATGCTGACAAATCTTCCATGAATTTCAACAACAACAACCTCCTCCAGCCCTACAACCCTCCGCGATCTCTGCGCTCCTCTAATTCTGGCCTCTTGCAGATCCCCGATTATAATCGCTCCACCATTGGCGGCCGTGCCTTCAGCTGCCTGGGCCCTAATCTCTGGAATTCCCTCCCTAAACCTCTCCGCCTCTCCAGCTCTCCCTCTTCCTTTAAGACACTCCATAAAACCTAGCTCATTAACCAAGCTTTTGGTCATCTGTCCTACTATCTACTCATGTGGCTCCGATTTTGTTCGATGACGCTCCCGTGAAGCACCGTGGGACGTTTTACTATGTTGAAGGCGCTATATAAATGCAAGTTGTTCCTGTTGATTTAAACGTGTTCTTATCTTGCCTGACTGAGCGGCTTCCCTAGCCCTCCCTCCTGCTCTCTTTCTGACAGCAGGCTCATTTATCAATCTGTCTGAGCTCTGTTCTGGCTGTGAGGGCCATGGTACGAATGACGCCAGCGGGCTGAATAATTCAAACGGCCACAGCAGCTCCCACCAGCAGCAGTGAAGGCAGCAAAGGCTGTACTTAGTCAGCTTCCCCTCCCATGTCACACCCACCCACCACTAATGTTCCCTGTAATTTTTTTTTGGGGGCCCCCTTTAACGGGCTGCACGGCCCATTCAAAAGTCCACGCATCTGTGGGGTTTTTTTCAATTTAAAAGCCAGCTCATCGGCTAAGTGGCACCCCTAGAGCGCTGCGTGGCTGAGTAGCCGCACAGCTCAAAGGGAACACCGACCACAACCCCCCTCGCCCCCGCCCCCCGCACCTCATCCCCACTCCTGGCACTTGAGATTCTGAGGGATTAAATATTTTAAAAAGGAGTGTTCGACTCTAGGATAACTTTTGATAAAGTAAGAGCTGCGGTTTTCTTCTGGCAAGAGTAGTTCTTAACTTTATTCTCTGGTGTTTGGGTTGGGTTTGATATTGCTCAAGTAGATAACTCAGATCTGAACACATTGGGCTGGATTTTGTCTTGGGGTCGTGTTACCCACATTTCGTGTTGTCCCCCCGACTCCAGATTAATGTGGATGAATGATGCAATTTTCACTTAATTGGGCAATTGAGTTGAGTTCCAGCATGTGGGAACCCATGAACTAATTAGTGGTTTCAGTCTGAAAGTCGCCTCTGATGATGTCATCATTGCTGACTGCCTGGTTTCAGAGACAGTCTGGCTGTTGATCAGAGAGGACCTGCCTGGCTTTTGATGTGAGTGGACCTGGGTGTGTGTGAGAGAGAGAGAGAGAGAGAGAGAGAGAGAGAGAATTTTTTTGCATCCAAGTCCTCTCACAGCAAAGGCCATGCAGTCTCTGATGAAGACATTCAATGCAGCAGCATCAGAGGTGACTTTCAGACCAAATACTACCTCCATCACATCTCTGTTGTAATAGTGGACCTGCAGCTGATAGTCAGCTATCCACTTGTGCTCCCGCCAGGTTTCACTGGAGTGTTTCACATCAGGCGTACTTCACATCGGAAAAGGGTTAAACTAGCTAAAACATTTCAAAATGGCATTACAGAGCCAATTTAGGGCTTGTTAAGGGCTTTAATGGCCTCTCCCGCCTCTTGGAGGCGGGACGGAGTTGGGAACCCCGCGACTGAGTTTGTCAAAATTGCGTGGAGGCGGATGGAGGCGGGATGGGGTCGGGACCCCCGACCCCGCAAATTTAACCCCCCACACGCCTCCAAACCCGACTCCATGGGTCATTCAAAATCCAGCCCATTGTGTATCAGGTATGTTTTTGGATCAAGTACAATTCAGGTATGATACTTTCCTTTAAAGCTTCATTTGTTCTGGTTATGCTAGAATCATACAGCACAGAAGGAGACCTTTCGGCCCATCCTTCCTGTGCCGGCTCTTTGAAAGAGCTATCCAATTAGTTCCATTCCCCCTGCTCTTTCCCCATAGCCCTGCAAATTTTTCCTTTCTAACTACATATTAAGCCAAGTATTGACACCACTGTGTCAGCCAATGAGTTGGAGGTGAGCGGGACTTACGGCAGGACTTACAGGAAACAGAGTCTATTTTACAGCAAACAACAGAGTCTATTTACTCAGCAAACAACAAACAGAGTCTCTACGAACTACAGCAAACAGAACTCATGACCGAAACTACAGCAAAGTCTCCCGATAAAAGCAGGAATTTTTCTCTAGCAAAATGCAATGAGTGGGGGATAGTTACACAGTACAAATTATGTGCGTAAAATCAATCCCAGTCACTTACAACAGTGCGGTTTCCAGGCGATTGACAGGGGGGGATTATTCAATCACCTCCATTCTGACCGGGACTTCCGGTGTCACTAAAGGCAGCCTTATATTAAGAAGTTTGTAAATATTCAATCAATGTTGTTTGATACTGTTTCACTATGCGACACTATAGAGAGGGAGAAAGAGACAGTAAGGGGTTCTGGTTCTAACCGCGCTGTTCTTGTGCCATGCAGGGCTGAGCGGTCGTTACTATGCTTACAGCGTCTGGCGGATTCACGGGTGAGCTCCAGACGGTAGACGGACAGACGGTTGGGCCCGCCGCAGGTGTTGCTCTTCTGACCCTTGCACTCCATGCTGCACTCGGAGTCGCTGGTGTTCTGGGCCTGTATCTTGTGTCCACAGTAGCACTCGGCTCCAAACTCCAGGCCTGCGTATTGATACCCCCTGGGGAGGTAAATAAGAGAGGTGGTTACACTGGCAAAGGATTCTCTGGAGTGGGACTTGAACCCACAACCTTCCGACTCGGAGGTGAGAGCGCTACCCACTGAGCTACGGCTGCTACAAATGGCCACCGTGCACCTGGGACAATCAGTAAGTGTTTTTGCCTCTCATGACTATGCAGTCGCTCTGCTGGAAAGTGCAATGAAGTGGCCATAGGTCGGGATGATTTCCTCTGGTCAGTATTACATAGGATTACATAGAATGTACAGCACAGAAACAGGCCATTCGGCCCAACCAGTCCATGCCGGCGTTTATGCTCCACTCGAGCCTCCTCCTGTCTTTCCTCATCTAAATCTATCAGCGTAACCCTCTATTCCCTTCTCCCTCATATGCTTGTCCAGCCTCCCCTTAAATGTATCTATACTATTCGCCTCAACCACTCCCTGTGGTAGTGAGTTCCACATTCTCACCACTCTCCGGGTAAAGAAGTTTCTTCTGAATTCCCTATTGGATTTCTTGGTGGCTATCGTATATTGATGGCCTCTAGTTTTGCTCTTCCCCACCAAGTGGAAACACTCTGGGGGAGAAATTCGGTATAGACCCGTTTGGGGCGCTAAAACTTTAAGGGGTAGAAATTAGGTCGCGCCCCATTTGGGGCGCAAATATCGTCCGCGCGCAAATATTAGCGCCTGGCGCTAATTATCGGCACTGACAGGAAACTTCACTTTTACCGCCCCGGGAGGTGAGTGGAGCGCTAAATTAGGCGCTGCACACCTCTCTTAAGGCGCAAAGGCCTAGGAGTGAGGCGCTACCTCAGCGCACGAGCGCAGCGCAGCTGCTGCCAGTTAGCGAGGGAACACAGACACACTGGCGCCGGACACTTCTTAAAGCGGGGGGGGGCCACTTGCTCCCCAGCCACACCCTGCTCATTGCAGCCTTGAATCTCAGCCTGGAGAGACCTGTAATCCATTTTGCTGCCAAGCATGGAGAGGGTGAGAGAACGCGCTCATCGCTTCACCGAGCGGGCCTTGGATGCTCTGGTTGGTGCAGTGGAGCGCAGACGATGCATGCTGTTCCCGGAGAGTGGCAGGAGGCCTTTGCCACGCGAGTTCAGAAGAGTGTGGAGGGAGGTGGCTCAGAGCGTCTCCTCCAGGAGCATGGTGCCCAGGACCCATGTTCAGTGCCGCAAAAAATTCAACGACCTCACTCGGGTCGTCAGGGTGAGTGGCTTTTTCTCAATACCTCTCCATCCCTCCATCTCAACCTCACTATATGGCAAGAGGGTCTTAAAACTCCAATGCACAACACTCATGCAACACCTATGGCCCTTTCATCAAACACACACACACATTCCACACTTTGCATACAGTAAGGGCTATTCACCTATGGGAGGCACATCAGGCAAGACCATGGCTGCATATTGTAAGGGCTATTCACCTATGGGAGGCACATCAGGCAAGACCATGGCTGTATATTTACTCAGATGCTGTCCTTTTTCTTGCAGGCTAAGCTGGCTCATAATCGGAGACAGCAGCAACGGACGGGTGGAGGGCGGCTTCAGCTGCAACCCCTCAGCGATCTGGAGGAGCGCGTCCACAGGATTGTGGCAAGCCGGGTGATCGGTCCCGTCGCCACTGGGGACGCCGACCCCGTTGTGGACAGCAATGGTAAGGTCATCACCTTTTTGTCCTCTGTCCTTCCACTTGTCCCTCACAATACCAGCCTTTGACACTTTCAATCCAACTTGCTAACTCGCTGCACTTATTCCTCCCTTACTGCCACCCTGTCCTCACGCTAAAGCCACTCTTGTACCTCCCTGCTTTCAGATGGTGATTCACCAGCTGAGGAGATGGTCCCTGAAGCTGCCACTGGGAGTGATGCTGCAGCTGAGGAGGAAGAGGAAGCCGGAGCTTCAGTGCCACCCTCTCCCGAGGAAGCCCATGGCCACACTGGGAACACGCCTTCCCCGGAGGGGAGCAGGGGGGAAGGGGCTGATGATGGTGAAGCTCCAGGACCCAGCGGGCTGCAGCAACGCCATTGGGGGGGGAGGGAAGAACGGGGGAGCAGGGGGGAAGGGGCTGATGATGGTGAAGCTCCAGGACCCAGCGGGCTGCAGCAACGCCATGGGGGGGGAGGGAAGAACGGGAGCCTTCTCCCCAGAGGGAGAGTATGCCAGACACTCCTAATGCAATGGACGCAGAGGAGGAGCGGCTGATTGCAGAAATGAACAGCCAGGCGGTGGGCATGCACACTGAGCTCATGGGTGCAGTGGGAAGGGTGCCCGAATGCATTGAGGCACTGGCAAGGAGTGTGGAGCACTTCGCTGTAGCACAGGCGGATGCCACACTAAAGCTTAGTGCTGCAATTCAGTCACTGGCTGCCAGGAACCCATCTGAGACTGCTCTCATGCAGACTCAGATTGAGGCCACGCGAGCACTGACTGCTGCCATCCTCGATGGTTCGTGCACATGTCCCCGGGGCTGTCACCGCGCCGCAGCAGGCCAGCAATATGTTCTCCGGCAAATTGCTCCGGATGCTGAAGTGCTGCCCCGTGGGAGTGCCAGTGTGTCGGGCGAGCAGGGAGTTGCTGTCCTCTCTCACGATGACAGCATTCCTGCTGCCAACACTGTCACTTCTCCACTGCACTTGCCACCGCCTGTAGGACAGACTGCTGCCGCCCATGCAGAGTTGGTGCAGTCTGCAGCCGGGCCCTCCAGGCCCAGAAGTGGTCGAGGCCGTCCTTTAGGGGCATCTGCAGTGTCAGGGTCTGACGAGCAGCAGCCTTCCACCAGCCTTGCTGCAGCCACTGAGGTCCCATTACGGAGGAGCAGTAGGGTTAGAAGGGGGGAAGTGCGCAAGGGAAGGAGATCACCCTCGAAGGGCAAAAAGTAGGAGGTGTGCCAAAATGCTGGTCATTTTTTTATTAAAGGCCGAGGTTCATGGCCCAACTTTTGTTTAGTGTTTTGGACATTATCTCCAGGTTGTGAGAACCAGTTATGTTATTGACTGTTTTTTTGTGTTTATTTCTATGAGTTTGTCATGAGGAATTGACACACACAGAGTTTGTACAATAAATAAGTTTCTGTATTCAAAATATACATGGCTGGTGGTTGGAATTATTGGTGCCTTGGCCGGCTTAGGGGTTGCGTGCTGGGTTGATTCGTGTTTGTAGCAATGGCAGGGGCCCTAGAAGCGGCTTGCTATTAGTCGTTGACGGACGGCCCTTGCAGTTTGACCATTGTGGGCCGCCCTCCTGCCTTGGTGCTGCTGCTGATCATCGTCCTCGTCCTGTTCCTCCTCTTCCTCCTCCTCCTCTTGTGGTGCTGCAAGGCCTGGTGGCATTGGCTGCGTCCTGAGGATTGCCATGTTGTGCAACATGCAGCACACGACTACGAATTTCGAAACTTGCTCAGGCGAGTACTGCAGGGCTCCTCCGGAATGGTCCAGACAGCGGAATCGTTGTTTGAGCACGCCGATTGTGCGCTCAATAATGTTCCTGGTTGCTTGTTGGCTTTCCTGGTACCGCAGCTCAGCAGGGGTGTTTGGCGCACGGAGCGGTGTCATCAGCCAGGTGCTCAATGCGTACCCCTTGTCCCCCAGAAGCCAACCAACTGGCTGATGCGGTGCCTCGAAAATTTCTGCCACAGTACTCTGGCGCAGGATGAAAGCATCGTGGCAGCTGCCCGGATAGTGGGCATTGACAGCGAGAATCACCTGTCTGTGGTCACAGACCAACTGCACATTCAAGGAATGGAACCCCTTTCTGTTCCAGAACTCCTCTGCATTCTCTCGCGGAGCACGCAAAGCCACATGCGTGCAGTCAATGGCGCCCTGCACCATGGGGAAGCCCGCTACCCTCGCAAAGCCCATAGCACGGTCATGCTGCTTGTCTGGGGTCATAGGGAAGGAGATGAAGTCTCGTCTCCTTGTGAAGAGGGCATTGGTGACCTGCCGGATGCAGCGATGCACCGCAAACTGGGAGATATTGGCGAGGTCCCCAACAGCAGCTTGGAATGAGCCAGTGGCGTAGAAGTTCAAAGCCACTGTGACCTTCACTGCCACCGACAGAGACGTCCTGGACCTCAGCTGAGGCTGCAGATCTGGCTGCAGCAGGTGGCAGAGCTCAGTGACCACCTCCTTGCTGAATCGCAGCCTTCGCAAACACAGCTCCTCGGACATGTGGATGTAGGAGAGCTGTTCACGATATAACCTGGGAGGGTAAGCTCTCCTGTACATGCGCCTGATGGCCCTCCTCCATCTGGCCATCATTGCCACTCTCTGTCTGCGTCTCACTATCCTCCGATTGAGCTGGAGCAGGACGACGCCCCCAATCATTGCAGCCCCCATATTCTCTTTGCCAGAAAAGTAATGAGGTACAGCAACTAAAGTAGCAGCAAAGTTAGGATGAACTAGGCAAAACTACCTCACAAAGCGTTGAGTCAATGTAGAAGTCTCTCTCTCTCTCTCTCCGAATCTCTCTCTCTCTCTCAGAACGAGTGGTGCATAAATGTCGACCACAGAAAAAGACAGGAAGAGGCCCCCTTTAAATAGCGCCCCCCCCAGCCCCACACCGATTGATAACGTTCCAGTCTTCCGGTCGTTGGAAGCGCCAGGCGGTAAGGCAGGGGGCGCCACTCAATTTCCGCTCCGGGGCGCCCCAAGGGCGTTGCACCACGGAATGACGTCACAATCTGCGCGCGCAGGTGGTCGCAGCGGTAAGTTTTAGCGCCGCCGCACAATCTCAAGTTAAGTTCTCGAGCGGCGCAAACAGCGCTGCGCCCGGGCGTTAGCGCCTTAACGCCCCATTAGCGCCCTCTTAAGGCGCTAACGGGAGGTGCAACCAACTGAATTTTTACCCCTAAAAGTTGAAAAATTAGCGCCAGGCGCTAATCATTCTCGCCTCCCGCGAAATTCAGTTTTAGCGCTCCAAGAGGGAAGTGGAGCGCTAAATCAAGCGCTAACCACTTCTCTCAGGGCGCTAAAGTGTGTGAGAGGGGCAGAGCGGCAGAGCGCTGAAGAATGTGCGGTGCAGTGCTGCCGGCATCAGAGGCTCCTGTTAAAACAGTACTCCACATTTGGACATTTTTTAATATCTGCGAGGAATCTTGGAATTGTCTGCATTTGGGACACCCGAGACTTGGAATCGGGTTTGGCACTCATCCCTACTAGCAACCACTGCATGGTGGCACTGAGCCGTCAATCAGTCTGTCTATAATTTGTACACAGCAGTTATTACAGTCTGATAGAAAGTTAATGGGCTGCATCGTCAATCCATTACTGGCTTTATATAATAGTACTGAAGAATCACACGGCGCCGCATTCTGAACTCGGCATTTTGTTGTATATGGGAAGAGGGAGAGGCGGATGTGAACTATAGAAAGATAATACACATCTGCCAGTCAACATGTACATTTGTAACATGATTTGCGAGGTGTTCCCATTTGAGGAATACAATCATCTGGTTACAGAAACAAATAGGTCAGAGCTTGAATCCCTGAATAACTGCGCAGTTCACAAGCCCAACATTTGGAATTAAATGTAAACCCAATGCATGCACGTTATTGCTAAGAAGCTGAGGTAAGAAATCTGGAATCATTATTTTCTGGGGAGAAACTTTGTTCCCTTTATTTATTGTTAGCTTGTCCCTGTGATTAGCTAAGTGAGAGGGTGAGTAGCAGGACTCTACCCAGGCCCCTACTAGTGCCAGGGCTACCAGACACCAGGGAGATTTCAGTTCGCACAGCAAAATCACCATTTAAAATTCGCTCCTCGCACCCCCCACCCCCACTTCACACCATGTTGGATCAGTCCTCTCTCAACACCACTCTAACTCAGGGGCACTGAGCTGCACATAGTCTACAAGGCCAGTGTTTCCTGTATCTATTATCAGTCAATGCACATAATATTGAGCTATGAGACAGGGTTTATTCATTACTTAGATGGGTATGGATATATATGTCTATGGAAATACATAGAAGTTACGAAGTTACAAGACGGAAACAGGCCATTCGGCCCAACCAGTCTGTGTTGGCGGTTAGCTTCCACGCGAGCAAATGGTTCTAATCTCATTTCCCTGCCTTGTTCCCATATTCCTTCAATCTTTTTTCCTTCATCCACCTATCCAATGGCATTTAATGTGGACAATTGCGCTCTTAGCTCCATTGGTTCCGTAACCCTTAATACCCTTGCCTAACAAAAACCTATCAATCTCAGTTTCGAAATTTTCAATTGACCCCCCCCCCCCCCACCAGCCTCAACAGCTTTCTGGGGGGAAGAAAGTTCCAGGTTTCCACTACCCTTTTTGTGAAGAATTGCTTCCTAGCTTCGGCCCCCCTGAACGGCCAAGCTCTAATTCAAAGGTTATGTCCACTTTTTCTAGAATTCCCCCAACAGAGGAAATAGCTTCTCTATATCTATCCTTTCAAGTCCTGTCACCACCTGTGGAACTGTACACCAGCATGTAGTCAGAACCTTCAGGGTGGTGGAGGGGGAGGAAAACAACTGCAAAAATATCCTTCTATGCTATTATCAGTTCTTATTATTGGGAAGATCATGACTAAAATAATATCATAGATTGGACTCCGTGACTCTACCTTTCAGCACAGTTGTCCTGGCAACGGAATACGGTCATCTTCCTGTAGTCAAAGAACGCCGTTCCCCGTAAAGCTCTCTGCTTGGTGCTGTCGAGATAACAGCCCATATATTTCGCTGGAAGAAAAAGAAAACAAGACACACACAAATAAATAAATAAAACTTTATAAGACGGTGGAGAGATTCACAAGATAGAGCCTGGGGCTAAAAATTACCACAGCCACTTCTCAATAAAACTGCCTCCTGTTTCTCAACATGTCAGGTAGATCCAACTGACTGTGTTTCGAATATGGGCTGCGGCACATGTGGACGTTTTAATTATCCAACGGCACAGGTGATGAATGCGAAAACTGCAGGGGTTTTGCATTACCGAAACACTGGGAGGGTAAAGGGTGAGGACATGTACTATCACTCAGAATGTCTGGAACTGTGTGTCTTAAGGAATCGTAAATTTTTTATTTTAAAAAGCAGGATGTTTGCAGGTTGAATCCTCCAGATATATCCATTCCTATCTAAGTAATGAATAAACCCTGTCTCATAGCTCGATATTATGTTCTTTGACTGATAATATATACAGGAAACACTGGCCTTGTAGCCTCGTGTGGAGCATAAACGCCGGCATGGACTGGTTGGCCCGAATGCCCTGTTTCCGTGCTGTATATCCTATGTAATCCTATGTGCAGCCCAGTGCCCCTGAGTTAGAGTGGTGTTGAGAGAGGACGGATCCAACATGGCTGCCAACACTCCAGGGTTGTCCTGGAGTCCCCAGGAATTAAATATTAATCTCCAGGACGCTACGGAGAGTGACACTGTGTCGCCGTGGCTCAGTTGCTAGCACCCTCGCCTTTGAGTCTCAAGGTTGTGGGTTCAAGTCCCGCTCCAGGGGCTTGAGTACAGAAATCCGGGCTGACACTCCCAGTGCAGTGCCGAGGGAGTGCTGCACTGCCAGAGGTGCCGACTTTCAGATGAGACATTAAACCGTCTGCTCTCTCAGGTGGACGCAAAAGATCCTCTGGCCACTATTTCGAAGAAGAGCAGGGGAGTTATCCCCAATGTACCTCGCCAATCCCTTACAAAGTTGGCAGAGTACAGCTAGACTGCATATGCCGACTCAACCGAGATAAGACAAGACATTAAAAAAAATGATGTGTTTTCTTTGAACACTTCTGTTGATTAGTTATAAAAATATTGGAGATGGGGGAAAAGGCTGTTTGACCGACAGTCAAGAACCATTCAGTCGGGTAATGAAGAGTCTGTTCGCTTTCCAATTGGCCTGGGAAGGCGGGGCGTCGCGAGGATGGATGTGTCAGGTGAACAATGGTGGGAGTGTTTGGGGGGGGGCGGGACGTTTGAGCTCATGCGATGAAACCTCCAGGAATAACTCCAACCAGAGTTGACAACCCTAAATCCCTGGCCTGTGCTGGGTTAACTAATCCCCGTTAGGATAGAGGTAGGGGAATTCGTAGCTTGCTCTCCGCTCTCTCTGAGCGAGGGAGGGGAAAACCCTGCCGGAAAGCACACGTGTGAGGATGTCCAGTGTGAACAGACCCTCCAAGATCTAATTGCCTGTCGATGCTCACTGTTCAAGCTCAATCTTGAAGCATGACCACTTGGGTGAGGCACATGATGGCTGCTGATGCTTGTGATGATACCCCATCAAGAGTGAGAAGAGAGGAGAAAGAAACCAGAAATAAAACTAACACAACACAACATCTGCAGAAAATGTCAGCCTCTCTTTCCTTCAAAGGTTCGTTCTGACGAAGGGTCATCGACCTGAAATGTTAACTCACTTTCTCTCTCCACAGATGCTCCCTGACCTGCTGAGTGTTTCCAGCATTTTCTGTCTTTATCATCAAAAAATATTGTTTGTTTTCTTCATTTTCTTTGAACACTTTCGCCTCTTAGTTATAAAAATATTGGAGATGGGAAAAAAATGCAGTTTGATGGGGCGGGGCTGGTTGGAGGTGGGCGCTCGTGTGCTGAAACTTCCAGGAATACTTCCAACCAGATTTGGCAACTCTACACCCGACTTAGTCAGGGACAACTTTTATTGGGAATTGTAATGAGATTTCGAGGCAGCATGAAGTCCAATTTGCCCGTCTAACCCACGGTGTCACCTCTTATCACAACATCTCCTTTTCAAAAAAGCAATGATTGATTTACTTTCAAATGTAGCCAAAAATCTATTTCTCCCCTGGGAGAACAGAGGTCAAGTGACAGGTCACAGTGTAAAACTCCTGAGTGACCAAGCAAATGACAGATGCCACCACATCCATTCTGTTTAAGCAGGCTAATCCCAATTGGGGGGGGGGGGGGGGGCAGTGGAAGGGTCACTAAACAGCCTGAGCCAGCAGCAACCGTTTGTTTGGCCGGGCAGAAACAGAAACAAGCAATGCTTGGAAAAAAAAACCTTTGGAGCTCAACGGAGACAAGTTCTCTTACAGTCAGTGTTTCACCCAGGGAGAGGGGAGGGTGGAAAGTGTAGCTGCTGCAAACATTGTCAGTTCACATATTGCTCCCTGGAGAGGGAACGCTATAAATCAACAAACAGACTTGGCTAATTATCTAATCAGATAATTAAACTAATTACACTGTTCAGTATCAAAACTATCTGAAATTTGAAGCTGTACATGAGTGGGGTCTGTTAGCTGTTCCCGAATGGCAAGATTGTCCTGTTAATGGCACAAGCTATTATTTTGTAGAAATGTCCCAGAAAAAATAATATCCAAAATTGTTTGGCATTTGAGTTTGATTGTTTTATTTGTATCAATATAATTTTTATCGTGACAACAGTCTCTGTTTGAGTTTCACTTTGTGTGGGTCCAGGGAATGCTGGCTTCCTTGTGCAATGTCCGTATCAAGTAACAAAACTGAAGTTGGATGCGCAGTTTTGAAAGGTCGGGTTTGTTTCAGTGTGAAGAGGGGGAGCTGTCTCTATCTCTGTGGTCACTTGGCATCCTCTACGTGTTGCTCCTGTTGGGTTCAAGAACCCAGACATCAAAGGCCATTTTACCAGACATGAGCAAGCAATTTCCCGTCTGCACAGTCAAGTGTGATCTTGAGTGATGTTGCCGCATGAACTGCACTGTCTGAAAAAGCTTCATTAAAATTAAAGTGCATGGAGAAGACACAATCTATCTATGGATAGGGAGGAAAAATGGAATGGGAGACCTGTACAGTGGCTCCTCCAAACCCTTATCTAGGCTGACACTCCAGGGCAGTGCTGAGGGAGTGCTTCACTTTTGGATGAGACGTTAAATCGAGGCCTTGGCTGACCTCTCAGGTGAATGCAAAAGAACCCTTGGCACTATTTCAAAGAAGAGCAGGGGAGTTCTCCCCGGTGTCCTGGCCAACATTTATCTCTCAATCGGCACCTAAAAAATGGATGATCTGGTCATTTATTGCGTGACCGTTTGTGGGATCTTGCTGTGTGCAAATTGGCTGTCAAGTCCCCTGCCCCACATTACAACAGCGACTGCACTTCAAAAAATACTTAATTGATTGTGAAACGCATTGGACGTCCTATATGAATGCGAGTTCTTCTACTTTATTATAAGAATGAGACATAAAGGTTGACAGGGGAAAAGGTAGAGAATCAGAAATGGTCTGGTAACTATCTCAGAGCACTGCAACATCCTGATGGGATTTAGCAGCAGCTACAACAACCGGAGGTGACAGTGCCGTAGGAGATCCCAGAAGACATGCCACCTCTATGTGTACGCTCTGGAGAAGTGTTTCTCAAGCTGTGCCCTGTTAATCTTTTCCCTACGGCGTGTTTCACAGCTTGATTATGGATAATCCCCTCAATCTGAGGGGTTCAAAAGGTAACAAAAGTTGAAAAAGACAGAAAATCAATTATTTAGAAAGGATTACGCTGTTAGCTGCAATGGTCCTCATACTGAATTAGTCCCACGATTTGGAGGGACCCCAAAGGCAGGTCCCTAATGGATGGTAAACTGAGAATCATCGAGTCCCACTGAATCCCAGGGACTCCTTCGATGAATACTAAACATGGCCAATTGGAATTCTTCCAAAAAACACGTAGGGATTACAGTGACTACCCATGCAAGACACAATGACCTATTTACGTGAAGTCATTGCATAGACAAGTTTATAGTCATTTGCTTTTAAAGCTAAATTCACTGGGTCATACAATGTGAGGCTAGAGGGCAGTTTATTCATTAATTAAATATTAAAAATCTAAGAAGTTGTGAAGATTAGCAGATAAATTAGTTGTTCAGACTTGCTGGCAGGATTACTTGTATTTCTATTTTTTGCTATTATTATTGAGAAGCCTAAATGAAATTCGGAGGCCTACAGCGCAAGAAACAACAGCAAGGTTGGAAAGACGAAGGGAAGGTGAGCTGAATGAAGCAGTTAGTGATTAGGTGATACCGACCTTGGGTTTTACAGGCCTGTGGGTTGTAGGTGGAAAGGTTGGTGAAGAGTTCAACAGTTTTGAGGCACTAGGAAAGAATGAGTTGGAATCAGTGCAGTGACTCTCCAGTACAGTTTTGGTCTCCTCACCCAAGGAAGGATATACTTGCCTTAGAGGCGGTGCCACGAAGGTTCACTAGATTGATTCCTGGGATGAGAGGGTTGTCCTAGGAGGAGAGATTGAGCATTTTGGGCCTATACTCTCTGGAGTTTAGAAGAATGAGAGGTGATCTCATTGAAACGTGTAAAATTCTTAGAGGGCTTGACAGGGTAGATGCTGAGAGGTTGTTTCCCCCTGGCTGGAGAGTCTAGAACTAGGGGTCATAGTCTCAGGATAAGGGGTCGGCCATTTCGGACTGAGATGAGGAGAAATTTCTTCACTGAGAGGGTTGTGAATCTTTGGAATTCTCTACCCCAGAGGGCTGTGAATGCTGAATCGTTGAGTATATTCAAGGCTGAGATCGATAGATTTTTGGACACTAAGGAAATCAAGGGATATGCGGATAGGGTGGGAAAGTGGTCTTGAGGTCGAAGATCAGCCATGATCTTATTGAATGGCGGAGCAGGTTTGAGGGGCCGTATGGTCTACTCCTGCTCCTAATTCTTATGTGCTTATGAGTCTCGATTTCAACACAGGGAAATTGACTTTGTTTCTATGGCATTGGCAAATCATGGAAAGGAGGCTCAGATCCAATTGTCCAATCGTTTGTGTCAGAGACTAGGGGCTGGATTTTCTCAGCCCCGCGGAGGCGGGCATGGAGGCGGGACTGCCGGTAAAGTCGCAGAAAGTGGGGGCGGATGGCAAACCCACCCCCATCCCGCCTCTGTGCCCTTTTGGCAGGAGGCAGGAAGATGTGCTGCTTCGGGTCCCGTCTCCTGGAGGCGGGAAAGGCATTCAATCCTTTTAACTGCCTGTTAACAGGTAGTTAACATGCAGGAAAAAGGATTAGTGCCATTTTGCCTTCACAGGTGAAGACTTCCCGACCTCGGAGAACCCCGCCGGGTTGGAGGAGACGTGAAGGAGGTCTGCGGCGGTCGGAGGCACCTGGAAGTAAGATGTAGAGGTGAGTGATGGGTGCAAATGTGGAGTGGTAAGTATGGAAGGTGAGTGTTAAGTGTTTCAAAATGTTCACTTACCTTGTTTTCTTCCTACAGCCTTCATCCATCCTGGATCGGGAGACCTGACATCCTCCTTGTCGATTTCACAGACTGGCTGTTGGATCCTCCGAACCAACAGCCATCTGAAATCAACAAAGTTGAAAGGTTTGATGAGTCCTGAACACAAGAGCTCATCAAACTACAGAGAATGTCAGTGTTTGACAGCTTCACAGAGCTGTCAAATGCTGACATTTTTTCTTTCAAGAAGTCTTGACAGATAGCACGTCAGATGTTGACGTGCTCTGTCAGTGACTTCCTCCCTAATTGGCCTGCTGAGCCCGCAGGGCGGGCTTAACAAGGTCAATCAGGGGAAAATCCCTCTGGTTGGTCAGACGATGATGGAGGCGGGACATTGACATGACAAGCAGCAGTCCCGCCTCCAACTCGTCTCCACTGAGAAAATCCAGCCCTAGTTCTTGGTTTTCTGGCTTCAATAACAATTTTGACTGGGAACACATCAGCCATTAATACAAAAGGCAAATTAGTTTTTAAGATGATTAAAGGAATTGATAGGGTAGGCAGAAAGAAACTATTTCCTCTGGTGGGGAGTCCCGAACAAGGAGACATAACCTTAAAATTAGAGCCAGGCCATTCAAGGGTGATGTCAGGAAGCACTTCTTCACACAAAGGGTAGTGGAAATCTGGAACTCTCTCCACCAAAAAGTTCTTGAGGCTAGGGGGGTTGGGGGGGCAATTCAAAAATTTCAAAACTGAGATTGATAGATTTTTGTTCGGCAAGGGTATTAAGGGTTACAGAACCAAGGCAGGTAGATGGAGTTAAGATACAGATCAGTCATGATCTAATTGAATGGCGGAACAGGCTCGAGGGACTGAATGAACGACTCCTGTTCCTATAAAAGCAGAGGTACATATGATTGTAAAAAGAACAAGACTTGCATTTCTACAGCACCTTTCACGACTTCAGCACATCCCAAAGCACTTTACAGACAAAAAGTACTTTTTTTTTTGCAGTCTAGTCACTGTTGTAATGTAGGAAACGCGGCAGGCAATTTTGCACACAGCAAGCCCCCACAAACAGCATTGCGATTGCAGTGCACAACAGGAATTCGGATAGTGCGGGAAACCTGCCCTTCACGTTTTTCTACCCATTAACAGATGGACAGTCATGTGGGGCGCGTTGACCTTCATGCAAGAATTCCCAATATGTGTTCCCATCACGTGAAGCTCGATGCCAGCACCACTGGCTCGCAAAATCTAGCCCTAAGTCTCAGACAAACGATCTCCATGCATCCCAGCAGAGCATTCAAAGCCATTCCCAATCTACAACTGTTCTGAATTAATGTCCTGCCCGAGGATACTGAGAGGATGTCGACACTGCACGGATTTTATTTCCTCAAGGGAGTTCAATCATATAACTCAGGAACAAGGAGTTAACAACTGACGTATGGCTGAAGTCCTTGGCACTAATGAAAACCAAAGAACACAGACATCAGTCTCCCATTCACAAACACCACTTTTTCACTGTTAACACTCATGCTTTTTAAGCGCTCGTCTCGGATGTTTTCCCCCTCCTTTTCCAAAGCCTAGAACTTGGAATAAATCACTGTTTAGAAATCCGCTCTTCATGCAGGTGTCGCATCTGTGAGCCCACGTAGAGAATATGTGATGGGCAGCAGGGCGAAGCAATCAATATCTCCATTAGTGGAGCGAGTGAATAACTTGGAAATGACAAAGTCATTAACGGGCTGTGGTCAACCTGGCAGCGAAGCTCTCTATCGTATTACATGGGTTGAGCAAAGGAAAGCCTTGCGTTTATATAGCGGGAGAGATGTAAAACGGGCTGCCGACTGGCTCTCACCTGTTTTACTCTATCGATCAAAGTCAAAATCTGCCCCACCTAGTGCTGTTATGATGTAGTCAATGGCAGGGTTCCAAACATTGAGGAAAATAATCTATAATACTTCCTTTGTCTCCCTGGTCAATGAAGTAACTGCAGAGAAGTCTTACGATGTTATATAAATTCAAAGCTTCTTCTACATATATGCACAACACCGGCAACTATGAGAACTGGGGAGCAGTGAGTAAGTCAATAACCCTCTTACTTGTAGATAAAGAGTTAGAAAGAAAGACTTGCATTTCTACGGGCCTTTCAGGACCTCAGGACGTCCCAAAGCACTTTACAGCCAATGAAGTATTTTTTGAAGTGTAGTTATTGTCGTAATGTAGGAGACGAGGCAGCCAATTTGCACACAGTAAGCTCCCACAAACAGCAATGGGATAAGGACCAGATAATCTGTTTTAGTGATGTTGGTTGAGCAATAAATATTGGCCTGGACACTGGGGAGAACTCCCCTGCTCTCCTTCGAATAGTCCACCTGAGAGGGCAGGCGGGGCCTCGGTTTAGCGTCTCATCCCAAAAAGTGTGCAGCACTCCCTCAGTACATTTGCAATAAAACTCAAGACTTCTTCACAATTATTTAATTGACCTGAGATGCAAAAGAATATATTGGGCCAGGTTTTACCGGTGCCAGCACCCACCGTTCATTAGATTTGGCCTTGCTCATTTTATTTCCATGAGCTTTTGCTGGGAAAGTTGCTGTGAGTGGGAGATGGAAACAGCGCGGCGCTCTCTACAGGCCATCTGGGAACAGGGCAAGCAACTGTGTATATCTCCTCAACCAATCAGATTGAAGAACTGTGAAATGAACAGCGCAGGGTCTGAACAAGGAAGTGTAAGTTAGAATAGTGAATTCTATGTGAAGTCATGTACAGAAAACAAATTAAAGGGAAAGAAAGATTGGAGTATAGATAGACAAAAAAGAGACAGAAAGAAAATGTAAAAATAAAATTAATTTACATTTTAAAAAAAAATCTCCAACAACAATTAAAAGCTGAAGGAATGAGACTCCATACTTGTAAAAGTTAATATTCCATGCCAGCGAGGTTGTTTGGCAGTAATTAAGACTTATCACACCGTTAAAGGGTACTTAAACTGAAATGGACAAGCCTCTAACTTTCTGTGGCGAGTTTAGTTTGTATCGACTGTGAAAGTACAAGAACTTCATGCCATTCAATGCATTGCTGTGCGATTTGCGCATAAAGAACGGTGAGCGCTGGTAGCCTCACCATTACTTTGACAGTAAATTCTGGCCCGTTAAAATTGATTTTTTCTGTCTTTATGAAAGCTTCATAGGACAAAAAGAATAGAGGATGACAATAAGCAGCGACAGCTGAAATATAGGTGGAGGCTGGAAACAGGTTTAATGGGCAAGTGATGGGCTAATATAGCACCCGAACACCATTTGTGACGGCTGGTGAAGTGGGGGTGTCGTTGCATGAGATGGGTATAAAGAGGGTTACCCAGTTTTGCCACTCTAGGGCACCCTCCCCGGAGACAGAAGTGCAGCTGGAGATGGCAGCCAGGCCGTGTGGACTAGAAAATCGAAAGAAGATGCAGCATCTGAACAATGCTGCCAAGGTAAGACTTGCCAACAGTACCATTCACCAGGCACAGGTGCATACATCGCAAGCCGTTGCTTGTTAACCTGGCGTCTGTGGAACCAGTTGTCCTCGACAGGTGTGCCAAGGCCTGTAGTTACGGCTAGTTTCATAACAGCGGCAGGCAGTCTGGCTCTCGTGCCAGCTGATCTCCTTGGCATGCCTTCTTTCATCTGGTACCACTTCAATCATGAAACAACAGTTTTCAAAGAAAATCCCCCACTATTAATTTCAAATTGCCCTTTAAACCGGCACGGGGCTCTGCAGCACATGTTAAATAATGAATAAAGAAAGACTGCACAGCCAATGAAGTGCGGTCACTGTTGTAATGTAGGAAACGCGACAGCCAATTTGTGCACAGCAAGCTCCCACAAACAGCAATGTGATGATGACCCAGATAATCGGCTTTTTTAGTGACATTGATTGAGGGATAAATACTGGCCAGGAGACCTCCCCTGCTGCTCTTCAAAATAGTGCCATGGGATCCACCTGAGAGAGCAAACGGGGCCTCGGTTTAACGTTTCATCCGAAAGACGGCACCTCTGACAGTGCAGCACTCCCTCAGCACTGCACTGGAGTGTCAGCCTAGATTTTTGTGCTCAAGTCTCTGGAGTGGGACTATGAACCCACAACCTTCTGACTCAGAGGCAAGGGTGCTACGCACTGAGCCACGGCTGACACTGAGCTGGGGTTAAGATTTGTATGCCAATCGCCCTTTGCCTGTCAGCTTTTCTTGTACCATTTTCCGGTTCAGCCGAACTCTTCTCATTAGAGTTGGCAATGTTGCAAACACTATTTGCATGTTTTGGTTTCCCCACGGAAAAATTCCAACCCTCTTCGGCTGCCACAAAGGAACTGAGCAAAAAAGCAAATTTTAAAAAGAATCAAAAAAAAGTGCACAGAAAAATAACATAAAAAAGTAATAAAGAAATGAAAAAATGAGTTGTTAAAACCCCGCTGTTCCCTTTAGAGCTACACGACTCGTGGAACTTCTCCTTATGCCCACTGTGGAAGGCAAGGCTGAGTGCACAGTTGGGATCCTATCCGAAAACGACTGGAAATCACACGCTCGCCAATTTTACACACACTGCCCGCACACTTCAAAGGCTTAACTTTGTGAGAAGGGCTTTAACAGCAGAAATGATCTGCTGAAACACCAACGCACATCCCACCGGGGAGAGGCCGCTCACCTGCTCCGTGTGTGGGAAGGGATTCACTCGGCCATCCAACCTGCTGACACACCAGCAAGTTCACAAGTGACTGCAGGGGTCGGATTCTGCTTGTTATTGCTGCTGGTAATCACATCCAGGACTGAACCATGTTCATTCTGGCAGTTGGGGTTTGTTTCTGCTGATGTTATTAACCCCTATAACTGGGCTGGAGTTTAATATTCTGGATATAAGTCAAATAAATCTGCTTTGTTTTAAACGGGGGGAGAAAAATCTCAAAGATTTAACATAAGCTCGTACATAAAACGGGTAAGAGCAATCTCTGTGGGCGTTAAGCACGACCGGACGTCGCAAAGCGCTTTACAGCCTATGAATGCTTTTGAAGTGTGGTCACTGTTGTAATGTAGGAAATGTGACAGCCAATTTGTGCACAGCAAGCCCCCACACTCCAGTGCAGTGCTGAGGGAGCACTGCACTGTCAGAGGTGCCGTCTTTCGGATGAGACGTTAAACCGAGGCCCCGTTTGCTCTCTCAGGCGCGATCCCGGTATTCCGCCTGCCCGATTGTGGGGATCAGACGGTTTCTCTATGCCAAAAAAAGGCCCAACAGAACAACTTCTCCGTGGTGCTCAGACTGTGCTATCACCTCTTCGCCTTGCGTGTAGAAACGTAACAATCAATGCTGAGCCAAGGTTCCTGCCGCACGCAGCAGGCTACGGACAATCTGTAGCCTGCCCATTAGCATCAAGGCAATTTCCACAGCAATCATTGTGGTCAATTTCATGAGAAATCTCTCCTTGTTACTGTTGGCTCCACCTTAACTCTGCTGTGAAGCCACCAACCTTTTCAAAAATTGTTGATTGCCGAGACAGATGTCTAAATGATATTGGTTTGGGAATGTGGGTAATTGGAAAGTGCTGGGAAATTAAACTGTCGCTGCAGTATGATCCAAATGGGATTTAATCCATGATTTAACAACATAAAAGCAAACGCAGAACGCGACTCAATCATCAAAAGAAAACAGAGCACATCTATTATGAACCTTTCTACCGTGTTTCACGTTCTCTCTTTTGGTATCCTAGTTCATTCGGCCTTTAAGACTCATTGGTACCTATGTGCCTTTGTGTAAAATAGACACAGATTGACACAGATTGTTCTCACACCACCTTGTACCGAAAGTGGCCTGAAACATGACCTATTTTAATCGCTCCGCCATTGGCGGTCGTGCCTTCTGCTGCCTGGGTCCTAAGCTCGAGAATTCCTTCCGTAAAGCTCTCCGCCTCTCCACTTCTCTTTCCTCCTTTAAGACGCTCCTTAAAACCTACCTCTTTGACCAAGTCTGCCCCAATATCTCCTCATGTGGCTCGGTGTCAAATTTTGTTTTATTTTTGATAACGCTCCTGTCAAGTGCCTTGGGACGTTTTATTACGTTAAAGGTGCTACATAAATATAAGTTGTTGTTGTTATTATTTTAAACTGTGCTGCTGAATCTTGGGAAACCGAAAAGGTTAATGCTAGACTTCAGACAACACTCTCAGAGAAGTGATGACGAAAAAGCTCTTCGAACTGATAGCTGGACGAACACTGGGCCTATCACAGCCACCGAAAAGAATGGGCCATGCTGTCTGGCCAGATAAGGAATATCTGGGAGCTTCCCAGGAAGGCCATTTTCTTATCTGGTTTACTGTCTTCTTATTGTGATGTAAATCTGAGGAAAGGAAGGGAGTTGGGCATCTTCCCAATGGCGTAGTCTTCTTTATTAATTAAGATCTGAGGGAAGTATTGTTTCAGTGCTTTTAAAGGCTCAATATAGATTTGACATATCTGTCAGCCTTTGCTGTGGGTGGAGGGGGGTGGAGGGGTATTGGAGAAAGACATGGCAGGCAAAAATGGAGTCTGTGGGCAAATGGCAGAGAGGCACAGTATCCAACCCTCTATTTGGTGGCTGGCAAAGTGTTGCACGAAGTATGTGTGAGGAAGGTTGTCCCGGTTGGCACTTCAGGGCACCCTCCCCAGAGCACCTCATCTGTCAGAAGGTGCTGGGCAAGCTCAGTGATCAATGCATTCCACCGGTGCCACCTATGGTGCCCTGCACGGTTGGGATCCCTGCCACCAGTTCTGTGCCTTGTCAAGCCGACGCCTCTTTCCCACAGGGAAAGTGATGGAAACCTAAGGAAGGATATACTTGCCATAGAGGGAGTGCAACGAAGGTTCACGAGATTGATTCCTGGGATGGCAGGACTGTCGTATGAGAAGAGATTGAGTAAACTAGGCCTGTATTCTCTTGAATTCAGAAGAATGAGAGGGGATCTCATTGAAGCATACAAAATTATTACAGGGCTTGATAGGGTGGATGCTGGGAGAATGTTTCCCTTGGCTGGGGAGTCTAGAACCAGGAGCCACAGCCTCAGGATAAAGGGTCGGCCATTCAGGACTGAGATGAGAAGAAATTTCTTCACACAGAGGGTGGTGAATCTTTGGAATTCTCTACCCCAGAGGGCTGTGGAGGCTCAGTCATTGGGTATATTCAAAGCAGAAGTCGATAGATTTCTGACTAATAAGGGCATCAAGGGATATGGCGATAGGGCCGGCGAATGGAGTTGAGGCAGAAGATCAGCCATGATCTCATTGAATGGCGGAGCAGGCTCGAAGGGCCGAATGGCCTACTCCTGCTCCTATTTCTTATGTTCTTATGGAACGTCTTGCCCGCTTGCACTTTGCGTTGCACCTGTGTTCAGCTGACTGACTTGGCACACTTGTGATGGCTTGAAAGGGTCTGTAAGATAAGAGATCAGCAGAGGCAAGAACAGACTTCCTTTGCTAGAGGGCGGCATCAACTTCCACAAGTCGTGCAGCTGTGAGATAGCTGGCAGGTTAATGGTGCCGGCATTGGAGAGCCAGCATGGCCAACCCCTCCGAGAGCACTGTTGTGGAATTTGGCCAAGTGATAACTATAAAATATTGGGCCTCCGTAACTGTCTTCAGTTGAATGATTTGATTGACAACTCAGTCAAGATAAAGCCTTGATGAGGTGTACTGGAGGCCACCTTGTTGATAAAGCCTTGATGAGGTGTACGGGAGGCTACCTTGTTGATAAAGCCTTGATGAGGTGCAAGGGAGGCCACCTTGTTGATAAAGCCTTGATGAGGTGTACTGGAGGCCACCTTGTTGATAAAGCCTTGATGAGGTGTACTGGAGGCCACCTTGTTGGTGAAGCCTTGATGAGGTGTACGGGAGGTCACCTTGTTGGTGAAGCCTTGATGAGGTGTACGGGAGGCCACCTTGTTGATAAAGCCTTGATGAGGTGTACGGGAGGCTACCTTGTTGATAAAGCCTTGATGAGGTGCAAGGGAGGCCACCTTGTTGATAAAGCCTTGATGAGGTGTACTGGAGGCCACCTTGTTGATAAAGCCTTGATGAGGTGTACGGGAGGCTACCTTGTTGATAAAGCCTTGATGAGGTGCAAGGGAGGCCACCTTGTTGATAAAGCCTTGATGAGGTGTACTGGAGGCCACCTTGTTGATAAAGCCTTGATGAGGTGTACGGGAGGTCACCTTGTTGATAAAGCCTTGATGAGGTGTACGGGAGGTCACCTTGTTGGTGAAGCCTTGATGAGGTGTACGGGAGGTCACCTTGTTGGTAAAGCCTTGATAAGGTGTAAGGGAGGCCACCTTGTTGAAACTGAACTTCATTAACTGAATAACGGGATGAGGTAACCCTTTGATAACATATGAATCCGCACTAGCGAAAAAAATATATCGAGAGGGGTGTTAGAATAGATACTTCCGAATTTGACAAGGCCATTGCCTTCGAGCTTGTAAACCATAACGTGCAAATTCTCCAGTAACTTGTACCATGAGTGTGACCTTAAGGATATGTGTAATTATTAATAATAACCGTTATCCGTTATCATTGTATATGTGTAATTATTGGTAATAATAGTTGTCATTGTATGCTTAATTCCTATAAAAGCCAATAAATGCTCTTGAACTCTATCATCTTGAGGAATTACTTATAAATTTGTAAGTAAGAACATCCATTCCCTGACAGATGTGGGATGCATAAAAGTTTAATCCAGGAAGTAAGTGGTGTAAGCGTCGGCAGCTCCGACCCGAGGTGATGACGTGGCTCAGTGGCAGCTTCCTTTGTGAAGCAAAGGTGCTGAAGATGGGTCTTCTCTAACACATGAAGGAAGGGCCGGAAAATCCGAGCCCGTGGGGTAAGGGGCGTGTAACGCATGAGGTCGTCACGCCTGCCTTTCGTGTCCCCTCAAGAACTGCTCCTCATCCTCCAGATCTAGGAATGCCATTGAAAATCCCCAAAGAAATTCTCCTCCTGCCCACTCCACTTTGGTTGCTGCAAGTGAAATAGCAGCTGGAAGCAAGACTGTTTTCACCCAAAAGGGAATTGGAAATAAAAGTCTCGCAATGCGAAAACAAAAAGTAATGCACTAATAAAAATGCAGACAAAAGTAATATGATAAGCCAAATAAATCCAACCCTCCCACCAAAAATTAAAGGATATGCACTATTCCTGCAGACCGGGCTATCCACAGACTGCTATGCGTGTTTTCAAATGGGTGAACAGTGGTGCCAGTGAGAAAGCCGCAAGATTCAATGTGGGAAGTGTTAGGAACATCGGAACAGGAGGAGGCCATTCAGCCCATTGAGCCTGTTCTGCCATTCAATGAGATCATGGCTGATCTGTATCTTAACTCCATCTACCCGCCTTGGTTCCCTAACCCTTAATACCTTTGCCGAACAAAAATCTATCAATCTCAGTTTTGAAATTTTCAATTGCCCCCCCCCCCCCGCCCCAGCCTCACTGCAGTAGCCTCAATAATCCTGGCAATTTCTTTTTTGCCACAAAATCCAGCATGCTGCAAATTGAGCGTACAGGTCTGCGAGCCCAATTTCCTGATTCTTACTTGCCACGCCCCCACTCTCCAGTGACGCTCCACATTGACACTACAGCTTTGGAAAAAAAAAAAAAAACTACACTGTACATCATCGCTAGACTGACAGGGACCAGATATGTGCTTACCCAGCACTGGGCTGATGGATATCAGGCATCACAAAGTTATGAGGGAGGCCATTCAGTCCATCCAGTTCTCGTATTGTACATACACTTACTGCACAGCAGCACTAGACTCACTGAGGGAACAATAAAAGGACACGGACTCATCTCCCCAATGGGCTGCTGGGGATTGAAAGGTTACATCCAGTTCTACTTCACTTTGAAATCTTCACAGAATAAATATTGAAGATTAAGAAGAAGACCTATTTTTAGTGGTACAAACTCTCAGGTGGATGTAAAAGGTCCCATGGCACTATTTTGAAGAAGAGCAGGGGAGTTCTCCCCGGTGTCCTGGCCAATATTTATCCTTCAACCAACATCACTAAAAAACAGATTGTCTGGTCATTATCACATTGCTGTTTGTGGAAGCTTGCTGTGCGCAAATTGGCTACCGCGTTTCCTACATTACAACAGCGACTACATTTCAAACGTACTTCATTGGCTGTAAAGCGCTTTGGGACGTCCTGAGTTCGTGAAAGGTGCTGTAGAAAGGCAAGTCCCTCTTCCTTCTTATAAAGTCTACCAGTCACTCACCCACCCATCCCCAAGACTGGAAGGAACTTATAGTGGGATGTGCTGCGCTGTTAAGAACATACGAATTAGGAGCAGGAGTCGGCCATACGGCCCCTCGAGCCTGCTCCACCATTCAAAAAGATCATGGTTTATCTTCGACCTCAACTCCACTTTCCCGCAGATCCCCATATCCGTTGATTCCTCCAGAGTCCAAAACTCTATCGACCTCAGCCTTGAATATACTCAACGATTCAACATCCACAGCCCTCTGGGGCAGAGAATTCCAAAGATTCACAACCCTCTGAGTGAAGAAATTCCTCCTCATCTCAGTCGTAAATGGCCGACCCCTTATCCTGAGACTATGCCCCCTAGTTCTAGACTCTCCAGCCAGGGGAAACAACCTCTCAGCATCTACCCTGTCAATCCCCCTCAGAATCTTATATGTTTCAATGAGATTACCTCTCATTCTTGTAAACTCCAGGGAGTATAGGCTCTTGCATTTAAAGTGGAAGGCAATACCGAACATGGACACAAGGGAATACACCTTTGCTGGCTATTTTCCTAATAAATGCCAATCTCACCCAGCGATTAGAACAAGGGATCTGGTTGAAGGGTCTGATTATGGCTTTCGCAGACTTGAAGAGTTAACACACGGAAGGGTTACGATTCCTCCGTGTGTTATTTTTAGTGTACACCTTCACAGTTAAGGGGGTGATTGATTCAGCGCTGAGGGAGCGGTGACTGCCTCTTGGGAAATCGCCAGCGCGCAGTCTGTGATTTCCCATCCGCTAAAATGAAGGGATGGAAAATTATGGAATGTGCACCTGTGATTTCCTAAGATGCACTCTCCCGTGCGTGCCACTCACCACCGGGGAGTATCGGATGATGGAATCGGATCCCTAAGTTCCTCTGTGCGTGTGTCCGCTATTTTAACCGGTTTTGGGGGTGAATGACTTGGCTGAAACGGCCCAGACAAACAATTGAGGTGAATGTGCCAACCATTGCATTCGCTGTAGGACAGAGGAATCCCAACCCCAAGTCAGAATAATAAAGTGGCAGCTCTTCCTGACTACATCTGACGACATCGTTGTCTGTCTTTCCAGTTTTAAAAAAAACACAGAAAAAAACAAACCAAAAAAAAAGTTAAAAGCTCAACTGCAGACAGCAGGATTTGACACGTTGGACCCCCTGTGACCCATCTCATTGTCTTGGCTGTGCTCTGGTGTGTCTTTGAAGTAATGCTTCCCTGAAAGATTGTATCTGTGCAGTTTCTGTGTTTATATACTGTGTAATATTGTAGATTCCTTCATTGCACCTTTACCTGACGAAGGAGCAACAGCTCCGAAAGCTTGTAATTTTAAATAAATCTGTTGGACTATAACCTGGTGTTGTGCGACTTCTCATTTTTGTCCACCCCAGTCCAACACCGGCATCTCCGCATCATGACTACATCTGGTGAGTATTACAGCTAAGGGTACGTGATGCTGTCACCAGGGGGGGCCAAGTGGAAAATATATGTTTCATTTCCCACCGCTATTATTGATGGATGAGCACAAATACCAAGGAAAGTCCACAGCTTTTTCCAATGGAGCCCCGACGATCACCATCGCTCACTCTACAACCAGTACCCCGCAAAATGCAACTGCAAGCAGCTCTTGGAAACAATTGATAAACATCTTCCAAAGGCATAGTTTGAGCTTCCGAGAAGATTTGTTATACAGATGCTGTCCATCTCCCGAGCCATCTCTCCGTGAATCTTATCCCATTTGATAACACTAATCCCTGCAACTTACATCTGCCTTGCATTGTATGCACGGCATGGTGCAAAATAATTGGCACAAACATAACTGAGAGCTCCGAGCAGTCAATTCGTTTCAAGGGCAGCGCATAATAATTAATAATAGGCCATAGATTTCTGGCACGGCAAGCCTGCGGCATTGTCTTTCTGAGGCTGGGTCTGCTTTTATTGCAAACTTTTTAACTACATTTTTGCTTAATATTGGCAGTGCTGCAGGAGCAGTTCAATAAAATCTGTGCGTGTTTGGTTTAATGTTATATATGAACTGAGAACGCTTTGTTGAAGTGCCTTTCAACCAGTAAAAAAAAAGTGTTTTATGTCCCCAAAATGGTCGGCTGTCAATGTTAATATATAAATGTCACAGGAAAATAAGCCATTTTGTCAATGAATTTATGGAACTACACTGTTTCGGTTGCAATTGCTCTGTGAAGATTTAGTGCCATATTTTTCTCTTGTCCACAATGTGGTTAAATACCCCCTTTCCAGGGATTTTATAGACCCTGCGCCCAACTTTGCTACAGTTGATTTTGTGCAACATAATTTCTGTTAGCGAGAATAGCAGGAAACAGGCCAATTGCTGGACTAATGATCCTTTAAGATTTCTCGAGCATCTAAAGAGCCCCTTAACTCGTATAAACATTCGCTCTCCAGCCGTGGAATGGGAAAGAAAGACTTGCATTCCTATAGCGCCTCTCACGGCCACCAGATGTCCCAAAGCGCTTTACAGCCAATGAAGTACTTTTGAAGTGGAGTTACTGTTGTAATGTGGGAAACGCGGCAGCCAATGTGCGCACAGCAAGGTCCCACAAACAGCAATGTGATAATGACCAGATAATCTGTTTTTAGTGATGTTGATTGAGGGATAAATATTGACCAAGACACCGGGG
Organism: Squalus acanthias; assembly: GCA_030390025.1. NCBI lineage: Eukaryota > Metazoa > Chordata > Chondrichthyes > Squaliformes > Squalidae > Squalus > Squalus acanthias. Next base: position 90,194,570 of record CM059437.1, on the reverse strand, counting down.
AGAACTCCCCTGCTCTTCTTCGAAATAGTGCTGTGGGATCTTTTATGTCCACCTGAGAGGACAGACGGGGCCCTCGTTTTAACGTCTCATCCAAAAGACGGCACCTCCAACAGTGCAGCGCTCCCTCAGCACCGCACTGGAGTGTCAGCCTAGATTTTTGTTGAGAATGGATTGAGAAATGGCTCACCATGAAATTTTTCTACCATCCTTTTGCACCATCTAGTCCATTCACTTCCTTGTTGACCACCTAATGGAATAGGGGATGTCCTTTTCGATGATACACGGCACACTGCACCACATCACAGGTTAGCTGAGCGCAGGGTCAATCAACTGTGAGGAGTAGAAGCGAGGCCAGAAAGTAAATTCCAAGACTTGAAAAGGAACGCCAAGGTAAAGTAAGACTATTGCTGTAAAGTAGCAGCGCAAGAAATGGAGGTGAAGTTGTGACAGCTACACGAAACACTGTTGTACTCGCGCAGAGGAATGTTGATGAGGGTGTAGCAACAAAAGTAGTACAAATAGAATTAGCAAATGACATTGTCCATGTCATGATGTTAAATTGAATGGGCTGCAGGAAGGAATTTTCCTGGACTAAATTGCTCTGCTTCTGTGTCGAGGGGCAACACTTACACATAAGAGGAAGGTGAAGAATGCGACACACTGTGGGCCCTCTTCAGGAGAAATCTTCAATTGAATTATGAAGTGAGGCTTGTGGAAGTAATGCGAAGAGAGGTTCTTCAAGTCAGTGTGCTCAAGCAGATTGAACAGGTGCCTGTACCGGCTGTTATATATTTAGAGTGGGACTTCCATTATTCAACATAATCAATGATCTCTGCTGGATAATGGAAATTGGTGCATGGTCGAGAGTCCCCAAATATTGCTCTAGCATGTATGGTGCAAGAAAACTGAAGCAAGTGAATGGGGACAAGTATATTACAAGCAATGTCAATTGAAATGAATCTTTCTTGGACTCTGAAATTGATTTATTTCAGAAGGGATGGTGTCCTGCCACATTTGCATGCGGTTGTGCCTCGTAATCACAAACCTCTATTGTTATATAGTATGAGCAGCTGCTTTTGTCAGGTTGAAAGTCAATTCTTGTAATGTGTTCTGTTCCCTTGTGGGAGCTAAGTCTGTCAGATGAGACGTTAAACTGAGGTCCCGTCTGCTCGCTCAAGGTGGGTGTAAAAGATCCCACGGCACTATTTCGAAGAAGAGCAGGGGAGTTCTCCCCGGTGTCCTGGGGCCAATATTTATCCCTCAATCAACATCACAAAAACAGATTATCTGGTCATTATCACATTGCTGTTTGTGGGAGCTTGCTGTGTGCAAATTGGCTGCCGCGTTTCCCACAATACAATAGTGAGTGCACTTCAAAAAGTACTTCATTGGCTGTAAAGCGCTTTGGGACAGCCTAAGGCTGTGAAAGGCGCTATATAAATGCAAGTCTTTCTTTCTTTAAGTCTGAAATGAAGGCATGGAATTACGGCGGGGGTGGGGCAGGGGCTGCTTGCCCTGCTGAGGTTAGAAGCTAACAACTTAGCTTTGAAGCTCCAGCTATGATGCGGCTTGTTTTCCTTGATCTTAATCTCACATCTGCACTCGCCCCATTGCTATATGGAAAAAGACCAAGGTCCATCTAATTCACCTTCTACCATCCTGGTAGTCCCATCATACAACAAAAATGGAGTTGTTGAATAAACTCATTGCTATTTGTGGGATCTTTCTGTGTGCAAATTGGCTGCTGCATTTCCCTACATTACAATAATGAATAAAGGGTCGCCCTTTTAGAACTGAGATGAGGAGGAATTTCTTCTCTCAGAGGGTCGTAAATACATTTAAGGTGGAAATAGACAGATTTTTGCAAGATAAGGGAGTGAAGGGTTATGGGGAGTGGGCAGGGAAGTGGCTTTGAGCCCAAGATCAGCCATGATCTTATTGAATGGCGGAGCAGGCTCGAGGGGCCAAGTGGCCTATTCCTGCTCCTATTCCTTATGTTCTTATGACTATACTTCAAAAGTACTTCATTGGCTGTAAAGTGCTTTGGCGTGTCATGGAAGATGCTGTGTTAATGCAAGTTCTTTCTTCTTTCATCTCACTCTCCATTCTGTCTCTCCAAGCTCTGATTTCACTCTCCCCTCCCGACATGGCCTTGCCCTCATTCCCCCTTCATAATTTCATCGCTGCTAGCTACCTTTCTGATCTGCCACAATAAAGGTCAATGCTTTTTTCAATACCATACTTCAAAAGATGATACTAGACCTGAGAGGTTATACCGAGCAGGAAAGATTGAACAGGCCGAGGCTCTTATCTGCAGAAAAGAGAAGGCTGGTAGAGGTCTTTCAGATTACGAAAGGGTTTGATAGGGTAGACGTAGAGAAGATGTTTCCACTTGTGGGGAAGAGCAAAACTAGGGGCCATAAATATAAGATAGTCACTAATAAATCCAATCGGGAATTCAGGAGAAACTTCTTTACCCAGAGCGTGGTGAGAATGTGGAACTCGCTACCACGGGGAGTGGTTGAGATGATTAGCATAGATGCATTTAAGGGGAAGCTAGATAAATACATGAGGGAGAAAGGAATAAAAGGATATGCTGATGGGGTTAGATGAAGTAGGGTGGGAGGAGGCTGGTGTGGAGCATAAACACCGGCACAGACCAGTTGGGCCGAATGGCCTGTTTTTGTACTGTAAGTTCTATGTAAAAAAAAACAATGGCTTCTTTACACCCTTTACTGGGATTTAATTTCCTGCACATTTTTTTTGACGAGTGCAGACACATACTGCCCACAGCGTAAAGAGCTCCCACCAATTACTCTGATGCATAGGTATTCCAATCACAACTCATTTACAGCAATGTGCTAACTACCGGCGCGAACAAGTGAAAGAAATCCTTGTAACAACAAATTATCGTTTGTACATAACATTTTTATATACTCCGACAGCAGCAGTCAATGATTGTGACCCTCTGGTACTCCGAATCGCAGCGACGGTGGTAAAAATAAAAATCCTTCTCTGGAGCATAATGAGTTTTTTTGCACAGTTATAATTAATTTTTTTTCTCCGAAAAGGAAACACTATGATTATCACCTTAATAAATGAATGTTGAATTTGCATGACAAGAATGGTATATCCCAGTGGATTTAACGTGCACATTTCCGTGGCAATAAGCAACATTCCAGTGTTTATTTTGAATATTTCTGATGTATTTTGTGAGCTATCTTGCCCTAACATTGGGCTCTGCCAGCGAGTGATTTATTACTTCACGCTCCTGCACTTTGTAAAAGCTCCTCTTGTTGTTTATCAGTTTTATTTCTAATTACATGCTGCACTGTTCCCAAAATGACACTGCAGGGACTAGTTACAACTGGGGACGGTTCCTTTCTCCCATTATTAATAGCCTGCTAGAGGCGGCTTGTTCTGAAGATGCTCTTGTGTTAAGAGCTCCTCGGAGACTCCCCGAAGGGTCAGTCTAACCTCGCTGAACCATTATTCCGGCGCTCACGCGTTCCTGGATAATCTGTTTAGCACGATCGGATCCAGCTCTCATTGCAACGGCAATCAGATTTAAATCAGACTGATTACAGAGCGGCCCCTAGATTTGGCTTGTGTGTCACGGGTCCTCAGGAGACAGGAGCAAAGAAAAATGTAGTCAAGTTTACTTATTAGCTCCACTGAGCGTACTAAAGAAGCACCCGCATGCCGAGCACTTTCTGGCCTCTTAAATCTTCTTCTTCTTCTTCTTAGGCAGTCCCTCGGAACCGAGGATGACTTGCTTCCACATTAAAAATGAGTTCTCAGGTGACTGATGAGTCCAATGCGGGACTGACAGTCTCTGTCACAGGTGGGGCAGACGGTGGTTGAAGGGGCGGGCGGGTGGGGTGCTTGGGTTGGCCTCTTAAATAATACAGTGGAAGCAATAGGCTTAGTTCATTAAAAAGAATTCACATGGACTCTACGGCTGCTTTTGCACAAATGGTCATTTTCAGTAATTCTATCCGAAAAATATCTGCTTTGAATAAATAATAAAAAGCAAAAGAAAGACTTGCGTTTCTACAGCGCTTTTCACGACCTCAGGACGTCCCAAAGCGTTTTACAGCCAATGTAGTACTTTCTGAATCATAGTCACTGTTGTGATGCAGGAAAGGCGGCAGCCAATTTGCGCACAGCAAGCTCCCATAAATGTGCAATATAATGATGACCAGATGTCATGTTGGTTGAGGGATAAATATTAGCCAGGACACTGGGGAGAACTCCCCTGCTCTTCTTCGAAATAGTGGCCGCGGGATCTTTTACGCCCACCTGAGAGAGCAGACGGGGCCTCAGTTTAACGTCTCATCCGAAAGACGGCACCTATGACAGTGCAGCGCTCCCTCAGTACTGCACTGGAGCGTCAGCCTAGCTTTCATGTGTTCAAGTCTCTGGAGTGGGACTTGAACCCACCACCTTCTGACCCAGAGGCGAGTGTGCTACCCACTGAGCCACAGCTGACACATGAGGCTCGGGGTTGTATAAGGTACAGTGAGCGATAAATCTATCCTGGGAAATTCCCCGCGGGTTGTTCTCCCTCACGTCGGGAAAATTCGGGAAAAGAAAATCAGGGCAGCAGGTTTTAAAACGGGCTGACTGTTTAAATTGAACTTTACAGTGGAACGTAAAATGTGGCCGGTAAGGAAAATTGGCCCACCAATCCGCTACCAGCAGTTAACATGACATAAATATGTTTATAAACATTTAAATGTCTCCAATTTTCCGACGGGAAGTCTGTGCCAGATTCCAGGTGAGGTAGTGCCCAGGATAATGCAACCTAAGTTTTAACAACAACTTGCATTTATATAGCATCTTTAACCTATTAAAACCTCCCAAGGCGCTTCACAGGAGCGATTATCAAACAAAATTTGACCCCGAGCCACAGAAGGAGATATTAGGACAGATGACCAAAAGCTTGGTAGATTTTAAGGAGCGTCTTAAAGGAGGAGAGGGAGGTGGAGAGGTGGAGAGGTTTAGGGAGGGATTTCCAGAGCTTTAGGGCCCAGGCAGCTAAAGGCACGGCCGCCAATGGTGGAGCGATTAAAATCGGCGACGCGCTAGAGGCCAGATTCGGAGGAGCGCAGAGATCCCGGAGGGTTGTAGGGCTGGAGGAGGTTACAGGGAGGAGCGAGGCCATGGAGGGATTTGAAAACCAGGATGAACATTTTGAAATGGAGGCGTTGCTGGACCGGGAGCCAATGTAGGTCAGCGAGCACAGGGGGTGATGGGTGAACGGGACTTGGTGCGGGTTTGGATATGGGGCAGCAGATGTTTGGACGAGCTCAAGTTTTTGGTGGATGGAAAATGGGAGGCCGGCCAGGAGAGCTTTGGAATAGTCAAGTCCGGAGGTAACAAAGGCATGGATGAGGGTTTCAGCAGCAGATGAGCTGAGGCAGGAGCGGAGGTGAACAGGTGATTTCCCAGTATAGAGCTAGGAAGACTGTTCAGCTATTTAAACAGCTTGTACTATAATTGCTGTCTGTAGGTCAGTAATAGCAGTACACATAGGAACAGGAGTAGGCCATTCAGTCCCTCGAGCCCATACCGCCACTCAATTAAGATCATGGCTGATCTGTGCCTCAACTCCATCTACCCGCCTTGGTTCCCTAACCCCTAATACCCTTGCCTAACAAAAATATATGTGCTACTTGCTTTAAATAACTAAAATATGGCCCCTGGGTCATTTCTGGGAGGTTGCTTGTGAGAACCTGCTGTCCCCGGGGAAAGCCCGATCGTCATGTTCCCAGAGCCGAGGCTGAGGGAGCTGGCTTTAAGTTGTTCAAAACGTTTACTGTGCTTTTACTATCTTAAAGTGCAGTGCATACTTTAAAGAACTTAAAAGCTGGTTCCCGAGCGAGCACCAGATGTGAGAGTTTTCTTGGATTGGCAGAGTGAGATGGGACAACAGAGCCGGCGGGAGGCGAAGACTCACTTTTAAATTTTCTATCCTTTGATTTATTTGTGCTGTCTCTTCCTTTATTTCTGTTTCTATTCCTCCAGTTCTTTTCTGCCTGCGCTACCTTCATCTTCTATAGTCAAGGGAAGGCCTATGCAACCTGCCCAGATAATTTAACCCTTTTAGCCCCAGTATCAATCTGGTGAATCTGCGCTGCACCCCTCCCCCCCCCCTCCAAGGCCGATATATCCTTCCTGAGGTGCGGGGCCCAGAACTGAACGCAGTTACTCCAGATGGGGTCTAACCAGAGCTCGATACAACAACAGCATTTGTACTCCAGCCCTCTTGAGATAAAGGACAACATTCCATTAGCCTTTTAAATTATTTTTCTGTACCTGTCCACTAGCTTTTAGCGATTTCTGTACTTGGACCCCCTAAATCTCTCTGCCCCCCCACCCCCCCCCCCCCCCGACTTCTTCGCTTCTTCCCATTTAGAAAATATTCTGATTTATCTTGCTTAGTGGATGACCTCAGGCTTTCCCACATTGAACTCCATCTGCCACAGTTTTGCCCACTTATTTAATCGATCAATGTCCCTTTGCAACTCTCTGCTCCCATCTACGCTGTGACCCACCTCATTGTCTTAGCTGTACTCTGCTGTGTCTTTGATGTAATGCCTCCCTGACGGATTGTATCTCTGCAGACACATTGTTCTCTGTCTATATATACTGTGTAATCGATTTGTATTCCCTCACTGTACCTTACGAAGGAGCAGCGCTCCGAAAGCTCGTAATTTCAAATAAAACTGTTGGACTATAACCTGGTGTTGTGCGACTTCTCATTTTTGTCCACCCCAGTCCAACACCAGCATCTCCGCATCATGCCCATCTACGCTGCTTACTGTGCCCCCTGACTTAATGTCGTCAGCAAACAGTGCTAATAAACAACATTTTTAAAAATATATTATAGCTAGCATAATAATAATAAACATATTTCATCCTGTCTCTGTAATTAAATGAACATTTGCATTGAACATGTGCTTGGACCTCAGGCCCGGTTTTTTCATTGTTAAACGATGCGCGCTAGATTTATATAAAATATCATTATTGCATATTATCAGAGGTGAACACTAACAGGCTGTGAGAATCAGATCCACGACTAAAGCAAAATAGTGAATGCACGGGGCACCGAGAATACCAAACCGACGTTATGTAAAAAGCACAATCTTCACTACTGATCGACCTCCTTAAAATTAATTAACGGAAAAGAGATTTAATTTGGACAATAATCTCGGCAGCAGTTAAAAGATCCAGAATAAATCTGCTGAATTCCGAAGGACAAAGGCCATTAGAATGCGGCGGGCTGCAAACCCCATTGCAGCAAATGGCAAGGCGCAGCAAGGACGACAAAGAGCCATGAATTTAAATTTCCCCTATTTTCTGATTGCATCGTGAATGCATTTTAGCCTTGGGAAAGTGATAAAGAACGTTAAGTGCAGATACTTTGCTGAATGTGAAAGTAACTTCATGAGATATCACAATGTATTACAATGATTTAAAGAGGCATTAGGGAAGAAACGTGATGGAAAACATTACCTTCTGTCCCAGGTCACCGCGGCAGAAAAATATAGCTTTAATAAAACTTCAAGGCCTTAAATGGATACAACTGGTGCTGGTAAAAGGCCAGGAGAAAATACCAGAGATGTCTTCTCTGATTGAGTCTTCCCATTAAATTTTAAAAGTAAAATGTCCAGATGGAGTAATGCAATGTTAATGGAAAAAAAATTATACCTTTCTCAAAGTGGCTCTGACATTTTTTTTTCCCGAAAAACTGTATTGCAATTTGAAATTTGTTTAAAAAGCTCTTGTAGAAAGCTGCCTCCTGACTTGAAATGCGTTCTCCAGCCGATGTTTCTGAAGGGTGATATTTAAAAGCAGAAACACCGAGAGGCTTCTGAAATTTTACAGTTTACAGAATCCCTTCGGAAAGATAACCTTTTCAGTCTTAAGTTTTTTTTGTTAATCAGCTGTTAAAATCAACCTATTCTGTCTTTGTTTTTTTTTTAATCTTTCCGTTTCCCCTTTTTTGTCCGTTCCTGACTCTTCATCAGTGCCGATGATCCGCTGGTTACCTTAACACTGGTGGTCGTTGGGCACTGGGCTATTCGACCGTGAGTGCCTCACAGCCAAGCCCAATCCTGGCTTTACCCACCTGTGTGTGTGTGGTTTCCTGCACAGGTCAGTGCATGCCAGGGTCCCTGGCTTAATGTTTTTGCTCCTTGCCCAGCTCAAGGAGGCTATGACCAACTGTGATGCCCCTGCACGCTACCCTTGTCGCGGCAGTTAACTCAACACAGACCAGGGATCAAGCCCGGGACCTAGCTGCTCTAGAAAAGAGAAGACTGAGGGGTGACCTGATAGAGGTCTTTAAAATTATGAAAGGGTTTGATAGGGTAGATGTAGAGAAGATGTTTCCAGTTGTGGGAGACAAAAACTAGAGGCTATAAATATAAGATAGTCACTAATAAATCCAATAAGGAATTGAGGAAAAACTTCTTCATCCAGAGAGTGGTAAGAATGTGGAACTCGCCACCACAAGGAGTAGTTGAGGCGAATTGCATAGATGCATTTAAGGGGAAGCTGAATAAGCACATGAGGGAAAAAAGAATAGGATATGTTGATGGGGTTAGATGAATAGGGGTGGGAGGAGGCTGGTGTGGAGCATAAACACCGGCATGGACCAGTTGGGCCGAATGGTCTGTTTCTGTGCTGTGGACTCGATGTAACTCGATGTACATCTCAGTACCAAACCGGTCGGCACATTTACAAAACTGAGTCATCTGGGGAGCTCTTTGATGGTTTTAGGTCTTTACATTTTTTCATGAGAAAAATATTCAAGGGCGTTTGCAATGCTCAGAAGTGTAGCAGCCTCTCCTTTCTGCTGCGATAATCAATGGCCCGGATTTTGCGGTAGGAATATGGGTGAGGCCCTCAGCGCTCACCGTTATTAAGTAGTCAATCGGACAGCAACGTCCAATGTCCGCACGTGCGCAGTTAAACGCGGAAATCAGGAAGTTGCTGTCTGATTTGCCCTGCCCCTCCACAAGCTACGCTACACCGGTACCTCGCTGAGAGATTCGGCATTCAAACACATGTAGGGCATGAAGATACCCACTGAGCACGCCAGAAAAAGTTAAACCTGGTCCATTTAAGTGTAAGTGAATTTGTAACAGCGTGATAAGTCTTAATTACTACCAAACAACCTCTCTGGCTCTGAAAATTTACTTTTACAAGTGTGGAGTCTCATTCCCTCAGATTTTAATTATTGTTGGAGATTTTTTTTTTATTTAAAATTAAAATAATTTTTTTTTACTTTATCTTTCTGTCGGTTTGATCTCTCTCTCAATCCTATCTTTCTTTCATTCCCTATTTTTGCTTTCTGTACCTGATTTGACATTGAATTAAATATTCTAACTTACACTTCCTGGTTTAGACTCTGCGCTGCTCAGTAAGGATTCTTCAATGTGACTTATTCCATCACCTCAGTCTATACCTATTAGGCTGCTTTGGACTCCCGATAACCGCAAGTTGCCTCTCAAAAGCCCACGAAAAGTCTGTGGGAAGCTGTAAGCGTGATAAACGGCTAGTGCCATTCCTTCGCCACTGACCGTAAAATCTGGGTCATTATAATCGGCATTCATTCAAGTCCGATATCAAATGTTTTTCTGCCCCAGGTATAATGGGACTGGAAGAATGCTTTCCACTTGTGATCTGAATCACTCGGCAAATGCTCGCAATTCATCTGAGCTTCCCTTTCTTCTAATATCAGTTAAAAACGAGACAAGGAACCAAGTGTCAACACTCAAACACATCCTGAGCACTCGGATTCCACACTTGATTTACTGTGGGGATTGTAATTTGCAGAATAGAATCAGTTGGGGTTGAATAATGCGGAGTGTAATGTCACTTGCAGGTTTTTTTTTTTGGCACAGTTACCTTTGCGAATCGGGAATATATTTCACAGCTTGCAAAATGTTAGCTCCCTCAGAAAATGAGCCTGTGACAATGTAAACCGTACATGGTTGGCTGCAGACAACAGGTTTAATGAGCCGAGTGGCCTTTTCTTCTTCTCATATGTCCTCTTGTTGTTATACTCTTAATCGTCCCCTCCGAAAATGGATCTTTTTAGACAATGGCAGAGAAATGCTTCTCGGGCGGTGGTGCTAAATGGGCGGTATCGGGTCGGCCGCCCGTTATACACAGTTCCACAATGGAACTGACTAGCAGGGGCTGCGTATAACGGGTGGCCGATCCGCTACTGCCCATTTCGCACCACCGTCCGAGACGAATTTCCAAGCCACTGTTTTTTCACCGTGTTTCCTTCTTATAGCTCACTTCCTCCTCCATATGGTATCCATTAGTGGCTTGCACGAAAGAATGATTTCTGAGACTCTTGCACCGTGTAATCCTGTCCAATTTAGCACTGTCAAAAATGGTTACCGTCCAATTTTCCTGGAGTCATACAGGTTGAGATTTTCCTCATCTCGGAGTTAGAAGGGCAAAAAATTCCCCCAATAGCTATTGCTGTTCTTATTTTAACAACTTAACCACTCCAGTTTCACATCATCATACAGTGCTGGGGGAAAAAAAAATTTCAACTTGATGTCGCTTCACACGGGAGGGGGCAGTTATGACTTGGTGTGACGGTGTAAAATGGGCGGCCGACTCGCGAGCGCCCGCTTTACAACATCGCACAAAGTCAAAACGTGCCGCCGATGTATGCTGGCACGCAGGGCGGCCATATTGAAAAATTGCTGGGTAGGAAATGATGCTGCATAATCCTTGTGGCCAACCAGGCCGATTAACCTCTGTATGCTTAACGTTTTAAATTCAAGAATAAGCTCCCAGTAGACCTTAAACCTCCATCCACAGCAGTGTGCTGTGAACATATTGCTTGTGTATACTCCTGGCCCATTCTGCTCTGCACAGAATACTTGCTTTGCTCATGTGTAGCAATAAATCCCTTTGGGCATCAATGACACTAGCTCTTTCCCTATCGAGAGTAATTATACTAATTAGTTGACCCACATTAGCTTTGTGTACCCATCTGGTGCCAACGTGAACCATAAAACATTCTCCTTGACCAATTATTTACTTGCAGGATGAGCTTCAGTTACGCCATACAAAGCAGAAGAAAATGCAGGAATCGTCAGTCTATCAAATGCAAAAGTATCTCGATTTTTGCACCCGTGTGGTAAAGGTGTTGCTATATTTTAGCGATAAGCATTCAGGAAGCTAAGATGTTGGTGTGCATTTGATTGTCAGACTTTGCTGTGCTACGCACTAGACTTGAGCACATAATCTAGGCTGACACTCCCAGTACAGTGCTGTGGGAGTGCTGCACTGTTGGAGGTGCCGTCTTTCGCACAGGACGTTAAACCGAGGGTCCCGTCTGCCCTCTCCGGTGGACGTAAAAGATCCCATGGCACTATTTCGAAAAAGAGCAGGGGAGTTATCCCTGGTGTCCTGGGGCCAGTATTTATCGCTCAACCAACATCACTAAAACAGATTATCTGGTCATTTATCTTATTGCTGTTTGTGGGAGCTTGTTATGTGCAAATTGGCTGCTGCGTTTCCTGCATTACAACAGTGACTCCACTTCAAAAGTACTTCATTGGCTGTAAAGCGCTCTGGGACATCCTGAGGTCGTGAAAGTTGCTATACAAATGTAAGTTCTTTCTTTCTTTCTTTCGCCTGCTAATAATACTTCTGGCCTGCTGAAAATTTAAAACGCTATTGTATTTCAGGCCACAGGGAAAATTTTGAGAAGCCCTGTGTCACCAGCTGGGTCTCAAAAGCACCAATCAAATTGGCCGTGTGAGGTCACATGCTCGATGAAGTCAGCGCCAACGGCCCCGCTAAGCTGCGCCACTCTGGAGGTCCCACGCAGGCCACCCAACAGGCCAAGACTGAATGGTGGAGATGCAAGAATGGATCAATGTTCTGGAGTTTTGTTTGACAACTTTTAGGGACCTTTCTTCAGGAGATCAAGCAGGTTGGGTAGAGTCCGTGTTAAGGTAGATGCTGCATGGTCAGTAACAAGGGGGTTAAATGTCCTTTTCCCATTCCATGTTTTCAAATGTTCGAAAATTATTTTTAAAAATCTGATAATTGTGTGCTTTTGCTTTCTAGTTTACGATAGTAGTTGAGTGGTGCATTTATGCCATGAAAAATTTTAAGACTGCGGACACGAGGGTGGACTCAGGCCCAAACCCCAATGATTTAGTGGCTTTTCTAATTTCCCACATTACAACAGTGACGACACTTCAAGAAGTACTTCATTGGCTGTAAAGCGCTTTGGGACAGTCATGTGGTCATGAAAGGCGCTGTAGAAATGCAAGTCTTTCTTTATTTCCTATTCACTGCCAACTCATATACTTCTTTTCCCGATAAAAATAGTGCGCTCTCATAGATATCGGAGTGTTCAAAATTCTACAGGAACCAACTCTTCATCCAATACTAGTCACTATCAACAACAACTTGCATTTGTACGGCACCTTTAACATCAGAAGACATCCCAAAGTATGCGCACGTTCAACAATAACCAGACACCAAGCAGTGGTGGGAGAGGGTTCGCAGGCAGTGACTGAAGGCAAGATCAAAGGCTCTATTGGCGCTGACACATCCTGAGGATTTGGTAAGCAATGTAAAAAAAAAAAGTCCTTTCTCTTTAGTTTCTGGACGGATAGGGTCAGCCCTCGGAGGCAATTAAAGTCAATGAGAAAGCACTGAAATATTAAAACAAAACTACACTCGATTTGCCCAGGAAACAGAAACACACTGATCTCGCAAACTGTTTCTATCAATAAAATAACAATTTACCAAAAGGTGACAGGCTGTGAGCTGAGGGTGCTGCTCACTCTTAACAGTCGAGTAATGAAGGGGAGAGATCAGCTCCCCATGAGGATCGCTGCGTCGCCCTGGTAATTGTGGCAGCCATGTTAGTTTGTGTTAACTCACGGACATTTACTGCAACTATCACACCTCCCCCAACCTCGAAACAAATTCCCGGAGAATTACACTTCGCAAAATCCCTCCCAGGTTTACCTTAGCATGCAGCATGCTTCAAGTTAATTGGAATCTTCTTTTTATTTGATTTAAACTCTTTTTTTAAAAAAAACTGTTACAATTAATTATAATTCATTTTAACTTCGAGTTTGTATATCTCAATTTTTTTTAAATTAAAGCAGCGGCAGCGGCGAGAGGATAAAGAGCGGCCCGAGAGTGCACCTGAATTAAAGCAGCGGCAGCGGCGAGAGGATAAAGAGCGGCCCGAGAGCGGAGCTGAATTAAAGCAGCGGCAGCGGCGAGAGGATAAAGAGCGGCCCGAGAGTGCACCTGAATTAAAGCAGCGACAGCGGCGAGAGGATAAAGAGCAGCCCGAGAGCGGACCTGAATTAAAGCCGCGGCGAGAGGATAAAGAGCGGCCCGAGAGCGGAGCTGAATAAAAGCAGCGGCAGCGGCGAGAGGATAAAGAGCGGCCCGAGAGCGGAGCTGAATAAAAGCAGCGGCAGCGGCGAGAGGATAAAGAGCGGCCCGAGAGCGGAGCTGAATTAAAGCCGCGGCAGTGGTGAGGTTCCAATTCAAAAACAACATCAAAGAGTGACATCACAGGAGAGCAGGTAGGTGATTGGTTGGTGAGTATTACAGCTCTTTTTTGCTCTCTAAGTTAGGGAAGGAGGTTAAATTAAGAGCTGAGAAACTGTAACTTGCTAGTACTTATTAAATTAATAACTTAAACTAAATAAAATAATTAAACAATAAACCTAAAATATCAATTGAATAAAATCTTTAACTAATTAATTAATAAATAAAACAAGGTTAGAGGTGTCGTAACTGCAGCATGTGGGAGTTTGTGGAGAGCATCGCGATCCCGAGCAACCACATCTGCAGTAAGTGTCTGCAACTCAAGGAACTTCGGCTCAGAATTGTTGAGCTGGAGTCCGAGCTGCAGACATTGCGATGCATCAGGGAGGGGGAGAGTTACCTGGACACTTTGTTCCAGGAGGCAGTCACACCCTTTAGGTTAAGTAGTACTTTAGAGTTCGTCGGTGGTCAGGGACAGGAGGGTGTGACTGCGAGTCAGGGAGGTATGGGGACCCAGGATGTAGTGATGGAGGAGCCTCAGCCCTGGACCTTGTCCAACAGGTACGAGGTACTTTCTACCTGTATGGATGAGGAAAAGGAATGCAGGGAGGATGGGCGAACTGACCACAGCACTTTAATTTAATGTGTATATTAATTCCCTGAACACTTTCAAGTTCGATAACTCTTCCAACCCGGTTTTCTTAATGTCATCAGGACTCACTTGTTTTCCCAACTTTCATTTCCTTTTCTTCCAAAGAGGTAAATTCAGTGATCCCACTTGCACAGCAGGGGACACCTTAGAGCATAAGAACATAAGAATTAGGAGCAGGAATAGGCCATACGGCCCCTCGAGCCTGCTCCGCCATTCAATAAGATCATGGCTGATCTTCTACCTCAACTCCACTTTCCCGCCCGATCTCCATATCCCTTGATTCCCTTAGAGTCCAAAAATCTATCTATCTGTCTTGAATATACTCAACGCTTCAGCATCCACAGCCCTTTCGGGTAGAGAATTCCAAAGATTCACAACCCTCTGAGTGAAGAAATTCCTCCTCATCTCAGTCCTAAATGGCCAACCCCTTATCCTGAGACGGTGATCCCTGGTTCTAGACTCTCCAGCCAGGGGAAACAGCCATTCAGCATCTACCCTGTCAAGCCCTCTAAGAATTTTACACATTTCAATGAGATCACCTCTCATTTTTCTGAACTCCAGAGAATATAGGCTCAATCTACTCAATCTCCACACGGACACATTGTCCATTGGATAGCAGTCAGGGGCGAGGACAGCGGCTGACTTATCTCGCCCTAGGCCAGAAACACTGAGGCAGATCCTCCTGCCACTCAGCATAAGAGTTAGTTCAGCACAGGCCAGGAATCGAGCTTGGACCCTCTTGGCCTAAAGGCCTCAGTCCCATGTGAGGTGGTGCATTCACATCAGAGAGAAACTCTCGGCCTTTTCAGTTTAAATAAAAATAGAAAAATATTAAAATGAACCACTTACCACTTGTAATTCAGTACATTCCCAGTGGACACATTGCCTTAAGATTTCTTTAGTATGGAGACATCAGTAAGGCTCAGCTTGTCTGTTCTCTACTTGAGTTTTTTGTCTCAGTAGATGAGATTTTATCTTAGTATTTCACTGACAAATGTAACCACTATAAGCACAAAGGTTTGCCTCAATCCCAACTGCAAACATGATTTTATCCCTGGAAAATTAGTGAGAGCATCAAACAGAGATGCAATCAGCACAATGATTATCTCAGAAGGCAAATATAATGCAATGACCCTACTCATTACGCGAGAAGTCTATATTTCACATGGCAGTTGAATTGTCAGTCAATCGAGTTGGGAAATGACTTCAGTCCGACCACAGTATCTTAATAAAAAATGACAGACGGAAGTTTCTCAGTGGCTATAATTACATTAAATATGCAGCACAAAAACAGGCCATTTGGCCCAACTAGTCTGTGCTGGTGTTTGCACTCCAAATGAGTCTCCTCCCATTCTATCTACCTCATCTCAGCCTTTCAGCATATCTTTCTATTCCATTTTCTCTCGTGTACTCGTCTAGTTTCCTTTTGAATGCCATCGAAGCTGTCTGCCTCAACCACTTCCCGTGGTAGCGAGTTCCACATTCTAACCACTCTCTGAGTGTCTTACTTTAGAAGTCTTACTTTAGGAATTATTAAAGCATCTGTGGCACAGTCAGGAGTGCCTTTAACTGGTATGTATTAGTTGTCAAGACTGCTGAGCTGGTTCAGGGAAACAAGGAAGGTGCACAGGTTGGAGACAAGAATTGCAACATCTTCAACCTTGTTCTCTGTGAGCATGGATCCCTAAATGGGAGTGAGGAATTGCCCCAGTGTTCCTTTCAGTGTTGGCTGAAAGCAACAACAAAATAAATAAGCTGGTCAGCCCAGGGAAACAAATTTCCAGAATCATCAATTTAAGAAAAAAAAGTCATCGCCTTAAAGAGTCGTAGGGGTAAAAATTCACTTGGTTGCGCCTCCCGTTAGCGCCTTAAGAGGGCGCTAATGGGGCGCAAAGCCGCTAACGCCCGGGCGCAGCGATGTTTGCGCCGCTCAAGAACTTAACTTGAGATTGTGCGGCGGCGCTAAAACTTACCGCTGCGACCACCTGCGCGCGCAGATTGTGACGTCATTCCATGGTGCAACGCCCTTGTGGCGCCCCGTAGCGGAAATTGAGTGGCGCCCCCTGCCTTACCGCCTGGCGCTTCCAACGACCAGAAGACTGGAACGCTATCAATCGCTGTGGGGCTGGGGGGGGCGCTATTTAAAGGGGGCCTCTTCCTGTCTTTTATTGTTGGTGGCATTTTTGAACTACGCATTCTGAGAGAGAGAGGGAGAGACTTCTGGAGAGATTCAACGTTGTGTGAAGGAGTTTTGGGTACTGAGCAGCACTTTGCAGGTTCATTTTGATTTGCCATTCCTTGTATCGATTTAGCAGAGACTGTGGGAGCTGCACTCTGAGCTCTTTGCCTGGTACTCTCCATTGTTCTTTCCAGCACATTTGATGTGCAAGTCTCTCCAGGCCGAGATTCAAGGCTGCAATGAACAGGATGTGGATGGAAAGCAAGATTAACCATCCCCTTTAAGAACTGGCCCGTGCCATTGTGTGTGTGTTCCATTGCTGACTGACATTACATGAGCTTCGCCAGCGCTCCGAGTTAGCGCCTCACTGCTCGGCCTTTGCGCCTTAAGAGAGGTGTGCAGCGCCTGCTTTAGCGCTCCACTCACCTCCCGGGGCGGTAAAAGTGAAGTTTCTTGTCAGTGCCGATAATTAGCGCCAGGCGCTAATATTTGCGTCCAGACGATATTTGCGCCCCAAATGGGGCGCGACCTAATTTCTACCCTGTAGAGTCATAACGGCACAGAAGGATGCCATTCGGCCCATCGAGTCCGTGCCGGCTCTCTGTAGACCAATCCAGTCAGCCCCATTCCCCCGCTCTATCCCCGTAGTCCTGCAAGTTTATTTCCCTCAAGTGCCTATCCAGTCTCCCATTGAAAACATTGAGTGTCTCCGCTTCCACCACTTCCGTCAGCAGCGAGTTCCAGGTCCTCACCACTCGCTGCGTAAAAAAGTTTTTCCTCACATCCCCCCTGTATCTCTTACCCAAAACCTTAAATCTGTGTCCCCTAGTCCTTGTACCATCAACTAGTGGGAACAGCCTTTCCCCGTCTAACCTATCCAAACCCGTCATAATCTTGTACACCTCTATCAAATCACCCCTCAACCTCCTTTTCTCGAATGAAAACAAATCCAGCTTCTCCAACCTGTCCTTGTAGCTAAGATCCCACGGAACCATTCTGGTAAATCTCCTCTGCACCCTCTCAAGGGAACGGTAGTGTAGTGGTAATGTCACTGGGCTAGTAATCTAGTAGGCCTGAACTAATGATCCAGAGACGTGAGTTCAAATCCCACCATGGCAGCTGGGGAATTTAAATGTAGTTAATTAAATAAATCTGGAATAAAAAGCTAGTATCAGTAATGGTGAATATGAAACTATCAGATTGTTGTAAAAACTCATCTGGTTCACTAATGTCCTTCAGTAGAAAAAAATCTGCTGTCTTTACCTGGTCTGGCTGATGTGTGACTCCAGACCCACAGCAATGTGGTTGACTCTGAACTGCTCCTCTGAAATGGCCTAGCAAGTCGCTCAGTTGTAACTAACTGCTCACCACATGGACTGCAGTGGGTTCAAGGTGGTGGCTCACCAGCACCTTCTCAAGGGTAACTAGGGATGGGCAATAAATGCTGGCCTTGCCAGTGATGCCCACATCCCATAAGCAATTTTTTTTAAAAAAAGGGCCTTCACCTCCTTCCTAAAGTGTGGTGACCAGAACTGGATGCAATACTCCAGTTGTGGCCTAACCAGTGCTTTATAAAGGTTCAGCATAACTTATGTACTCAATACCTCTATTTATGAAGCCCAAGATCCCATATGCTTTGCTAACCACTCTCTCAGTATGTTCTGCCACCTTCAGGGACCTATGCACATTAACTCATTATGTCCATATGCATCTGTTAATTCAGCTCACTCACACCATCAGCTTTCGTAGCTCCTTCAAACGAATTATCCTCATTTCAGTCGTCAGATGGAGCAGATGGCTGGCAGTTTCCGCGTGGGAGGTTGCTGAGGTAGAGCGTGGTGTCAGCCGTGGCTCAGTGGGTAGCACTCTCGCCTCTGGGTCAGAAGGTGGTGGGTTCACTCAAACAGATATACCACTTTGGATATTGTTGAGGGAGATGGCTTATCGGGGGAAGGCAGCAGCAGCCAACTTCGTGGCACCATGGGTGGTTCTGCTGCACAGGACGGGAGAGCTATAGTGATAGGAGATTCTATTGTAAGGGGAATAGATAGGCGTTTCTGCGGCTGCAAACGAGACTCCAGGATGGTATGTTGCCTCCTTGGTGCAAGGGTCAAGGATGTCTCGGGGCGGCTGCAGGGCATTCTGGAGGGGGAGGGCGAACAGCCAGTTGTCGTGGTGCATATAGGTACCAACGATATAGGTAAAAAACAGGATGAGGTCCTAAAAGCTGAATATAGGGAGTTAGGAGGTAAATTAAAAAATAGGACCTCAATGGTAGTAATCTCAGGATTGCTACCAGTGCCACGTGCTAGTCAGAGTAGAAATAGAAGGATATTTCAGATGAATACATGGCTAGAGGAATGGTGTAAGGGGGAGGGATTCAAATTCCTGGGACATTGGAACCGGTTCTGGGGGAGGGGGGACCAGTACAAACTGGACGGTTTGCACCTGGGCGGGACCGGGACCGATGTCCTAGGGGGAGTGTTTGCTAGTGCTGTTGGGGAGGGTTTAAACTAAAATGGCAGGGGGTTGGGAACCAGTGCAGGGAGACAGAGGAAAGGGAAGCAAGGATAGAAACAAAAGACAGGAAGGAGAAAAGCAAAAGTGGAAGGCAGAGTAATCAAGGGTGTAAATCAAACAGGGCTACAGTAAATAATAATTCTAAAAGGACTAAGAGTGTTAAAAAAACAAGCCTGAAGGCTTTGTGTCTTAATGCGAGGAGCATTCATAATAAGGTGGATGAATTAGCTGCACAAATAGATGTAAACGGATATGATATAATTGGGATTACGGAGACATGGCTCCAGGGTGACCAAGGCTGGGAATTCAACATCCAGGGGTATTCAATATTCAGGAAGGACAGGCAAAAAGGAAAAGGAGGTGGGGTAGCATTGCTGGTTAAAGAGGAGATTAACACAATAGTAAGGAAGGATATTAACTCTGATGATGTGGAATCTGTATGGGTAGAGCTGAGAAATACCAAGGGGCAGAAAACATTAGTGGGAGTTATATACAGACCCCCAAACAGTAATGCAAACAGTTGGGGATGGCATTAAATGGGAAATTAGAGACGCGTGCAATAAGGGCACAGCAGTTATCATGGGTGACTTTAATCTACATATACATTGGGCTAACCAAATTAGTAACAATACTGTGGAGGAGGAATTCCTAGAGTGTATACGGGATGGTTTCCTGGACCAATATGTCGAGGAACCAACTAGAGATCAGGCCATCTTAGACTGGATATTATGTAATGAGAAAGAATTAATTAGCAATCTTGTTGTGCGAGGCCCCTTGGGGAGGAGCGATCATTATATGATGGAATTCTTCATTAAGATGGAGAGTGAAGTAGTTGACTGAGAGACTTGGGTCCTGAATTTAAACAAAGGAAACTATGATGGTATGAGGTGCGAGTTGGCTAGGATGGATTGGGGTGCGTTACTTAAAGGGTTGACGGTGGATAGGCAATGGCAAACATTTAAAGATCGCATGGATGAACTATAGAATTTGTTCATCCCTGTTTGGCATAAAAATAAAACAAAAAAGGTGACTCAACCGTGGCTAACAAGGGAAATTAGGGATAGCATAAGATCCAAGGAGAGGACATTTAAATTGGCCAGAAAAAGCAGCAAACCTAAGGATTGGGAACAGTTTAGGATTCAGCAAAGGAGGACAAAGGGATTAATTAAGAGGGGGAAAATAGAATATGAGAGTAAGCTTTCAGGGAACATAAAAACTGACTGTAAAAGCTTCTATAGATATGTGAAGAGAAAAAGATTGGTGAAGTCAAGCATAGGTCCCTTGCAGTCAGAATCAGGGGAATTTATAATGGGAACAAAGAAATGGCAGACCAATTAAATACATACTTTGGTTCTGTCTTCACAAAGGAGGACACAAATAACCTCCCAGAGATGTCGGGGAAAATAGGGTCTAATGAGAGGGAGGAATTGAATGAAATCAGTATTTGTAGGGAAATGGTGTTAGGGAAATTGATGGGATTGAAGGCCGATAAATCCCCAGGGCCTGATAATCTACATCCTAGGGTACTTAAGGAAGTGGCCCTAGAAATAGTAGATGCATTGCTGGTCATCTTCCAAAATTCTATAGACTCTGGAACAGTTCTCATGGATTGGAGGGTAGCTAATGTAACCCCACTATTTAAAAAAGGGGTAGAGAGAAAACGGGGAATTATAGGAAGCCTGACATCGGTAGTGGGGAAAATGCTAGAGTCCATTATAAAAGATGTAATAGCAGAGCACTTGGAAAACAGTGACAGGATCGGACAAAGTCAACATGGATTTACAGAAGGTAAATCATGCTTGACTAATCTACTGGAATTTTTTGAGGATGTAACTGGTAGAATAGATAAGGGAGAACCAGTGGATGTGGTATATTTGGACTTTCAGAAGGCTTTCGATAAGGTCCCGCATAAGAGATTAGCGTGCAAAGTTAAAGCACATGGGATTGGGGGTAAGGTACTGACTTGGATAGAGAACTGGTTGGCAGACAGGAAACAAAGAGTTGGAATAAATGGGTATTTTTCCGAGTGGCAGGCAGTGACTAGTGGGGTACCGCAGGGATCGGTCCTTGGACCCCAGCTATTCACAATATATATTAATGATCTAGACGAGGGAACTAGATGTAATATCTCCAAGTCTGCAGACGACACAAAGCTGGGTGGGTGTGTGTGCTGTGAGGAGGATGCAGAGAAACTCCAGTATGATTTGGACAGGTTGGGTGATTGGGCAGATGCATTGCAGATCCAGTATAATGTGGATAAATGCGAGGTTATCCACTTTGGTGGCAAAAACAGGAAGACAGATTATTATCTGAACGGCAGTAGATTGGGAAAAAGGGAAGTGCAACGAGACCTGGGTGTCCATGTGCACCAGTCGCTGAAGGTAAGCATGCAGATGCAGCAGGCGGTTAAGAAGGCAAATGGTATGTTGGCCTTCATAGCGAGAGGATTCGAGTACAGGAGCAAGGATGTCTTGCTGCAGTTGTACAGGGCCTTGGTGAGACCACACCCTGAGTATTGTGTGCAGTTTTGGTCGCCTTATCTGAGGAAGGATGTTCTTGCCATGGAGGGAGTGCAGCGAAGATTCACCAGACTGATACCTGGGATGGCAGGAATGACGTATGAAGAGAGATTGGGTCGATTAGGCTTATATTCGCTAGAGTTTAGAAGTATGAGAGGGGATCTCATTGAAACTTTTAAAATTCTAACAGGAGTAGACAGACTAGATGCAGGAAGGATGTTCCCGATGGCGGGGGAGTCCAGAACCAGGGGTCACAGTCTAAGGATAAGGGGTAAGCCATTTAGGACTGAGATGAGGAGGAATTCTTCACCCAGAGAGTGGTGAACCTGTGGAATTCTCTACCACAGAAGGCAGTAGAGGCCAATTCATTAAATATATTCAAGAAGGAGTTAGATATATTTCTTAAGGCTAAAGGGATCAAGGGATATGGGGAGAAAGCAGGGACAGGGTACTGAATTTGGATGATCAGCCATGATCTCATTAAATGGCGGAACAGGCTCGAGGGGCCGAATGGCCTACTCCTGCTCCTATCTTCTATGTTTCTATGTTTCACAGCCCCATTCCAGAGACTTGAGCACAAAAATCTAGGCTGGTATGCACAGTGCAGTACTGAGGGAGCGCTGCACTGAGGGTGGTGATATAGGATGAGACGTTAAATGGAGGCCGTGTCTGCCCTTTCAGATGCACATAAAAGATCCCATGGCACGATTTCGAAGCAGAGTACTGGGTTCTCCCCAGTGTCCTGGCCATTATTTTTGAGGGTGGTAGAGGCTGAAACCCTCATTGCATTTAAAAAGTGCTTGGATGTGCACTTGAAGTGTCGTAACCTACAAGGCTACGGACCAAGAGCTGGAAAGTGGGATTAGGCTGGATAGCTCATTTTCGGCTGACACAGACCAGATGGGCCAAATGGCCTCCTTCTGTGCCGTAAATTTCTATGATTCTATGTGGATCAAGAGGCAGAGGATCAGGTTCAAGGACCAGTAAAGTTGACTGATCAGGAACATAAACTGAAGACTCCCTCATCTACACTAGAACTACAAGACTGCTACAGTCTAGCACTGACTTATCCAAACAGTATCCAAGCAAGATAGTTCATACAGAACCTATATGCTATTTGACATCCAGGGTTTGAGCATGCAATCTCCAGGATTTAAACACATAACCTAGGCTGACAATTCAGTGCAGTGCTGAGGGGGTGCTGCACTGTTGGAGGCACTGTCTTTCAGATGAGACGTTAAGCCGTCTGTCTGTTCAAGTGGATGGAAAAGATTCCGAGAACAGTATTTGAAGATGAGTAAGGGAGTCTCCCAATTAATCAGTGCAGCGCTCCCTCAGCACTGCACTGGAGTATCAGCCTGGATTATGTGCTCAAGTCTCTGGAGTGGCACTTGAACCCACAACCTTCAGACTCAGAGGTCAGCGTGCTTACCCACTGAGCGAAGGCAGACACTGGGAGAGTAGAGTGATCCGGGGAAGGGGGCTTGTGATCAGATAAGGTGTATAAAGTATGCTGAGCGAGACGAGATCAGGAATAGAATGTGTAGAGCGTACCTGGGTGAGATCAGGGCAGAGGGCATCAAAATATGTCAGAGCAACGTGACAGCAGGGCTAAGGAAAGCAGAAAAATGGACCAAGAGGGCGATTTGAAGTGAAAATTTCAGCTTACCAGCTCTATAGGAACAAACATGGCCTTGGAGCTCTCAGGTATCATTCTCTGTATATTTTGAATGTTCCAACTTAAATAATAGCAATGCGAGGCATTCTGTTCTAGCGAATGAGACTGGACTTAAAACAACTGCAGTCAGAAAATGCTTTAGGCCCTTTACAATCCTAGGTAGGTGTGCTGTAGAAGCAGTATTTTCACATGATGCTGGATATAGCCTTACATCCTCAGGGGGCCAACGGTTAAATTGAGACCTTTTTATTTAAGACAAATCTGCTGTAGCCACAGTTAAGTGAGTCGCACGCACTGTTGGTTTTCATTAACCCATACCTTGCTCCTTATCAGTGATTGTGTGTGCACAAGTGCTGCAATCGATTTCTGCGCTGACGCGTCTGCCATTAAAAAAGAAAGTCACGCGTGCGGAATAAGGAATTTAATTTGCGAGTCGTGCTGTACTCTTCCTGAATGGGATCTGGATGCCTGCAACAAAATGAGTTGGCCTCTGGTTAGGTGTCAAGGCCACCATTTTGTTCTAACGGCAGCAGAGTTTCCAGCCCAGGCCAACAATGAGATCTTCACATTGCGGCCAAGAAATGGGGAAGACCTTGACCAGAAAAGTAGTTGCAATTTCGGCATGTGAACAACAACTGTACGTAGAACTCCACAGACTGTACAGCACAGAAACAGGCCATTCGGCCCAACTGGTCCGTGCCAGTGTTTATGCTCCACACGAGCCTCCTCCTATCCTATCAGTGTCAGCTGTGGCTCAGTGGATAGCACACTCGCCTTTGATTCTAGAAGGTTGTTGGTGCAAGTCCCACTCCAGAGACTTGAGCACAAAAATCTAGGCTGACACTCTAGTGCTGCACTGTCGGAGGTGCCGTCTTTCGGATGAGACGTTAAACCGTAGGCCCCGTCTGCTCTCTCAGGTGGATGTACAAGATCCCACGGCACTATTTCAAAGAAGAGCAGGGGAGTCATCCCAGTGTCCTGGCCAATATTTATCCCTCAATCAACATCACAAAAACAGATTAGCTGGTCATTATCACATGGCTGTTTGTGGGAGCTTGCTGTGTGCAAATTGGCTGCCACGTATCACACATTACAACAGTGACTACAGTTCAAAAAGTACATCATTGGCTGTAAAGCGCTTTGAGACGTCCGGTGGTCGTGAAAGGCGCTACATAAATCCAAGTCTTTTTTTCTTTTTATCAGCATAACCTCCTATTCCTTTTTCCCTCATGTGTTTATCTAGCTTCCCGGGAAAGGCATCTACAGGTCAGGAAAGTAGTGGGTTTCAGCCCTATTCCAGACCTTCAGCAGATAAACTAAGCTGAAAACACTTCAGCGCAGTGCTGAGGGAGTGCTGCTCTGTCAGAGATACTGTCCTCTGGATCAATTGCCAAACTGAGGCTTTACCTGACTGTCTCTGTAGTTGGGATCGACACTCAATATCCCGTGGCACTATTTCGAGAGAAACAGTTTCCTGGACAACATCACTTGCTCAACCAAAGCCACCAAAAGAACAAGTAACTGGTCATTCACCTCAACGTTCCTTGTGGGATCTTGCTATTCACAAAATGGCTGCCACCTTTGCAAAGGCAAGTCACCTTCAAATAACCCATTGCATCTGAAGCACTTTGAGATCTGTCTAAGAGATCAGTTGATATATAAACGCAAGCCTTTCTCTTATATAAAATAAAAACAGAAAATGCTGGAAAGGGTACTCAGCAGGTCAGGTAGCATCCGTAGAGCGAGAAACAGAGTTAATGTTTCAGGTCGAAGGGTCTGATGAAGGGTCATCGACCTGAAGCATTAACTCTGTTTCTCTCTCCACCGACGTTGCCTGACCTGCTGAGTATTGCCAGCGTTTTCTGTTTTTATTTCAGATTTCCTGCATCCGCAGTATTTTGCTTTTGTACGAGCCTTTCTCTTGTTTAACTGTGATGTGTGTGATCTTGCACAAGCACCGTTGCATCGATGTAAATCTGTAAACGGGGTGAATTAAAAGCATTATAACATATTGGAACCCTTCCACAGGGTGTATTTCTTCGACATAAGCAGGGTATTAGTCCATTCCTAGTCGGAACAACACAAAATGGCTACTGATAGTCGCTGACATTACCACAAAAATTCAACCAATTCATGAATCCCTACATTTTTGCATACAAATTGGATATACCTGTAGCCAATATACACACAGCAGGAATTGATTCCAATTCTAACTAAACCTTGACAAAAAACAAACATGCTCATCAGTTCAAAAGTTATCTTTTGTAGCGCTCTAAATAAAATGTTCACTGCACACCCTGACAATAAGCACTGTACATCACGACTGTTGCCTGTTAGGATTTGTGCCGTATGAGAGAATGGAATTTTATATTACCCAGAATTTTACAGCACAGAAACAGGCTATTCGGCCCACTGGTCTATGCTGGGGTTTAGGCTCTACACGCGCCTCCTCCCACCCCGCTTTATCTAACCCTGTCAGTGTATCCTTCTCTTCCTTTCCCCCTCATGTGCTTATCCAGCCGCCCATTAAATGCATCTATGCTATTCGCCTCAACCACTCCCTGTGGTAGCGAGTTCCCCATTCTAACCACTCTCTGGGTAAGGAAGTTTTCTCTGTAATATCTTAAACCTGGCTTAGCAATGAGTTCTCAACAGAAAGAAGAAAAAAATCACAGCTGTTTCTTGGGACTGCTATGCAGACGGGGTTCATCTAAAAAAATACACAAAGATCCAAGAATCTGCTGTGAAGATTTATTTGGAAAGTGCTGGTCAAAGCTCTTTGTAGGAAAGTTGAGCTTGCAGCTGTCTGTAGTGTCTAAGACTATATAACCTATCCAGCAGTTGTGAATGGGTGTGAATCCACAGTACAGAACAACCCAAAATTCAACACTTAGTCATTAAGCTGTTCGTCTTGTTCAGAGAGCGATAGTACAAGGAGGCTGATAGGGAAAAGTGAACTCTCACACCAGTGCAGCAGGGAGTGATCTTCTGAGGACTGGAGTTATGACGCATTGCTGGGACAGAGTAGAAGCAAATTTATTCTGTACCAAACCCATATCTAGAGAGCGTACAGAGGAGATTTACGAGGATGTTGCCAGGACTGGAGAATTCTAGCTGTGAAAAAAGATTGGATAGGCTGGGATTGTTTTCTTTGGAACAGAGGAGGCTAAGAGGAGACTTGATTGAGGTGTATAAAATTATGAGGGGCCTAGATAGAGTGGCTAGCAAGGACCTATTTCCCTTAGCAGAGAGGTCAACAACCAGGGGGCATAGATTTAAAGTAATTGGTAGAAGGATTAGAGGGGAGTTGAGGAGAACTTTTTTCACCCAGAGGGTGGTGGGGGTCTGGAACTCACTGCCTGAAAGGGTGGTAGAGGCAGAAACCCTCATCACATTTAAAAAGTACTTGGATATGCACTTGAAGTGCTGTAACCTACAGGCTACGGACCAAGAGCCGGAAGGTGGGATTAGGCTGGATAGCTCTTTTTCGGCCGGCACAGACACGATGGGCCGAATGGCTTTCTTCTGTGCTGTAACTTTCTATGATTCTATGATATCACAGCTGGCCTAGTAGGGCTTGATGCTGGCAATGGATGTGAAAAATATAAGGCCTCACTTCTATAGGATTGAGTTCTCTTACCTTTAATGAACATCAGAATTCATCCAAATGGAGGTTTACTAACCAAACAGCGACTTTTAAAATATTTTTTCAGAGGTATTCATAAGACAAGAACAACAACGTGCATTTGTATAGTGCCTTTAATGTAGTACAACGCCCCAAGGCGTTGCACAGGAGCGTAATCAGACAAAACCTGACACCACGCCGAAGAAGGAGACATTAGGACAGGTAACCAAAAAACTTGGTCAAAGAGGTAGATTTCAAGGAGCGTCATAAAGGAGGAGAGAGAGGTAGCAAAATGGAGAGGTTTGGGGAGGGAATTCGAGAGCTTAGGTCCCAGGGAGCTGAAAGCGTGACCACCAATGGTGGAGTGAAGGAAACAGGGGATGCACAAGAGGTCAGACTTGGAGGAATGCAGAGTTCTCGGAGGGTTGTAGGGCTGTAGGAGGTTACAGAGATAGATGGGGCGAAGCCATGGAGGGATCTGAACATGAGGAGGTGAATTTTAAAATCGAGGCGTTGGTGGACCGGGAACCAATGTAGGTCAGCGAGCACAGGGGTGATGAGTCAATGGGACTTGTTGCGAGTCAGGATAAGAAATCCTGGGGGCCACTAGCAGCACATTGCCCTTTCACCAGTGACCCTTGGCAGAATTCCTACTCCATGCATCTCCAGGCTTCCATTCATGGCCTGTCTGGCAATGAGATGTTGACCCAGCTGGGTGTCAGTGCTACTGCCTCTCTTTTTCTTGCTGATTAGTAAAAGGAAGCAAGGGTCTATAATTAGGAGGCAAGGTTATACAAGCCTCCAAGCAGAATCCCATTAAAATAGAACCATACAATCGAAGCACTGGTCCTGCAGTTTTATTTTCCCTTCTTCTCCTGTGGGGAGATGGCTAGCCTTTACTTGTCTAATGCTGACAGTGGAATGATTGAAATCAAGAGCTCAGTGTGGAGGGAATCACATGTGCATCCCCATCATTCTGTGTTGTGTCATTCCTGAGTGGCTCTTGAGCAACAGATATGTTGGGATTCTGGTCCTTGGAAAAAAAAGTTAGTGAGTGACATTATTTCCATGAAGTGAAAGGTGACACATCTCCAGTGATACTCTAACATCAGTCCCAAAGTCTCACCGTTATGTGTCTGGACAGTTTGGATAGATTTGAAGAAACCATAATTGAAAGTGACAGTCAGTGAGCAGAGAGCTTGCATTATTGATGAGATGTATAGTCGAGAAGCTGTATTGGGAGAGGTTTCCTCAGGTTTTTGATATGTCAGTCGGTGAAAAGCAACGAGGAAAGATGAACTTAAAAAGACCAGCTATCCAAAAACCAGATCCTACAGGTATTAAAAAACAACAACCTTTGCATCAGCCCTCCACTACTTCTTGAAAAAAAGACCCAAATCCTTGAGCCTCTCCTGCTAGCTCAGAGTCCTAGGGCTGGGCACTATTTTGGATGTCTTCCTTTGGACAATCTCCAGGGCCTCGATACCCCCATCTCTTCATAGGAAAAGAAGGAAATATAAAACTGTAAGAGCAATAAGTCTATTAAACAGTTCTATTCGCTGCTACTTTGTTCAAATGTGGTGGCATCCCGCACCCTTCTCAACTCAAACAAAAATGTGTTGTAATAAATAGAAGACTACTTCCTTTGAAATTTAATGTGGAGAAGTTCAAAAGAAGAGTATCTGAAATCACAATAAAAACAAGATTGATTGATCTCGCACTGCCTTGATCAGCTTAAAAAGCAAAGTACAAAGGGATGGAGCTTTCTGAAACTCAAATTTTTACCTCTTTACCTAATTAACTTTGTATGATTTCCAGTGTTTTGTATGAACCTAATGCATTATGAAGGCTCATGAGATATGATTTTCAGCTCACTTTCCCGTGGGTCTTCGCACTGCCGAAAAAGAAAAAAAATGAGAGTATGAAAGTGATTGGTAGATTATATGACAAAGCAGGTCCCAGATGTGAAATATTTTCTGTGCCAACAACACACTTAACTGCCAGAACACAAGAACCTAAAGTGGGTTGATTTTCTTATCGCACATAAGGGACAGTCTTTGTTGATATTCTCCCAACAACATAAACTTTTCCTACACCCTTTTACAAATCTATTGCCATAACACTCTCTAACATAATACGCATCGTTTGAGACTCATTTTGGACACAGTTGTACGCCAACTGTGATTGGCGTCTGATTAAGAGCGAGGTAGGCCCAGCAGACCCAAGTTATACTGCCAGCCCTGCACAACAGTCTGCTCAGGGAAGTTGGAGCTCTGCTCACCAGCATCCAACTGTTAGTTATAGTTTGTTTGTTTAGCCGACAAGTCAGTCATGAGAAGATGTAAAAGTAGGTTTATAAAGTTTTTAAGTGATCGGGTATACACCCCCAGAGACCTTTAAAAGTTTGTTTCACATTGATTGCAATGATGGAGCAGTCCATCTGATCCCAAGCGGATGATCTCACGCTTAAACTTGATTCGGAAGCCTTTGCACTGGAGTAATAAAATATATTTTACAACTCAAAATGTATAGCATCGCAATAGAGAAACTGCATGGAAGACACTCTCCAAACAGATGATCTGGTCATTACCACATTGCTGTTTGTGGGAGCTTGCTGTGCGCAAATTGGCTGCCGCGTTTCCTACATTACAACAGTGACTACACTTCAAAAAAAGTACTTCATTGGCTGCAAAGCACTTCGGGACGTCCTGAGGTCGTGAAAGGCGCTGTAGAAAGGCAAGTTCTGTCTTTCTGTCTCTCTCTGGAAAATGACCCTCATGATGAGGCATACTCACAATTGTAATCTCTGATGTATTGGAAAACATCGGCACATTTCAACCACACCAAAAGGCAATGTTTGGATAAGTAAATAATTTTTATTTTGTAAATTTGATCATTTTACTTGTCTTCAGTATGTTAAGAATATTATTTCCAGCGCCATGTTTCTCAACATATTGACAAGCAAAGACAGTCGACAAAGTATTTGCTGAATTTCAACAATTTCATAGTTTTCATGTTATTGTTTGGTTTCGCTGACTGGTTGTCCTGCGTTTGCTATTCTCATGACCGTGTCTTAACTCGCACCAAGTCCCGTTCGCCCATCTCCCCTGTGCTCGCTGACCTACATTGGCTCCCGGTTAAGCAGCGTCTCGATTTCAAAATTCTCATCCTTGTTTTCAAATCCCTCCCTGGCCTCGCCCCCTCCCTATCTCTGTAATCTCCTCCAGCCCCATAACCTCCCCCGAGATATCTGCGCTCCTCTAATTCTGCCCTCTTGAGGATCCCTGATTATAATCGCTCAACCTTTGGTGGCCGTGCCTTCCGTTGCCTAGGCCCTAAGGTCTGGAATTAAGACGCTCCTTAAAACCTACCTCTTTGACCAAGCTTTTAGTCACCTGCCCTAATTTATCCTTATGTGGATCAGTATCAATTTTTTTTTGTCTTAAAATACTCCTGTGCAGCGCCTTGAGACGTTTTACTATGTTAAAGGTGCTATATAAATACAAGTTGTTGCTGTTGTTGAATCCTTAGTAGTTTTTCATTAGAAATTTATTAACCTCTTTTCCTGCATTTGACTGGCACACTATCTATATCAAGTGCAGCACCTGATATATATATATATAAAATATAGATATAGACACAGACATAGACATAGACATGTGAAGGAATAAGCCATATAACCTATTCAGAAAAATACACTATCTTATGAAAGAATTCTGGGCTTATTAAAACATGACAAACTGGGTTTGGAAATTTAGAAACTTAACTATGAAAGCATTTTGGCTATTGAGATAAGACAGTTGTTGACCCTGAATAAATAACCTTATTGAAACAGAAGGTGAAGGGCTCCGACAGGCTGACCTTTGGGAACAAAAACAATGGTCCACCATGGATAAGGTGTTCTAATTTCCACTTCGTAAAGAGGCACATAAGATAAGGAACATCTGCCCTCGTAAAGAAAACATCAAGTAAGGAACACCTGCCGTCACACCGTTTTTATATGGTAAACTTAGAACACCTAGAGAGGAGACATGATTCTGGCTGAGGTGGCTGTAAGAGTTGCAGAGGTCGGCAGAAAAATGACTAGAGATAATTAACTTGCATCAGCAGAAAATTTTAAAGGAAATACCACTGGAAAAAGGTATAAATATTGAACTCTCAAATGGGATAACAGACTCGCTTTAATCGGGCAAAGCGATTCTCAGCTTCAGCGGCGGCTCTGTAAGTCTCCAACTCTTTGTACCTCGGGGATCAAAGGTATTTGATTTTGGTGGATATCCTGTAGAACACTTTAAGAACTGTAAAACTGTAGTGAAGTTAAGATTTAAAAGTAAGATTCTCTGATAATAAGATTGTAAGTTTTCTCTTTTTGGAACTGTTAATGTTGCGATTGACTCACCAACTGTAAATTGCATGTCGGTTCTTTAATAAAAATATATATTTTTAGAATTGTCTCACATAAGACTTCTGTATCAAAAACTCGCAAACTCAATCTCTGTACACTCTTTGGTGAGGAGTTGCAGAATTCTGAGGGAGTTTTCCGGACCCTCATAATATCCGGGACGTTACAGTCTGGCTAAACTTATTAAAAGTGCTATCTTGAGGACGGTAACATTCTCGGGTTGTTCCTTTCCTTTAGGGAGAGATAGTCCGGACCTTTAGACCCAATTAAGCGTCTTTAGGATTCGGCTACCTCAAACTTTAGTTGAAAGTGAAGGTCTTGAGAAATACGCCTGATCCGGGGTAGCCCTAAAAGGGCTAGGACTAGTAATTATCCCTTCAGACAGAAGCCTCATAAATGCAACCTTCGGAGGAGGGCTTATGCATCTTATGCAGGTTTTCCTGATGGACTGAGATCTTAGTTATATGCTCATACTGAGGGACTTTGATACTAAATTAAAAGCCGTATATTAAACAATTGTCTAAAATACCTTAATATTTTTCTTTAATCCAAGGACTTCCTCATCGAGTAAAAACAGAAGGTTGGTCAGAGGTAGGTTAATTTCTTAGGTGGTATTCTTCATGAAATGAACCGTCTCACCTGAAATATTTAAGCTGTCTGACTGACCTGAGGCATTGCCAACATTTTCCACCTGTTTTTTCCACCCCCGCAGATTCCCAGCGTTTTTTTTCTTTTTGTCTCGCGTATTTATTTAAATTCCAGCTGTTTAAATAAAGAATTTCAACTCAAGTGCCAACACAGCATGGAAATAGTTGCTCTGCTCTTAGCAAACCTGATGAATTATGTAAACTGACGCGCTCCAGCCAATTCCCTTCAGGCAACCTCGAGATGCAAAGCCTCCACCACCTGCGTTTGGATCTGCACTCTGCAAGATGTTTGACACATACAGCCAACTCAATCAGTAGTTAATGCTTGCCTGACAGTTCATAACCTGAACGCGATCCACTGCTCCATTTGAACTCTGAAATCCAGTACCCTAATTACGCTTTGTTCGGGACATCAATTCTACATCATGCCATGCCTTGTAATGAGAAATGGTTCCTGCTGGAAGTTCATACACAGAATGGAATGTTCCTTCGCTGTGCTATACATGGAAGATTAATGTTCCGCTCTCCGAGTTTTTCCTAATGATTTATACAAGCAAAATACGCAAGAGCTGAAATAACGAATTGGGATACGAAACCGTTGATACCATTGAGCTAGAAAGAAAAGTTATTTCTTTTAAAAAGTGGAAGCTTTCCTTTTGAGATACGTTTTTAAAGAGTGCCAATTAATAGAACAATTATTCAGGTTGACTTGGTAGGTGTTATATTTATCCTTTTTGGAGTGAAAACTTTTATTTAAATGATATCTTGAATGGTGTGTTAGTGTAGAGAAACTGGGCTTCGCAGAGAGTCTGAATGCACCCGTTCCACATCGGGGACCTGGGTTCAAACCTACTCCAGACAGATGGGATGGAAATCTCTTCTCTATGGTAACTGTTAAGGATCAAAAGTGCAATGAGTTTCATCCATCTCAATATAGTTCCCAGCACAAAAACAGCCCACAATTCAGGAGTAGTTGAGACGAATAGCTTAGATGTTTTTAAGGGGAAGCTGGATAAGTACATGAGGGAGAAAGGAATAGGAAGGATGTGCACGATAGCAAAATACTGCAGATGCTGGAAATCCGAAATAACAACAGAAAACGCTGGAAAAACTCAGCAGGCCAGGCAGCATCCGTAGAGAGAGAAAGAGAGTTGACGTTTCAGGTCGATGACCTTTCATCAGAACTGGGAAGAGCTGGAAATCAAATAGATTTAAGGCCAGGGTAAAGCTGGGAAAAGGGGGAGGGGATAAAGGAACAAAGGAGGAGATGAAGAGACATTAAGAGACATTAAGAGATATGCAAGGCTAGAGGTGGTGTTAATGTGACAGATTAAGGCTGAATGAAGTGTGAAATCCACTGGCAGAATGAAGGACAGCTGCCAGCTTCTAGGAGGAAGGATGTGCAGATCGGTTTAGATGAAGTAGGGCGGGAGGAGGCTCATGTGGAGCATAAACACCGGCACAGACCAGACGGGCCGAATGGCCTGTTTCTGTGCTGAAAATTCTACGCAATTGGACAATCTCACCCAGAGAAGCCATAAGGGCAGCTGGTGTGAAAAATGAAAAACACTGGTGCAGTTGAAATGGAGGGGCTGGTCTCTTGCGATTTTAGGATTGAAACACTTCTGCCAGGAACTAGTCAGTCAATTGGATATATCGACAAGTATAGAACATTCAGAGGTGATGTAATTGAGGTGTTTAAGTTGATTAAATGAGTTAATAGGGTAGGTAGAAACTATTTCCTCTGGTGGGGGAGTCCAGAACAAGGGGGCATAAATTAGAGATAGGCCGTTCAGGGGTGATGTCAGGAAGCACTTCTTCACACAAAGGGTGGTGGAAATCTGGAACTCTCTCCCCCCAAAAGCTGTTGAGGCTGGGGGTCAATTGAGAATTTCAAAACTGAGATTGATAGATTTTTGTTAGGCAAGGGTATTAAGGGTTATGGAGCCAAGGCGGGTAGATGGACTTGAGTTACAAATCAACCATGATCTAATTGAATGGCGGAACAGACTCGAGGGGCTGAATGGCCGACTCCTGTTCCTATGCTCTGATATAGTTTTCCCCGTCCCAAAAGCAGCAACACACAAAAAAATGTCCTTTCTCTAATGTTACCCCCTACAGGGCAACATTCAAACTCATTGCAATGCTCAACGATGCCAGAGGGCAGTGAACTATTGCTATGCCAATGACAGATAAGCAGTCGGAATTCAGTGTTTGGAGTCTACCACTGCTGTAATCTGTGCACAGACTGGCATTATGGACTCCTGCTGATGCGGGCTACACAAGAACTAACCAGGCCAGATGTTACTCTGGAGTCATGTGGCGATGAGGATTGGATTCCCTGGCTGTATTTTGTTTGCTTTTGCAACTCCCAGGATCTCATTTTTAGCAACTGATGCGAGGATACAACCTGCCATCTGGACTACTTTCATTGGGCACAGAACTTTGGTTCTTGGTTTGTGTAAAGCCCCTCAGATTACTGGCAGAGCTCACACCCTTCTTGGAACACTGGCAGTATCCTCCATTCTGTCACAGGGAAAACAGCAAAACTGTGGACACCATCCGGCCAAGACCTGCCATGCTAAAGATCAGGTCCAATGTTAGCCCACCTTAGAAGAAGCTCCTAATTAGAGCTGCCTAATACTGAGGTTAGGTGCAAAATGTTGCATTGGCCAAATATCATTATGCTTCACTTTTAACAGTTAGATAGTTTTTGACACCTCAATCCATTGTGATAATAACAGGGATAATCTGTGTGAAACTCAGTGGCCGCCTAAAGTCGAAAAAAAAAATTGCATTTCTATAGCGCCTTTCACGACCTCAGGACGTCCCAAAGCGCTTTACAGCCAATGAAGTACTCTTGTATTTTAGTCACTGTTGTAATGTAGGAAATGCAGCACTGCAATTTGCGCACAGCAAGCGCCCACAAACAGTTATGTGAAAATGACCAGATAATCTGTTTTGTAGTAATGTTGATTGAGCTATAAATATTGGCCAGGACACCGGGGATAACTCCCCTATGCTTCTTTGGAATAGTGCCGCGGGATCTTTTACGTCCATCTGCGAGAGCAGACGGGGCCTCGGTTAATGTAAGCACTAGAGCTGCCGGCAACGTCCAAATGGAAAATCCCACCGATGACAAAGAAAATGGAAGACTATGTGGGTTTGATTCTCCTCCTTGGGGCGGAGTTCTGGCAGGGTAGCACTTGCACCCAACCCTCTGATGCTGCCCCATTCCTGCCCCATTTCCCTGGGTTGGGGGGGCGGGGTGTCATTTTAGGATGGATGGTGGGCTCCAACAGGAGTCGTGACACCTAGCGGCAGCCTGTGAATGAATGTCAGGCCGCAAAATCCCGTTAGTACTGTAGCCTGCTACAGCACCAGAAGAGATGGTCTGGCAATTAACGAGGCAGGAGCTCTCAAAGATCGATACAATGGCTACCTCGTAGGTCTTGGCCAAGGTGTACAAAGGCAGGTAAGTGGGGGCCTAGATGGAGGGAGAGGAGGATGCTACAAGGCCTTCTCTCCCCACTGAAGGATCTCATTGGCTACTTCCCAGAGCCTACCGCTACTTTGCACAGGGGCAGCCCCAAGGAACAGCCCTAAGTGGGGAAGATGCCAGGAAATGGGAACTTGGGCCTGTTTTTCCACCACATTGCATGCGGCGGGCGGGGAATGAGTGACCGGCTGCAGTACCGGCAGGGCTGGGGGAGGGAAATCCATGTTGGGTGGTGAGGCTGTGGTAGGCCCGAACTTCCCCTCATTCTTTGGTGCTACCCTTGCCCGACATTCCTCTGTCCTAACTCGCACCAAGTCCCGTTCACCCATCGCCCCTGTGCTCGCTGACCTACACTGGCTCCCGGTTAAGCAACGCCTCGATTTTAAAATTCTCATCCTCATTTTCAAATCCCTCCATGGCCTCGCCCCTCCCTATCTCTATAATCTCCTCCAGCCCCACAACCCCCCGAGATCTCTGCGCTCCTCTAGTTCTGGCAATTTGAGCATCCCCAATTTTAATCGCTCCACCATTGGCGGCCGTGCCTTCAGCTGCCAAGGCCCTAAGCTCTGAATTCCCTGCCTAAACCTCTCCGTCTCTCTACCTCTCTCTCCACCTTTAAGACGCTCCTTAAAACCTACCTCTTTGACCAAGCTTTTGGACATCTGCCCTAATATCTCCTTTCGTGGCTCAGTGTCAAATTTAGTTTGATAATCGCTCCTGTGAAGTGCCTTGGGATGCTTTACTACGTTAAAGGTGCTGTATAAATACAAGTTGTTGTTGCCTGCTATTGGAACTGATTAACAATAGGCTGCCAATGTGTTAATCACCTCTCCACTAATATCGCCAACTGTAATTTGTAGGCTAGAATGTACAAAACCCAAAAGGATAAACTTGTACTGAAAACCGTAGCAAAACAGAAGGCTACAAATTTAACAGCATGATTGTGTTCGTACAGCGACATGGGGTAAATATTCGCAGGAGTTTCATGACTGACTTTGAAAATGGCATTGGAGTGAACTGGAACTTGTCACTGATGTCAAAACTCCATCCCAATCCCTCAGGATTTTATGTTTGTATTACTTAGAAACATAGATGAGGGGCTGGATTTTCATTGACCCGTGGAGGTGGGTTTGGAGGCGTGTGGGGGGTTAAAATTGCGAAAACTGGCGGGTGGGCACAAGCCCGCCTCCACGCAATTTTCATTAAATTGTGTCTGCTGGTCCCGCCTCTAAGAGGCGGGATAGGCTGTTAAGGTCCTTAACAAGCACTAAATTGCCTCTATAATGCCATTTCGAAAGGCCTTTGTGATTTTAACCCTTTTCTACGTGAAGCACGCCTGTTCTGAACCACCAGGCTGGCTGGCTGGCTATGGGGATGCATATATGGATGAGACATATCTGGGAGTGGTGGTGTAAAAATATCTGGGAGCAGACTTAGGGCTGCTGCTGCTCATTTTGCATCCAGGTCCTCTCACAGCAAAGGCCAGGCAGTCTTTGAAGACCTTCAATGCAGCAGCAATGATGACATCATCAGAGGCGACTTTCAGACTGAAAACGCTAATTGGTTCATGGGTTCCCACATGCTGGAACTCAATTGCCCAATTAGGTGAAAATTGCATCAATCTCCCACATCCAATTGCAGTCGGGTGGATAACACGAAAAGTGGATGACACGACCCCAACCCGCCCCAGTATCAAAATCCAGCCCGAGGAGTCAAGACCTATCAGCTCAGGAGCCCCTTTGTGGAACTTTATCGGTGTCTACTATAGGCTGAAAAGTAGAACAGAAAAAAGGAATAAATAAAAGTCATAGTTAGGTGCCAACAAGCTTGGGTTTTAGCTGGGAGATGATAGGATAACGAGAAGGCGAGGGAGATGAGGAGCTCCCAGTTTTGACATCCTGAGAAATGATTATCCCCGATTTTAACTCCAGGTGGATTCCCCACTCAGGCCTGAGTTAAAATTACAGTCGGATCTCAATGATGTCATCGAGCCGCAACATGCATATGTGAAGAAGGACCCCGTTGGCTCCGGGCGCCTGTCCTCGCTGCCTGCTCAGGAGAGCAGGTTAAAATTGCAGAAGTTGCGATCGTGGCGGCTTTCGGACAGGTAAAAGCCAGGGGCGATTTTAACTGCCCCACCCGCCAGGTTTCTGCTGAGCGAGTAGGGTTAAAATCGCCCCCATTTAATGAGTCAGAGATAATGAGGTAGAAATTTGTCTTGGGTGGTAGCGGAAACATGAGTAACAGCGAATCGGCAGCCTGTTTTGCACTCCGCCAAATTTTTTTATCCCTTGGCTTAAAGCTGAAGAGGGCCCCTTAGTCTATTTGATCTCTAGATTACCAAGCCTACCCTGCCTCGCCCGCCCAGGGTTTTGTATCGTTAGTGGGTGGGTCAATGGTGTGTGTGTGGTTGCAGCATCTTGCTGCTTCTTAAACAAGTGTCCAGGCCTCAACCATCATTCCTGACAACCAGCCTGTGTGTGAAGAAGTACTTCCTACTGGATGTCCTAATATGCTCTTAACAGCCCTGAACCCATGCTCTATCGTTCTGCTGCTTCAGTGTATTAGAAACTACTGTTGCAGGTTTACCTTCTCTATCCTGTTAGTACAAGGTCCCACCTGGGATATTTCTATTTGAGTCTGACAAGCCTCAGCTTATCAAGTCATTCCTGATTTCTGTTAGAACATCAGAATTTATATTTTAAATATGTAAATATGCCAGTATCTCTTTTGACTTCCAAGGGTTTTTGGTGTCTGGTTAAAATAGGATTTATTTTTCATACCTTTTATTTAATCTTGCTCAGATTTCTTGGATTATAATTGTGATCAACTGTGTCTTTTAAACACTTGAAATGTTTCCATCCATTCATCCTCACATCTGTCTCGCTGTCAATCTGTCACACCGGGTTCCAGTTTCAGATCCATAGCGTATCTATTCATAATAAATCCTGCCTGCTCGCTGGGATAATTCTGCTCTTTCCCAGGATCCTGGGTAGAAAGTGAACGAATCATTCTCACATCCTGTTGCCTGTGCCTTATTCACCAGCAGTCGGCAGGGTGGAGGATCAGGACAGTGCGTTAGTGGTAATCTCCAAAGGGTTCTCCATCAACGTCAGGCCTTCAGCAGAGCTGCCAAGACGGGACATATTCCAGGTGCGAGATTTACAGCTGCCAGCCAGGCACCTGAGACGTTGACGGGTGCCAACAAAATAAACCAAGTTAACCGTGGCAAGTTGGGTCTGTCACATGGGCCACAGGGGATGGCCAAGAATCCTTAATGTAGCCATCTTTTCTCTTTCATCCTCTTTTTCTCATCTCTTTCGTTACTCCCTTGCCTTTTGCTCTCGTTTTCTCTTCATAGCCCGACCGGTAAGAGACAATGATTAAGGCAGGCCTATCCCAGCATTCATAGAGACAGCAAAAATGGAAGATGCTCATTCGGTATAGTTACACACCGGCCAGAAATTGCAGTCTCCCACGTAAGACACTTGGTGAATGCTGCAAAGTTGGGTGGGCCTGTTCTTCATCCATTTCATCCTACCCTTCATCAGCATTTACTCTTGTCTACTTATCCTAGGGGCACTCTAATCTCTGAGTCACAGGGTCGTGGGTTCAAGCCCCACTCCAGAGACTTGAGCACATAATCTCGGCTGACACTCCCAGTGCAGTGCTGAGTGAGTGCTGCACTGTCGGAGGCGCCGTCTTTCAGATGAGACGTTAAACCAAGGCCCCATCTGCCCTCTCAGGCAGACGTAAAGGATCCGATGGCACTATTCGAAGAAGAGCAGAAGAGTTCTCCCAGGTATCCTAGCCAGTATTTATCCCTCAAACAACACCTAAAACAGAGGATCTGGTCATTTATTTCATTGCTATTTGTGGGAGCTTGCTGTGTGCAAAATGGCTGCCGTGTTTCCTACATTACAACAGTGACTCCACTTCAAAAGTGCTTCATCGGCTGTAAAGTGCTATGACACTGCCTAAGGTCATGAAAGGCGCTATATAAATGCAAGTCTTTCTTTCTTTAAGTTCAAATCAGACAATGCCACGTCAAAGTTAGGCCTAAACAATTGGGGGGGAAAATTTGCGCCTCCCGTTAGCGCCTTAAGAGGGCATTAATGGGGCGCAAAGCAACTAGTGCCCAGGTGCGGCGATATCTGCGCCTCTCGCGAAATTGACCAGACATTTTGCGGCGGCGCTAAACACTACCGTCACGATCTCCTGCGCCGGCAGATCGCGACGTCAGTCGAGTGCGCAACGCCCCGGTAGCGCCCCGGAGCAGATATTGAGTGGCGCCCCCTGCCTTACCGCCTGCCGCTAGCAACGACAGGTTGAGGGGAGCGTTTTGCAGTCAGGAAGGGACTGGGGGAGTGCTATTTAAAGGCGAACGCGTCCTGCCTTTTTTTGTTGGTGACATTTTTGCACCACGCATTCTGAGAGAGAGAGAAACTTCTGGAGAGATTCAATGCTGTGTGAAGGAGTTTTGGGTACTGAGCAGCACTTTGCAGGTTCATTTTGATTTGCCCTTCCTTCAATCGATTTAGAAGAGACTGAGGGGGCTGCACTCTGAGCTCTTTCCCTGGTTCTCTCCATTGTTCTTTCCAGCAGATTTGATGTACAGGTCTCTCCAGGCCGAGATTCAAGGCTGCAATGAGCAGGATGTGGATGGAGAGCAAGATCGACCCTCCCCTTTAAGAACTGGTCGGCGCCATTGTGTCTGTGTTCCATTGCTGACTGACATCACATGAGCTTCGCCAGCGCTCTGAGGTAGCGCCTCGCTCCTCGGCCTTTGCGCCTTAAGACAGGTGTGTAGCGCCTGATTTAGCGCTCCAATCACCTCCAGGGGTGATAAAAGCCAAGTTTGCAGTCGGAGGCGATAATTAGCGCCAGGCGCTAAACTTTGCGCACAGCCGATAATTGCGCCCCAAACAGGGCGATACTGAATTTTTCCCCCTTGGTGTCCCACTGCAAACCCAAAACTGATTTGCACTGAGACATAAGGAATTTGGCATCTCCATGGTAACATTGCTGATGGTAACTTCTACCCTATAATTGACACAAACGTGTATCTGAGCAGCTCCCGTCAGAGCTCCACACTGCCTTTAACTTGACTTCTGGTTTGAGACACCATCAATTTGCACTCAGAGCCACAGACTACAGCAATGCTGTCTGGCTCCTGAGAAGTGACTGCAATGCTTAGTTTTGATGGCACAGGTTTGCTGTCACATTGTCCAGAACACGAGCACTTTCCTCAGACATCCAGTCTTTAGATACCAGACAACAAATGCAACAAGGGTCCGTCGATCGCCCGGCTTATTATTATTCTTCATTGAAAAAGTAAAATAAAATTGTCTCCTCTGGTTTCGAGTGCTGCTGTTGCCAAGCAGAGCTTCCCTGGGCCAGCGATAACCTAGGATGATTGTAGCAAGAAGATGCTAAATCCGATCCCTTCCTCTGCGCCACCAGCAGGACCTCATATTATCGGAGGGAGTTGCCGCCAGGGAGTCAGGTTTCAGTCAAAGCCAGGATGTCAATGCAATCATCCACAATAAGGTCATTTAAAAAAAAAAATCATTTTTATGGGATGTGGGCGTCGCTGGCAAGGCCAGCATTTATTGCCTATTCCTAGTTGCCCTTGAGAAGGTAGTGTTGAGCCGCCTTCTTGAACCGCTGCAGTCCGTGTGGTGAAGGTACTCCCACAGTGCTGTTAGGGAGGGAGTTCCAGGATTTTGACCCGGCGACGATGAAGGATCGGCGATATATTTCCAAGTCAGGATGGTGTGTGACTTGGAGGGGAACTTGGAGGTGGTGGTGTTCCCATGCGCCTGCTGCCCTTGTCCTTCTAGGTGGAAGAGGTCGCGGGTTTGGGAGGTGCTGCCGAAGAAGCCTTGGCGAGTTGCTGCAGTGCATCTTGTAGATGGCACACACTGCAGCCACGGTGCGCCGGTGGTGGAGGGAGTGAATGTTTAAGGTGGTGGATGGGGTGCCAATCAAGCGGGCTGCTTTGCCCAGGATGGTGTCGAGCTTCTTGAGTGTTGTTGGAGCTTCACTCATCCAGGCAAGTGGAGAGTATTCCATCACACTCCTGACTTGTGTCATGGATGGCAAAGGCCTTGCTTGCAAGTAAACAGACATGTTGAGGGGGGAAATGTGGAGAGGGTCAGTTGGTTTCATAGCTTTACTCAAGGGTTATCGGAGAAGCACAGGTTCACCGGCCGTCATTTTGCGTTCACCTCCGCTCTGGGGATACAGCACTGTGGAGCTGGCAGTAAGACCCAGTGATGGCGAAGTGCACCACTCTAAATCAGGCCCCAGTCTCAACCTGCAGTGCAAAAGGGCCATAAACTTCAGGCAGATAATGAGGGCATGAATAAATTACGCATCAGCCAGCGCAGACTAAGTAATGTACAAAGGTACTTTGCATTAATGCCCCCAGTATGTCCTGTGCTTATTTTAGTTGCTTTACAGCGATGCTCATCTCTCTTTCTGTCTCACTTCCCCTCACCCACCCCTCCTCACCGGCGGAAGGAGTGAGTGATGGATTTCATTAATCACAGTCGGGTTATTGCACATCTGAACCCGGCACCTGTTCAGCTGAGCCGAGAGGTGAAAAGCAAAAGGAATAATTCAACTCTACAACATGTCCTTTCTCAGCTGCTGCTAACACCGAACTGCAGCGCCAGGGTTGTAAAAGACCGGGGCGCAGAGTTGCGCAGGTTCCCTGTGGGACACAATGAGGCCTGTAGGACATAATCCATCACTGAGCAAAAAAAAACACACGCAGGGCCCAGAGTCTGCTGCAGCGGGGCATCTCGCGGTGAGCCCCGTTTATTAGATTTCTTTCCTCAACCTTCAGCTCGAAAAAAAATGTTTTAACACCGCAAACTGCTTGGAAGCGTCAGCTGATGATGGTGCAGCGGGAGGAACAGGACATCTGGGAGCTTGGTGAACGACTACCAATCTATCTCCAGAACCAATGAGATTTAGGGATAGAGAAAGAAAACGAGCGAACGACGGAGTAAGGGAATAGGGTGAACTCGAGCCAAATTTGATACAGAAAGGGAAATAAAGAGGGAAAGAAAGATTGGATTTGTCTCATTTGTCCTGGGGCCAATATTTATCCCTCAACCAACATCACTGAAACAGATGATCTGGTCATTATCACATTGCTGTTTGTGGGAGCTTGCTGTGCGCAGATTGGTTGTCGCGTTTCCTACATCACAACAGTGACTGCCAATGTTCCCCGTAAGGGGTGCGGTCGTGCACCAATTGCGAGGTCGGGCGCAGGCCGCTCACCAGCGCCTGCCGCTGGAAGAGATAGCGTGCATGCCTGGCCGCGCAGCATATTTAAAGGGACTGCGCACGAAAAAAACAATTAGAGGGACCATTGGTGACTACGCTTCAAAAGTACTTCATTGGCTGTAACGCGCTTTGGGATGTCCTGAGGTTGTGGAAGGCACTGTATAAATGCAAGTTCTTTCTTTTCTTTCAAATACGTTGTACTATAGCCGCTTCCTCGTCCCTGCATCTTGATCGTGTCAAAAGCAAGACTCATCTCATACACTGGCTCAAGTCTTTCCTCGGACTTCAGAACCACTCACCTCCCCTTCCCCCCCGACCATCTACACAACTTCTGAAACCCAAGCTTGGTGTCACCTAACTGCTGGTTCTTGTTCTTTCTCAATCTTTCCAATCTTGGTGGTGGCCTCCATTACGGGATTTGGCCCTTCACCTTATAATAAGAAATGATGTGGAGATGCCGGTGTTGGACTGGGGTGGACAAATGTGAGAAGTCGCACAACCAGGTTATAGTCCAACAGGTTTATTTGAAATCGCAAGCTTTCGGAGCTGCTGCTCCTTCGTCGACTTCACCTGACGAAGGAGCAGCCGTTCCCAAAGCTCGTGATTTCAAATAAACCTGTTGGACTATAACCTGGTGTTGTGCGACTTCTCACATTTATAATAAGAAAAACTGATTGCAAATTCAAGTGAATTGACCATCAAATTTTACACCAACTGAAA
This sequence comes from Squalus acanthias, assembly GCA_030390025.1. NCBI lineage: Eukaryota > Metazoa > Chordata > Chondrichthyes > Squaliformes > Squalidae > Squalus > Squalus acanthias. The sequence goes on along the minus strand of CM059437.1, from coordinate 90,151,258 downwards.
ACAAGTAATCATAGAATCAGAGAATAGTGCAGCACAGCAGGAGGCCATTCGGCCCATCGAGTCTGCGCCGGCTCTTTCGAAGAGCAATCCAATTAATCTCACTCCCCCCCGGCTCTTTCCCCATATCCCCAGCAATTTTTTCTCCTTCAAGTAGTTATCCAATTCCCTTTTGAAGGCTACTATTGTATCTGTATCCACCACCCTATCAGGCAGTGCATTCATGCCCACAGAGAACCTGCACAACTCTGTGTTCCAGTCTTTTACAACCCGCGGGTACAGCGATGCCCACATCCCGTGAATGAATAAAAAAATTCTAACCACTCATTGGGTAAAACATTTGTTTTACTCACATTGCCTCTGGTTCTTTTACCCATCACCTTAAATCTGTGCCCTTGGGTTATCGACCCTTCAGCCACTGGAAACAGGTTCTCTTTTATTCTAATAGTTAAGCATCATGGATATCAGCTTTGTCTTCATATTTAGCCTCGCCGCTGCAAGATTAATAACGTCGCATCGAAAATGAATTACATATCAGTTGACGTACTGGCAGTCCCATGATATAAAGTCTTCGTAATTCCCTGTTGTCAGGTCTTACCGGAGATCAGTGGGAGAGGAGTTAATTTGTCAGAGTGCATATTGGTGGGCTGTGTACTAAATTTCAGCCTGCACTAGCAATCAACATGGCCATAGATCATCCTGTTCAGTCTCACACAAGCGGGAGCTTCTTTAAACGTATTCCGAAGCTTCATTACTGATGCTACATTCAGCGTAGTGTCCTGACCTAATCTTTTACTCATTGTTCAACTCCCTGAAAATCTCTGCTAAATGGATTATCACAAGGTGGAAGGCTGTTAATACTTGAGATTTAAAATCCCATGGGCCACTGTTTCAGCACAACTAGATATTCAGGATTAGCGTCCTTAAACTTGGGCTATTAAGTTGTCTTAACCTTTCATATCCTGAATTTAATTTGCAACAACCAATCTAGGCGGATTTTTCCCAGGATGCGGGTTTCTGTATAGATTTGGTTTGTGATGCTGGTAAACATATTTATCAAATTAGCAACAGTGAAAGTAAGTCCGTATTTTTAGACATGTCTATCTAAATTTTTTGGAAAAGGCATTCATCCCCATTCTTGGCCCTACCTGGTGACACCTTAAAATTAGAGCTATGCCGTTCAGGGGGGAAGCCAGGAGGCACTTCTTCGCGCAAAGAGTAGTAGAAGTTTAGAACTCTCTCCCCCAAAAAGCTGTTAAGGCTGGGGGTGTGGTGGTCAATAGATCATTTCAAAACTGAGACTGATAGATTTTTGTTAGGCAAGGGTATTAAGGGTTACGGAACCAAGGTGGATAGATGGAGTTGAGGTACAGATCAGCCATGGTCTAACTGACTTGCGGAACAGGCTCGAGGATATGAATGGCCCGCCCCTGTTCCTGTGTTCCTATGGCACGCGCCCAGTGGCTGAGAAAGTAGGTGGCCAGATAGGAGACCAGCACCCCAGGCCTCTGCCAATGCCACTCTGAAACCAGCATACAGGCAGCCCTGGGGGCACTGCCCTCGGTGGTGAAGTGGCACACATCAGCCTGGCAATTCGGCGCGAATGAGATTGGGGACGTAGGGTGAGAAGGACTGTGGGTGCGACCTATGGTCTATTACTCTGTAGCGCCATAATGGGTTCCAATGTGGTTTAACACTGCTTCATGCCAGTTCAAATCCTCAGCCTTTATGCCGTTTATTAAAGGAGTATTATGCTTCATTTTAGAACAGCTAATGGCAGAGTTGCCAATATTGCGAATCCATGCCAGCTTTCTACTAAATAACAACTCTGATTTAATTTGCAGCAATAAATTAAATGCAGAGTCTTTTCACGTCAGCATCAGCTTTATTGCCTGGTTTGATGGAACTGTGACTGTAGCTCTCCACTGCTTCCAGTCCAATTTCAATTTCCCACATATCGTGGGGGCATTACACCTGAGACAGGCTATTGCGCCTGTTATTCTGCCTGGCCTGGATGCTGTTGGAGAGAGAAAGAGAGAAAAAAGAAAGATTTGCATTTCTATAGCGCCTTTCACGACCTCAGGACGTCCCAAACGCTTTACAACCAATGAAGTACTTTTGAAGTGTAGTCACTGTTGTAATGTGGGAAACACGGCAGTCAATTGTGCACACAGCAAGCTCCCACAAACAGCAATGAGATCATGAGCAGATATCATTAGTGATGTTGGTTGAGCGATAAATATTGGTCAGGACACTGGGGAGAACGTCCCTGCTCTTCTTCGAAATACAACCACTGCCAGATAATCCGTTTTAATTGTTGGTTGAGGGACAAATGCTGGCCAGGACACCCAAAGAACCCACCGGCTCTTCTTTGAAATAGTGCCATAGGATCTTTTACGTCCACCTGAGGGGGCAGACGGGGCCTCGGTTTAACATCTCATCCCAAAGGTGGCACCTCCGACAGTGCAGCACTCCCTCAGCACTGCACTGGGAGTGTCAGCCTAGATTATGTGCTCAAGTCTCTGGAGTAGGACTTGATCCCACAACCTTCTTTTTTAAAATTTGTTTATGGGATGTGGGCATCGCTGACAAGGCCAGCATTTATTGCCCATCCCTAATTGCCCTTGAGAAGGTGGTGGTGAGCCGCTTTCTTGAACCGCTGCAGTCCGTGTGGTGAAGGTGCTCCCACAGGGCTGTTAGGGAGGGAGTTCCAGGATTTTGAGCCAGCGACAATGAAGGATCGGCGATATACTTCTAAGTCAGGATGGTATGTGACTTGGAGGGGAACTTGGAGGTGATGGTGTTCCCATGCGCCTGTTGCCCTTGTCCTTCTAGGCGAAAGAGGTCGCGGGTTTTTTGGGAGGTGCTGCCGAAGAAGCCTTGGCGATTTGCTGCAGTGCATCTTGTAGATGGCACACACTGCAGCCACGGTGCGCCGGTGGTGGAGGGAGTGAATATTTAAGGTGGTGGATGGGGTGCCAATCAAGCGGGCTGCTTTGTCCTGGATGGTGTCGAGCTTCTTGAGTGTTGTTGGCACCCCCTTAGATTTGCAGACTTCGTGTCTACAACGAACAGGCCACAAGGTTGTAGAATGACTTTTGGTGGCTAAAGGGGAGGAGTCAAGCCTTGGGAGTTCTGAAATACAGGATGCAACGTAACACGTGAAATGTGACCAAGTGTTTACTGCCACTTCTGTAAACTTTTATGAGTGAATGAACAATTTGAGCTTTGATAAAGGCAGCTAATGGGTAACCACACAGGATGTGTGAGTGTGAAAGTTTGACAGCCCAAACTCAAGTCGAACATTAAAGGAACGCCTCTCACAATCTCTGAATGATTGATTTACTGAGAAAGGCAAGGAAAACTGTATGAAAGACTAAAAATATCGGCACTGCAGTCGAAAGGTGAAGAGCTACTGCAGTCGAAAGAAAGTGGCCTACAATCAACGCTGGACTGATCATCTGTGGGTGGTAGTATGTATGATTTCCTGTAACATTATTGGTGAACTGCTCGAATAGTGGTCGGGGTTTTGAATCTGTCTTAGGAACAATAAAAGGTTAAAGACAGAACCCGTGTGTCTGGTGTAATTTCTCATCAGTCTCAAGTCCGAACTCTAGAACCTGTTGGACGGGGCGAGGGGTAATTCCACACGTTCTACAAGGGTTTACATGGCAACAGACAGCCACCCAGATATTTCCCATCAACAATTTTCATCCTTATGTGTGGGTAAAGGTGACACGCTCTGATGAGAGGACCTCCTCATTTAAGTGTTGAAACAAGCAATTATGAAAATGAAATCTGCATTTCTTCTGAGGAACTGTAAATTGATCAAGACAATCTTGTTCAGTTCTTTTCCCTTCTGCCTCTTTAAGCGCTGACCTCTGAAAACAAATCGTTGGGGTTCTGTCGAAGCCCACACCTCAACACTTTTTAATAATGGACAATTTGAGCATTTGCCACACAGAGGATTTGTTGCTGGATTTGATTATTAATGAATCTGTCTTTAATCCCCATGGATTTTGTGCGTTTGAAAATGATCTTGGGTGCAGGGATGTATCGGGGGCAATTTTAACCCATCCCGCCTGTCGGGAAACGGACGGGATCGGGAGCAACGCTGGTTTTACACCCCGGCCGATTTTACTCTCCATTGAAGTCCTATACCCGATCCCGTGGCATTCCCGCCCGGTGATTTAGGTTAAAATGACCCCCTCAACAGGCAGGAGATGAAAAAGAAACTCCCCTGGGTGAGTAGCAGAGCTGGCAATACCTACTCGACACATTAAGAAGGGTTAACCAGTGTGGTAACAGCAGTATCGAGCTCGAGTTCAGCTATTTTAGTTGTCTGGAGAGCAGAAAATCTATCTGCTTCAATTCTAATAGGTGAATTGAACCCTTGACTGGTCCTGTTAAATGTAGCAGTTGTCGACCTGCCATTCACCACCAGCCACAGAACGTTTCGTGTTACTGCTGGCCTCACCGAGAAGATATCAATTACATTAATAAGCAGCGTTGAAAGGAAGTGCTCAGCAATGGCCGTGCCTCGTCTTTACTTTGGGATGGGAGTGGGGAGAGGGAGAGAAGATTAGCAATTCACGCGGGTATCCTTGGACTGTGCCCAACTCCAATTGCAAGGCACAGCTATTTTGCAAGCGTAAGAGCATTTTATGTCGTATTAGCCCACGGTTCAAGCTGCAGCCAGGTGCAATTATGAAGGGAGCCGAGGTGGGTGGGTCTTCCACTGACTCAGCTGCCAGGAATTGTTGTACAACAACAACAATGTACATTTATATAGCGCCTTTAACATAGTCAAAAGTGTCAGCTGTGGCTCAGTGGGCAGCACACTCGCCTCTGAGTCAGAAGGTTGTGGGTTCATAGTCCCACTCCAGGGACTTGAGCACATAAAGCTAGGCTGACACTCCCAGTGCAGCGCTGAGGGCATGCTGCACTGTCGGAGGTGCCGTCTTTCAGATGAGACGTTAAACCGAGGCCCCCGTCTGCTCTCTCAGGTGGATGTAAAAGATCCTGCGGCCACTATTTCTGAAGAAGAGCAGGGGGAGTTCTCCCCGGTGTCCTGGGCCAATATTTATCCCTCAACCAACATCACTAAAATAGATTATCTGGACATTAACACGTTGCTGTTTGTGGGAGCTTGCTGTGCGCAAATTGGCTGCCGCGTTTCCCACATTACAACAGTGACTCCACTTCAAAAAGTACTTCATTGGCTTGTAAAGCGCTTTGAGACGTCTGGTGTTCGTGAAAGGCGCTATATAAATGTAAGTCTTTCTTTAGCAAAACATCCCAAGGCGCTTCACAGGAGCGTTATCAAACAAAATTTGACACTGAGCCACGTAAGGAGATATTAGGGCAGGTGCTTGGTCAAAGAGGTAGGTTTTAAGGAGCGTCTTGAAGGAGGAGAGAGAAGCGGAGAGGTTTAAGGAGGGGATTCCAGAACTTAGGGCCCAGGCAGCTGAAGGAACAGCCACCAAGGGTGGAGCCATTAAAATAAGGGCTGCACAAGAGGCCAGAATTGGAGGAGCGCAGAGATCGGAGATAGATTGATCTGATGTCAATCAATCTCGCTATATTGGGAAGCAGCACCTGCCCGAAAACAGTTGTTCCAATTTAAGTTTTTTTTGTTGAAAAAAATGTGACTTCCAATTTTATCTCCTCTATTTGACAGCACTTTTAAAGAGCCGTGACAGACGTGACAGGCCGAATGGTCTCCTTCTGTGCTGGAAGATTCTATGATTTTTCACAGGAGACGCTTGACCGCACACAGCCATCTTCAGCTTTGATGATAAGACAGAGCCGCTGCCATTGTCAGGGCCGCTGCATGACTTGCAATATGAGATCGGATTGATGCACTTCAGATTTCAATGGGCCAGAAATTCAGCTCTTGTCAGGTGAGTACGCGCTGTGTACTCACCCGTAAGGCCACCTGAAGTGCCGGTTTCACGCATGCACTGCGCATGCGCGGGAAACCGGAACTTTCGTTCCCCTGAAGGGAGGGGTTCAGAGGTCGAACGCGTGCGCGGGAGAGGCTGCGCGCACAGCAGCGAACTTCAGGTTTTTTTTCAGGTTTCTCCGGGAGGGTAAGTATGGAGAAGCTGCACTTTTAAAAAGGAGGCGCAAGGCCTGTTTTTAACAAGGTAAGTGGTTAATTAATTACAATTTAAACATTTTTTCAACAGGTTTATCTTTTTTAGATACTTTACAGAAAGGTAAGTTTATTTTTAGCACCGTTAAAAAGTATAATTAATTTTTTCAAAAATTTAAATTTTTGTTTAAAGTAGTTAATTTATGTAACTTATAGTTATTTTAAAAATGTGATTTAAAAAAAAAAATTATTTGAAGTTTAAGTGTGATTTTGGGGCCGATCTCTATTCATAGATTTGACAGGTCTTCCTGTCAAATCTATGAATGAAAATGCCCTGCTAGGATTGGCTCTCCATGGCCCACGTGATCCCAGGGGACGCTTCGAACTAACTGCGCCCCTGGGATACGCGAGCACTGCGCGCCGGCAGCTGGAGGAGGCCCAGGAGCCGAAGTCCTCGTGGGCCCAAAGCACAACAGCAGGCGCGGTAGGCAAGTACGTGCACGATGCTTGCACCCGCAGGAAGCCGGAAAGCCGAATTTCTGGCCCAAATCTCATTTGCTGTGTGCAAATGGGCTGACGTATTTGCCAAATATAACAGTGGCTACACTGCAAAAGTAACTCATTGGACGTGAAGCGCTTTGGGACATTCTGACAAAATGATAATGCGCTATATAAATGCAAGTTCATTCGTTTTTTCACTTTGACAAAATAGTGTGCACAAGGTCAAAGCTGGCTGTGTGTAAACATAGCTCACTTTGGAGATGCTCATGCTACCTCTTATCCTCCGATTTGGTGAATTATGTTTTGTACTCTTCACTCGTCTCTTACCATTTTATTCTGGATATCCACTTTCCTTTAAGGACTGAAAGATGAACCTAAAATTAGCCAATGTACTAAATTCCAATTCCACGATTTCGAGGTTGGGTTAACCTACAGGAAAAAGAAAGACTTGCATTTACATCGCGCTTTTCACGACCACCTGACATCTCAAAGCACTTTACAGCTAATGAAGTGCTTTCTTTTTTGAAGTGTTGTGATGTAGGAAATGCGGCAGCCAATTTGCGCATAGCAAGCTCCCACAAACAGCAATGTGATAATGACCAGATAATCTGTTTTTGTTATGTTGATTGAGGGATAAATATTGGCCAGGACATTGGGGATAACTCCCCTGCTCTTCTTCGAAATAGTGCCACAGGATCTTATATGTCCACCTGTGAGTGGAGATGGGGCCTCGGTTTAACGTCTCATCCAAAAGACGGCACCTCCGACAGTGCAGCACTCCCTCAGCACTGCACCGGAGTGTCAGCCTGGATTTTTGTGCTCAAGTCTCTGGAGTGGGACTATGAACCCGCAGCCTTCTGACTCCGAGGCGAGAGTGCTGCCCACTGAGCAACGGCTAACACTCTTCACGGGATGAATAGAAGGTGCAACGCCCTGCTAGCGCCTAGGAAGTAAGTGTCATGGCATTATCCAGCTTCCTTTGTACCTTTGAAATCCAGGAAGAAGAAATGAATATTATTACTAGGAAGCTTTCTCAGCATCTAACATCTGCTTCTCTCAGTGAAATGCAAATCCTAGACCACAAGTACATTATGGACTGCGGAGCCCACCTCGTGTGGACTGCTGCTTTCTAGACGGGAAGAGTTCTCATCCCTCTCTGCAACATTTATATTAATTATTGACATGGTTAACACCAGAGAGGGCAGAGATACAGCAATAATAAAAAAATAGGAGCGAGCAGCACTGCTGTATTATCTTGAAGCGCAAAGACACGAATCTAAATGACTGATAAAAATGAGGACTTTTTTTTATTCGTTGCTGGGATGTGGACGTCGCTGGCAAGGCCAGCATTTATTGCCCATCCCTAATTGCCCTTGAGAAGGTGGTGGTGAGCCGCCTTCTTGAACTGCTGCAGTCCGTGTGGTGAAGGTGCTCCCACAGTGCTGTTAGGGAGGGAGTTCCAGGATTTTGACCCAGCGACAATGAAGGAACGACTGATATATTTCCAAGTCAGGATGATGTGTGACCTGGAGGTGAGCTTGGAGGTGGTGGTGTTCCCATGAGCCTGCTACCCTTGTCCTTCTAGGTGGTAGCAGTCGCTGGTTTGGGAGGTGCTGCTGAAGAAGCCTTGGCGAGTTGCTGCGGTGCATCTTGTAGATGGTGCACACTGCAGCCACGGTACATCAGTGGTGGAGGGAGTGAATGTTTAAGGTGGTGGATGGGCTGCCAATCAAGCGGGCTGCTTTGTCCTGGTTAAAAAGGAAATGCAAGTTTACTTTTGTGTCTGTGCACTTCTGATGCGGAGCCTCACTGTTAATGGATGGAAAACCGTGGGCAGTTTGCCCATGATTTCCCGATATATACCTCGGCAGGGGGGAAGCGGCGGAGGGGGTGGGGTGGGGGAGGAAACTCTGCACACTGCGAGTGCCCACTGGAAAATTGACCTTCATAAATCCTGTTTTTAAAGCAGGATAACTTTTGGCTCCACTCACTTCTGTACTCCATAATGGTTTTAACGGCTTTTCAATGCAAACGAAGGGAACTCAATCCATTATCACACCCAAGCCGAGACCCCTGCAGTAATCTGGTGCGTGCGGCTGGTGTGTCGGCAATATCATCGAGCCAGGCACCAATCCAGTTATCTGCTCATCTTGACATGGATGTCATTTCAGATGAGACGTTAAACCGAGGGCCCCGTCTGCGCGTCTCAGGTGGGCGTACAAGATCCCACGGGCACTGTTTCAAAGAAGAGCAGGGGAGTTCTCCCCGGCGTCCTGGCCGATACTTACTCCCCAACCGACACCTAAAAACAGATTATCTGGCCATTATCACATTGCTGTTTGTGGGAGCTTGCTGTGCTCAAGTCGGCTGAGGCGTTTCCTACATTACAGCAGCGCCTACACTGCCAAAGTACTTCATTGGCTGTAAGGCGGTTAGGGACATCCTGAGGTTATGAAAGGTGCTGTAGAAATACAAGTTCTTTCTTTTTCTCTTCTTTATTTGCTACCATTTGAGCCAAAACACAGAGAGAATAAATGAGCCTGTAGTGCCTCTATCAAATGCCCTGGAGTTACTGGGGGTAATGTGGACTTTGGGCTACAGTGTAACATGGGCGATAGTGATTCAGCCGCCCGTTATACATTTCCATTGAATCGATATCTCCCATTCTACACTATTGCCCAAAGGCAAAATCCACCCCCCCCCCTCACCCCCCATTGTGTTTGCTGACAGCACAAAGAGCTCATTCTTCACAATACTTCAATAATAACATAGATAAGTAAGGGACCATTTGTACAGCTCGCACTCAAGAACACAAGGTTTCATTGGTAAACTTATTCAATGAACAGCCAAAGGTCAGAACAGAAGCAGAGAATATTTTTTTTCCAATTCTACAAAATGCGGCATTATCCCTTGCACACACAGCGCTATCGCTGAACCTGAACAAATAGACTTCATGGTGGGAAAACAAACGTTTTGTTCTGATACCATTCAGCTCAGCACCAAACCTTATTCATCTGAAACCAGTGGCAACTGCAGGAAGTACCCGCACGTTTCACAATATGGATTTTACAAAAAATGTCAGAGCGAGCTTTGCTTTTTACTAACCCGATTTGTTCACAATAATTTCCCACTTTGGTCTCCGACCATGCTGAGATATTTAGTGCTGTCATGTAAACATAGGAATCAAGTCCAATAAGGAATTCAGGAGAAACTTCTCGTACCCAGAGAGTGGTGAGAATGTGGAACTCGCTACCACACGGAGTAGTTGAGGTGAATAGCACAGATGCATTTAAGGGGAAGCTAGATAAACACATGAGGGAGAAAGGAATAGAAGGATACGTTGCTGGGGTTAGAGGAAGTAGGTTAGGAAGAAGGCTCGTGTGGAACATAAACACCAGTATGGACCACAGAAAACGCTGGGAAAAACTCAGCAGGCCAGGCAGCATCCGTGGAGAGAGAAACAGAGTTAACGTTTCAGGTCGAAGACCTTTTGTCAGACCTGAAACATTAACTCTGTTTCTCTCTCCACAGATGCTGCCTGGCCTGCTGAGTTTTTCCCAGCGTTTTCTGTTGTTATTTCAGATTTCCAGCATCCGCAGTATTTTGCTATCACCGGTATGGACCAGTTGGGCCAAATTGCCTGTTTCTGTGCTGTAAATGTTAAGTAATGTAATTCTATGTAAATGTGGCAAGGGAGTTCTGCAAATACTGCTCGGTTTGTCTAAGTGATAAGCCAACAGATAGCGCAACTTAAAGCCATGGGTATGGCAGCCTAGTGGGTATGGTACTGGAGCAGCAATCCTAGGTTGTAAATTCATAATCCCACCATGGCAAGTTATGAAACTGAATTCAACAAATCCGGTAACTTGCTGGCTAGCACCAGATGCAATCACCATGGCAACTGCCAGGTCATTGTACAAACCCAACTGGCTCAGGGAACGGAACCTGCCATCTCTGCCCAGCCCGGCTCACACTTGGTTCCAGTCCCACACCACGTGGCTGACTTGTAATGCCCTCAAGACAACTCGGGATGGGCAATAAATACCTGCGTTGCCCACATCCCAAGAACATTTTATTTTAAGAAGCCACCCAACCATCATATTAATTTACAATTACGGCATATCATGATATAAGTAAGACATTAAGCGGCTTGGGTAGTGCAGTGGGTTAAACACTGGCCTTTCACTTTTTGGTACTTTTAGTTCAAATCTAGCTCTGACTGCTGGGATGAAAGTCACCTTTGTTCGGCCTACGAGGATCCCACATTGAATAATCCGACACATTTAAAGTGGTACTAGATGGACTGGAATGGTGTTTTTCCAGTCTTGTACATTCCTATGTGTGCACCGATGTAACTGAAAGTTGAAGTAACTGTAAGCATTCAAAAAAATATATCAACTAAAATTACGTTTGAGTTGGCACCTTGCATAAGCTTGGGACTCAATTTATGAACAAGCCTAGTCTAAGGTGTGTGCTGCAGGGCTCCTACTCAGTTCCATATTTAAACAAAAAATGTATTGCCAGAGGAATTCATGTGTATATTTGGGATTGGTGTGAGTTTAGGATCTTGCCTTAGGATAGTACACTTTTGTAAACAGTCTGAATGTCTTATATTTAGGAGTATGCCAGTACTGCCCGATATCCAACTATACAATCGTGTAACCCGGGGTTTTAACAGTAGTACCCTCATGTCCCACTCCAGAGACTTGAGCGCAAAAACTAGACTGACACTCCAGTGCAGTACTGAAGTGGTACTGCACTGTTGGAGGTGCCGTCTTTTGTTAGGCAAGGGTATTAAGGGTTATGGAACCAAGGTGGTTAGATGGAGTTAAGGTACAGATCGGCCATGATCTAATTGAACAGGATCGAGGGGCTGAATGGCCTACTCCTGTTCCTATGATTGGACGAAAAAGATCCTATGGCACTGTTTTGAAGAAGAGCAGGGGTGTTATCCCTGATGTCCTGGTCAATATTTATCCCTCAACCAACATCACTAAAACAGATTATCTGGTCATTATCACATTGCTGTTTGTGGGAGCTTGCTGTGCGCAACTTGGCTGCCGCGTTTCCCACATTACAACAGTGACTGCACTTCAAAAAGTACTTCATTGGCTGTAAAGTGCGTTGAGACGTCCGGTGGTCGTGAAAGGCGCTATATAAATGCAAGTCTTCCTTTCTTTCTTTCTTTCTTTCAACGTGCTGGAATCCTACAGTGTATAAAGAGTGGGCCGCTTCTGTCTGTGCTTCTCTCAGACTAGGCAAGCCTACTGTGGCCTGGGAATAGCTACATCCACCAGCTTTCTCTTAACAGCGGTATGGTCCCACTGGGCATCACTGAGGAATACAGAACTCATCCCATTTGTATCAAAGGCACATTGGCCTAGAAATTGGATCCCGGCACCTACAGAGACCAGCGTCAGGACCACTGGAGATTGGTCATTGCAACAGTGACTGCACTTCAAAAGTACTCCATTGGCTATAAAGCGCTTTGGGACGCCCCGAGGTCGATAAAGGCGCTATATAAATGCAAGTTCTTTCTTTCTTAGACAATGGCCCAAAAATTGCTGGAGTGGGGCATGTTGTGGTGAGCGTCGTGAATCGGATTTTTTACGTCACCCTTCAGATCATATTATTTTTAAGCCATAAATTGCTAAAAGTGTGAATTGATGGTGGTGCGGCGAGGGCAATGGGGCATCTGGGACCTCCTGAACATCAGGTCCAATGGTCTATTTCCTCAGCCAATAAGAATAGAGAAAGAAACAGAGCAAACAACAGAGAAGGAAATAGGGTGAACCAGAGTCAAATTAGATACGGAAAGAGAAAAAAGAGAGGGAAAGAGAGTGGATTAAGAGAGAGGGAAAAAAAGTGACAGAAAGGAAAATTTAAAAAAAAATGTAAAATTTGAAAAACCTCTCGCAACAATTGACTACCTGCAGGAGTGAGATTCCACAGTTTCATTGCTCCCTTCCTGGGCCTCCGAGGTTGAGTTTCATGTTAGGACCATAAATCACGTCATTAACAAGGTCATTGCGACATGAATTACGAGCCCTAAATGGCTGTGGCGAAATGAATTCGTATTTACGGCGCAAATCCAGCAATTTCCCCGACAGTCACAGGGAGGTTTGAGGGCGAGCTCCCGTTTTCGCGAGGCTGACGGCGGAACGCCGCAAATCGTCCAGCAATCTGTGACGCTTCGTAACTCACGCCGTATCTCGTCCTCACCACAAATGGCTGGGGTTTTTTTTTTTTACGCACTAATAATGGCGGGCGGCGTGAACCCGTCGTTGTTGTTCCAGCAGTTTCGGGGCCAGTTAGTGTTGACGGAACCGGAACGGAGAGGCGGGCGAGAATCACTCTGATTCTTACAGCGAAGCCGAATTGTTAAAACGTGTTTACGTGACGGGCATTCTTGCTGTTTTCACACCAGCGGAGAAATCTCGGCACCTATAAGCATTTTCCTCCTGGGTTTGCCAGCAGCAGTGCCCAGGAGAGAAAGCCCCAATTTGGGGAGATGCCCCGGACAATCTGGGAAGGTTGGCAAACAACCCTACCACCTGTTGTGCCTCTCCAATCTGTCGGAAGGCGGACAGAGAAAGCACTGGGTTAGCTGAGTTCCGAGACGAATCATTAAGCTGCTTCATTTCACAGCAAATGAACATACAGAGCAAAAATTATGATTAGTCACTTAATTCAATCAGTACAAATAGTCTTCATGTAATAACACAAAATAATAAGCATCAGTGGGTCGTCTTGCTCGACTTAAAACAAAATACCTTCTAAATACCCGCCTGCATTCTAATCTTCTGAGCCTGTTGAACGCTCGTTTAAAAACCTGGCTCAGTGAGTGTTTCTGTCTCAGTTTTTATCTCCCTGCATTCACAACCCAAGGGAAGGGCCTATAACAGACAGCCCAGGACTATTGACCTCCCAACACGATGGCCAGAATTTTGCCGAGCTCGACGGGCCTGGTGCGGGCCGTGTCCGTGGTGGGTCGCGAACCCGCTGCTGGCTCCATCCTGCTGCTGAAAATGAACTTACGTTAATGGGGCCTCTTAAGCCCGCCCAGCGCGTTACCTGGCCCAATTAAATGGAGCGGGTCTGGTGACGTCATTCATGACGCGTTTTCAGCCGAGATCTTTAAAGGGGCCATGGCCACATTACATTTGAAGTTTAATCTAACATAGTGCTGTCAGTGCACTACAGCATTGGAGTGCTGCAAACACTGACAATCACTGCACAGAGGCACAGGGCTGCACCCAGGCTCTCCGATGACTCCCTCCATATGCTTATGGAGGGAGTCAGAGCACGCAGGGAGGTGCTCTTCCCTTACGATGGGTGGAAGAGACCTCCGCAGGAGACCAACACAGGCAGATTGCAGAGGAGGTCACAAGCAGGGATGTGTTCAGGAGGACCTGGGTGCAGTTCCGCAAACGTTTCAATTATCTCAGTAGATCACGAAACGTAAGTACAAAGCCACACTCAACCTCATCCTGCTGTGCCTCTCATCATATCCCCATCACTCTGCCTTCCCTACCCTACCCATGCACATCCTTACTCACACCAACATACCTTGCAACTCCACTCATCCCTCTTTATCTACATTATCACATCCCCAGCTCACTAGCCACCCCTCACACTCACCCTCATCCTCGTGCAACCATACCAACTAACAACACACAAGGGTAGCCACTTTGGTGGTTTATCCAATGTTTATGTAAAGTTTCTGTTAATGTGGTGTCAAACTTAAAAAACCTTTATTTTCAACATTTTGCGTTCTTGGACAGATTTGTGTGTACCTTTGGAAGTGACTTGGTGAGTTGTTGTGAATGGTGAGACATAACGGTACCCCCCACAATGGTGATGAGTGTGAAAGGAATGGCTTGGGCATTGTAGGGATGCTTTATGGTGTTGGTGGGGGGTGATGCCAATCTGGAGCGTCATGTGGCAGCCATATGGGTGTACAGCGTAAAGTTAACTAAATCTGGCCATGATGAGACCATCCCTGGCCTCCTAGGCAGCAATGTGCTCGGGTGCTGATGCCCTGTGTCCTGTGCAGCATCAGGTGATTGCAGAGAAGGTTGGCGGTTGTTGTTGGTGCTACTGGTGTTGGTGCTGATCGTGGTCCGATTCTGAGGACCAAGGTCAGACAGTATAAAGGGCACCCATGTTGATGGAATCGATGGCAGGTGAAGTACAGATGACAGAAGCATTCTGTCAATGGTGAGAGAGTTCTTCCAATGAGGTGACACTGGATGGAGACTTTGCTGCAAACACTTGCAGCCTGCAGAATCTGTGCTGGACATGGACTGAGCAACAGCTTCTGCCGAGGAAAGTGATCATCTGTCAGGTGGAAGCTTTTACTGTACATTTGATGCTAATCAGCTGGAGCAATGGCCACTGAACTCCCGCCTCAGACGTGCTTCCTGAGCAGCGTGGTTCCCGTGGCCATGCAGTTAAATTTAAAAAGTAAATGAAAAAAGCCTGTTAAGGGTCTGACAACTAGCTGTTAATCATCTCAATTGGGTCGCCCGTCGCTGCCGGTTGGGTCGGCTCCGCGATGACAGACGCGCCTGGGGTAAAGGCGCGTGGGGAGCGGGATGACAGCGGGTTCCGGACCCGCTGTCAAAAATAACAACTTTCCCACCCGACCCGCCACCGATCGCGCCCGCTACCACCCCGGAAAATTCCAGCCGATGGGTATGAGGTCTTTTATGGATTATCGGGACAGGCTAATGAATTGTTTGTCGTCATCAGTCTTTGAGCAAACAGCGGCGGTCGGTCCCACTGCAGCCCCGCTGGAACCCTCCTCCTCGGAAGCGGCAGATTCCCTCGTGGTGGTGGGTATTCCTGTCAGGAGCCCGGCCCTGCATACAAAGTCAGAATCCTGCCAGAAAATTTTGAATAAGACGAAAAGGTTCACCTCTTCTCAATGGGGTGGAACTTCTGTCCCCTGTAACCCTGTCAGGGGACAGAAGTTCCACCCCATTGAGACGAGGTGAACCTTTTCGTCTTATTCAAAATTACATTTTAGGTATTTTTTTTTTTTGTAAATTCATTCTTGGGATGTGGACATCTCTGGCGAGGCTGGCATTTATTGCCCATCCCTAGCTGCCCTTGAGATGGTGGTGGCGGTGGTGGGGCCGCCTTCTTCCTGTACCAATGGGCGGTGAGTTGATACAACTGAGTGGGCAGTCACGAGTCAGCCATGTCACTGTGGGGCTGGAGTGGACATCAGCGAACCAGTTGGGAGGTTACAACGATCTTGACAGCTTCGTGGTCGCTTTTATCGACACCAGCTTTTTACTTCCGGATTTTTTTATAACTGAATTCAAATTGTCAAAGTGCCACGGCCAATGTTGCCCCTAAGCTGTGCGGCCACGCAGCCGTGCATCAATCTGAACGGTCCCGCGCAGCTTACAGGGGAACATTTGGCCACGGTGGAGATTTGAACTCGGCTTCTCTGGGCTACTACTCCAGTAGCATAACCAATACACCACCGAACCCAATTAGTATATTTTAGGTATTTCAGTCGTGTACGGTTTATATTACAGCAATCGAGCTACTCCTGACTTTCAGCAGCTTTGTTCCTGCAATATTAATATTTGCTTCAGTGTCACAGGGTCGGAGCGGAAAATATCCTATTAATCAATGGAGTGATTTCCCATGCGTATTCATTTTGAAAAAGTTACAAATAATTACGAGCTGCTTCGAGATCCTTTTTTTTCCCCGTCAGTTGATGTCAAAAATTACAGTTTCACAATAAATATTTTGTACTTTGATAGCATCGGAGGGATGGGGTTTTTCAAGAGGTGACCTAGCCCAGATGTGTGAGGGATATAGAAATAAAGTCATTGCTCGGGCAAAAATATTCTGACACTAAATCAATCAGCAGAAACAGACCGGGGAGGGCGGGGGGGAGGAAGGAAAGGGTTAATTCATTAGAATTCTTTGGAAATGCTCGATGTTCTCCCGTTGTGGGTTAGGGGCTGAACGCACAATGAAGTGTGGCATTAAGCAACAAAGACTAGGGAAGTTCCTGTTTTGATCCTGAGTCTGCGCTGAAATCGTTGGATTCAGCTGGTGCAGCTGTGGCTTTGCTATCAGCTGCGGACTAGGAAGGAGGAAATAAATCATCCAGGGTACCTGACTCCTGATCGCAAGACAATGAGTGTGTGCATGCGTCAAGAGAGGACAGGATCTGGCTTGACTGTGATGCTCACTGCGGTAAAATAGACCGCCGACGCTCGCCGTCTGGACTTGCGCATTAAGAACGGCCTCTCCGACAAGGTACTGGAGGGTTTTTTACGCAACGAATGGTTTGGATTTGGAATGCACTACCTGATAGGGGGGTGGAAACAGATTCAACAGTAGCCTTCAAAAGGGAATTGGATAAATACTTGAAGGAGAAAAAAATTGCAGAGATATGGGGAAAAAGCAGGGAGTGGGTCTAACTGGATTGCTCCTCGAAAGAGCCACCGCAGACTCGATGGGCCAAATGGCCTCCTTCTGTGCTGTACTGTTCTTTGATCTTCTTTGATCTCACAAAGGCCTTCGACTCTGTCAACCGTGAGGGATTATGGAGTGTCCTCCTCAAATTCGGCTGCCCTCAAAAGTTTGTCACCGTCCTCTGCCTGCTTCACGACGACATGCAAGCCGTGATCCTGACCAACGGTTAAACCATAGACTCAATTCACGTACGGACCGGGGTCAAGCAAGGCTGTGTCATCGCACAAACGCCCTTCTCGATCTTCCTTGCTGCAATGCTCCATCTCACCCTCAGTAAGCTCCCCGCTGGAGTGGAGCTAATTTACAGAACAAACAGGAAACTGTTCAACCACCGTCACCTCCAGTCCAGATCCAAGGTCGTCCCATCCTCTGTCGTCGAATTACAGTATGCAGACGACACTTGCGTCTGCGCTCACTCAGAGGTCGAGCTCCAAACCATCGTCAACACCTTCACCGAAGCGTACGAGAGCATGGGCCTTACACTAAACATCCGTAAGACAAAGGTCCTCTACCAACCTGCCCCCGCCACACAGTACTGCCCCCCGATTATCAAAATCCACGGCAAGGCCTTGGACAACGTGGACCACTTTCCATACCTCGGGAGCCTACTGTCAACAAGGGCAGACGTCGATGACAAAGTCCAACACCGTCTTCAGTGTGCCAGTGCAGCCTTCGGTCGCCTGAGGAAGAGAGTGTTTGAAGACCAGGACCTCAAACCCGGCACTAAGCTCATGGCCTACAGAGCAGCAGTGATACCCGCCCTGCTGTATGCCTCAGAAACATGGACCATGTACAGCAGGCACCTCAAAGCACTGGAGAGGTACCACCAATGCTACCTCTGCAAGATCCTGCAAATCCATTGGCAGGATAGGCGCACCAACGTCAGTGTTCTCGCTCAGGCCAACATCCCCAGCATCAAAGCTTGACTACGCTCGATCAGCTCCGATGGATGGGTTGACGTAAGAAAACTACTAGGCACTTGGTCTAAGCATTAAACAAAGCTTTAATCAACTGTTTTACAACATGGAGATCTAGTTGTGTCCTTCACTAGTTCCTGTTAAAGAATGTCCTGAGCAAGCTGGGCCCATGTCCGAGTATTTATACTCTCCTTGGACAGCGCCACCAGCAGGCCGCCCAGTATTATTTCATAAGTCATTTCCACATGAGTGACAAGATTCATGTCACGGGTCACATCGTCCGCATGCCCGATACAAGACTCCCAAAACAAGCGCTCTACTCAGAGCTCCGACACGGCAAGAGAGCCCCAGGTAGGCAGAGGAAACGCTTCAGGGACACCCTCAAAGCCTCCTTGAAAAAGTGCAACATCCCCACCGACACCTGGGAATCCCTGGCCCAAGACTGCACAAAGTGGAGGAGAAGCATCCGGGAAGGCGCCGAACACCTCGAGTCTCTTCGCCAGGAGCAAGCAGAAGCCAAGCGCAAGCAGCGCACGTCAACCCAAGCACCCCACCCGCCCGCCCCTTCAACCACCGTCTGCCACACCTGTGACAGAGACTGTAGGTCCCGCATTGGACTCATCAGTCACCTGAGAACTCATTTTTAACGGGGAAGCAAGTCATCCTCGGTTCCGAGGGACTGCCTAAGAAGAACTGTTCTATGATTCCACGATAGTACCTTACATACAAATGTCATAGCTCCCACCGATATGAGCACTCGTGTGTACCCCAATTACGTGAAGAAAACTGGGGGAGGACTATTCGATTTTTAAAAGATACACAGTTGGTGAGAAACTATCGAATATTTGGCTATGTTAAAAAAAGATACAAGCTCCCGGTTAAAAGGTGCTCTCACTATTGTTACAAGATAAACAACCGCCAGCTCATTTTGATTGCATTTTTCATCCAGTGTTGCTTTCCCAGCTAATAAATTGAACACCCCCCACCACCCCCCCAACCCCCTCAAAAAAAAATTCCTCGCCGGTGTTTGTGCTTTATCACACTGACGTAAGCACTCTCCTGTACGATCCTGGCTGAACAGGCAGATCCATCCAATATGCACGCACAAGCACTGCGCCAATCCCTTACCAGCTGGCCCCGTGACAAGTCGAGAAAAGATTAATTGATCGTGTCAGTATCTGTTGATTAAAATTTCCAGTCAATTAATCAATTGGAACTGATTAATTTGCGAAACCTTAACTGTGACTCTTCAGTCAAAGCAGCACCGTGCTGCCTCAGGGTTGCATTTCCAAGTTGCGCTCGAGTTTGAATTGATCTGATGTGGTTAAATTGGAATCTACTGGGTTGTTACAGAGCTTGCTGAGCTCATATTTAAAATTGTACCATTGTTTATATCGCCTCTCCTCATTCTTCTTTCCAAAATGCATCACTTCACACTGACGTAGAATTACACGGAATGTCCAGCACAGAAACAGGCCACTCGGCCCAACAGAGGGTGGTTAGAATGTGGAACTCATTACCACAGGAAGTGGATGAGGCAAATAGCTTAGATGCCTTTCAAAAGGAAACTGGACGAGTACATGAGAGAAAAGGGAATAGAAAGATTGCTGAAAGGCCGAGGTGAGGTAGATGGAATGGGAGGAGACTGGTGTGGAGTATAAACACCAGCACAGACTGGTTGGGCCGAATGGCCTCTTTCTGTGCTGTACATTCTATGTAACTGGTCCATGCCGGTGTTTATGCCCCACACGAGCCTCCTCCCACCCCTTTTCATCTCACCCTATCAGCATACCCTTCTTTTCCTTTCTCCCCCATGTGTTTATCCAGCTTCCCTTAAACGCATCTATCTGATTCGCCTCAACCACTCCCTGTGGTAGCGAGTTCCACATTCTCACCACTCTCTGGGGAAAGAAGTTTCTCCTGAATTCCCGATTGGATTTATTGGTGAACTTCTGTACTTTAAATTTCATCTGCCATGTGTCTCCCATTTCACCAGTCTGTCTGTGTCCTTCTGAATTCTGCTACCATCCTCTTCACTGTTAACTACATTTCCAAATTGTGTGTCCTATCTGCCAACTTTGACATTTTGCCTCCAATACCCAAGTCCAGGTCAATAATATATATCAAAAAGAGCTGTGGCCCTATCACCGACCCCTGGGGGACACCACTGAAAACTTCCCTCCAGTCTGATAAAATGATCGGGTCATTTATTTCATTGCTGTTTGTGGGAGCTTGCTGTGCGCAAATTGGCTGCCGCGTTTCCTGCATTACAACAGTGACTACACTTCAAAAGTACTTCATTGGCTGTAAAGCGCTTTGGGACATCCTGAGGTTGTGAAAGGTGCTATAGAAATGCAAGTTCTTTCTTTCACATGTCTACAGACATTGAATTCCACCAATTCCATTTGTCAACTTGCAAAAAAAAAATGCCTTCAAGATGACTAATTTTAACAAAAAATAAGCAGAATTTGGGATTTGCATTTTTACACAGCGAGAGCAAATTTAGAATCCAAATTGGGATTGGTCCCCACTGTAAACCTACTGATCCATTTTACACAGTCCAGAGGCGCACACATTCAATGATCTCAATTCATGGAGCTACAACTTGCGAAGTTGTCCCTGAGATTGAATGGCGACCTTGGCTCCGAGTTGTTTAGATCAAAATAATGCCTCAAAGGGATGTGAAGCAACGGCCAGATAATCTATTGAAAGCATTAGGTGTGAGAACTGCCAAACAAGTCATTATTCAATATACCCGCATGCATCAGTAATTGCTAATTACTTTGGAGGTAAAGGGGAAAGAGTTTCTGAATATTTTCAACAATATAGGCGTAAAAGGATATAATTTCATGATCAAATTTTCTAAATGAAGCGACTGCAGAAATAAGCCAAGGACAATTAGCACAGTAACAGTCTTGTGAGATCGGTTGCCATTTCTGCTGTAATTATACTTTTTGATTAAAGCTGTTGAACAGCATAATACAATGATGACAGGCTCCTTAATTATCACCGGTGTTCCAGTCTGTAAAAAGAAAGACTTGCGTCTCTATAGCGCCTTTCACAACCACTGGATGGCCCAAAGCCAATGAAGTACTTTTGAAGTGTAGTCGTTGTTGCAATGTAGGTTAATTAATGCAAGATTACTTTACAAGAACAAAGTTAGACTACAGGCATTGATTTGAGACCAGTGTGAGTTTAAAGCATTGTGGGGCTGATGGACCGGAGTCTTACACTGGCTCCACATTGCTAACATGTTGGGGAAAACAACATCCTATGTCGGCATGCAAGCAGGAATAAGCAGAACCTCGCTCGCTCTCATTACAGCTGTTAAATTCTAATCGGCGACAGGACAGTTAGAAAGAAAGACTTGCATTTATATAACGCCTTTCACGACCACCGGACGTCTCAAAGCACTTTACAGCCAATGAAGTACTTTTGGAGTGTAGTCACTGTTATAATGTGGGAAACGCAGCAGCCAATTGAGAGTCAACAACAACTTGCATTTATATAGCGCCTTTAACGTAGCAAAACGTCCCAAGGTGCTTCACAGCAACCTTTTTCAATAAAACCATTTTTGACTCCGAGCTACAGAAGGAGATCTCAGGACAGATGACCAAAAGCTTGGTCAAAGAGGTCGGTTTTAAGGAGCATCTTAAAGGAGGAGAGAGAAGTAGCGAGGTGGAGAGATTTAGGGAGGGAATTCCAGAGCTTAGGGCCCAGGCAGCCGAAAGCGCGGCTGCCAATGGTGGAGCGATTGAAATCGGGGATGCACAAGAGGCCAGGATTGGAGGTCAGAGATCTCGAAGGATTGTAGTGCTGGAGAAGGTTACAGAGACAGTATCAGCCTAAATGATATGCTCATGTTCTGGGGCAGGGCTCAGACCGACAACCTCCTGACCAAGAGGAGAGAGCATTACCAATCGAAACTAGCTGCCTCATTACAAGCAGGTTTCCAGACGTTTTACATTCATGTGAAACCAAAGACATTTCATTACGAGACAAAATGTGTAATGACTACCTATGTAACCCTGGTGATCAGGCTTTATTATAAAACATGTTAGAATTGTTTTATTTGTGTACTTTTAAAAACCTCACTGGAGCAGGGTTAGTATTAGCTTTGAGGAAACCTATGAGCATCCACTCCTGATATTTCCACACAAGAATATTTAATCTGTACTGTTAGTGGGGTCCTCATTCAAGTTATGGAGCCTGCAACCATAAGGGGCATCTTTACGAGAAGGCCCCCTAAACCTGACTCAGTAGAAAGCAGACACATTTCCACATGTTTGTAATTTGAGACAGGACATGCGGTAAGTGTAGCGTGCTTGGGAGGAACAGGTGACTTTGGACCTCTGGTTCCCAAAGCTCTCCACCACTGGGGGTTCTCCTCGCCTCATGTCTGGGTCTGTTGAAGACTCATTGATAGAGATTGATCGGCATGATTAGTCAACAACTCCATTGTGGTTGTATCGTGCGACTGCCAGGATGGTAGAAGGCGAACCAGATGGACCTCGGTCTTTCTCCGTCCAGCAATCCCCATGTTCCTATTTTTCATATGCTACAATGTTGTAATCAGGTATGATATAGAAACATAGAAACATAGAAACTAGGAGCAGGAGTAGGCCATTCGGCCCGTCGAGCCTGCTCCACCATTCAATACGATCATGGCTGATCATCCAAATCCAGTACCCTGTCCCTGCTTTCCTCACACAGAATCCCCATCGAGCCTGCACCGACACATATCCCACCCTATCCCCGTAACCCCACGTATTTAATTCCCCCTAATATATCCCTTCCTATCCTATCCCCGTAACCCCACATATTTAATCCCCCCCTAACACTAAGGGTCAATTTATCAAAGCCAAATCAACCTAACCCGCACATTTTTTTGGACTGTGGGAGGAAACCGGAGCACCCGGAGGAAACCCACGCAGACACGGGGAGAATGTGCAAACTCCACACAGACAGTCACCCGAGGCCAGATTCGAACCCGGGTCCCTGGCGCTGTGAGGCACCAGTGCTAACCACTATGCCACCGTGTTGCCCTCTTTCCCCCTCCTCCTCTCCTGACTTATGCTGGAGTGCAGTTTGACGGGTGTCAGTCGGTCTCAACGGCCAGCCAAGCCCTGTTGAATTCTGAAGTATCTATTCTAACACTCCTCCTTTCATACCTTTCCTTCACTCTTAGCGCCGCGACAATCCGCATGTTTCAAGGTATTACCTCATCCAATTAGCTGCAATCACTCCAGTTTTAACAAGAATTATTCCCCATTACTTGACTCGCTCTCTAATTTTCCAGATCTATGGCAGGTGCCTTTCAAGCCGAGAGCTCGCAGAGACAGTTCCGTGGCCTTTTCTTATCAGCTGAAACACTGTCTGACTGGAATCCTTTTACTAACGGAATATTGCTAACAGAAACCCACTTAAAAGCGAAAGAATTTAACCGTTTCCTACATTGGAACAGTGACTCCACTTCAAAAAGTACTTCATTGGCTGTAAAGCACATTGGGACGTCCGGTGGTCGTGAAAGGCGCTATATAAATTCCTGAGATGAAGGGGTTGTCTTATGAGGAAAGGTTGAGCAGGTTGGGCCTATACTCATTGGAGTTTAGAAGAATGAGAGGTGATCTTATTGAAACATATAAGATACTGAGGGGGCTCGACAAGGTAGATGCAGAGAGGATGTTTCCCCTTGTGGGGGAATCTAGAGCTAGGGGGCAAAGTTTCAGGATAAGGGGTCGCCCATTTAAAACAGGGATGAGGAGGAATATCTTCTCTCAGAGGGTGGTGAATCTTTGGAATTCTCTACCCCAGAGAGCTGTGGAGGCGGAGTCATTGAATATATTCAAGGCGGAGATAGACAGATAATTGAGCTACACGGGAGTCGAGGGTTATGGGGAGTGGGCGGGAAAGTGGAGTTGAGGCCAAGATCAGATCAGCCATGATCTTATTGAATGGCGGAGCAGGCTCGAGGGGCCGAATGGCCGACTCCTGCTCCTATTTCTTATGTTCTTAAGTCTTTCTTTCTTACAATAAGGAATCCTGCCCTTGTGCCAATTCTCCAGGCGAGCACTCAGACAGCGAGTAGCAACAAACTGATTGGCCATTGGAGGCATTATAGTTGAAGCTGATGCTGCCCTCATCCAATGTTCACACTTTCCAGCTGCAGTCACTGGATAGTGATCAGGGTGAGTTAACTCGGGTCAGACTGAAGGTCGAACCTGGGGCCCTCCTGGGCAGTCTGTAGGCCTGAGGTCCAGAATGCACAGGGGCACCTCCTTTTAGTGGAAATAATAATCTACAGCAGTAGAAAATACCGATATTTTTACGGTGTTTGCTTAATGACAAACAGCTCACAATTGATGCATTAGCACTTCCCCAATGTTAGCAAAGTAACTGCATTAAATAAACCTGGAAGATTAGCGCTGATGGAGTAAATGGAAGGAGAAGCCAGTTTAATAGCGATCATTTACTTTAATTGGTAAGGAAAGAGGATGCAATATAAATTCAACCCATCATGACACTATAAATGGGAACCAGCAACAGCTCACTTAACTTTATAGCTATCATGTAAAGACACTGTTGTGCTATAATGCATCTCGGATAAAATGTCTATTTAATACTATCATCTCTTTCACTTTGCATGATTATTCACAAAACTGCAGTAGCAAAAGCCGTGAATAAATTGCTTCATTTATGGGAGGTGAGAACCACCATCTGCAAATGGCTACTTGTAAGTTCAGCTGAAGGCCAATCACCCAACCAGTACCTTTTAGGCCCACTGCTAAGTAAGGTGACAGGCAGTCGTAAAGATATCATATAATGGCTGGGAAGATGGGTAAGTGCGATTAACCAGTGTGTTTGCGATCCCAACAAGGACTATTCACCAGAATATCACACTATAAATGATCTTTCAAATCCCTCCATGGCCTCGCCCCTCCCTACTTCTGTTACCTCCTCCAGCCCTACGACACTCTGAGAAATCTGCGTTCCTCCGACTCTGGCCTCTTGCGCACCCTCCACTTCCTTCGACCCACCATTGGCGGCCGTGCCTTCAGCCATCTAGGCCCTAAGCTCTGGAATTCCCTCCCTAAACCTCTTTGCTTTCAAGACGCTCCTTAAAACCTACCCCTTTGACCAAGCTTCTGGTTACCTGTCCTAATATCTCCTTATTTTGGATAAGTGTCAATCTTTGTCTGATTACGCTCCTGTGAACCAGCTTGGGGACGTTTTGCTACATTAAAGGTGCTTTATAAATGCAAATTGATGATGTTGTTATGCTCTCCCAGCTCTCTTGATAGCTTAACAGGAAAATGCACTGCACGATGTGGTTCTCAGTCAAGCATCCCAGAAGGTCGTAGCTTTGTGCTGAGTGAGCAGTCCTCAGCCAGGGTAGCGGTTGGGGTGCGACAATTAGCCTTAATTTCTTCTGGAATAGGAAGAAAGGAAAAAAAGTCGGACAGGGCTCCTGTTCGCTATCTAATGAGCTCTGCTGAAAAGATCGCATGCACAGCTGTTGAAGGAGCACAGGATGGGACTTGGCTGGGATCCTTCCCCAGTGAATTAGCCTGCTGACATGCACTGTCCAAGCACAAACGTGAAGAATGATCGCTTGGGAGGGTTACTGGAGGAAGCCTACCTCAGTACGACTCGGGGCATCCAGGGGAAACGGGGAGACACTTCAAAGTTTCGCCTCCCATTATGACTCAATTGGCAGCACTCTGGGCTGATCAGAAGGCTGTGGGTTCAAGCCCCACTTCAGCATATAATACAGGCTGGTGCTCCAGTACAACATGTCAGGAATGTTGTATTGTTGGAGGTTCGATTCTTCCAACAAACATTAAAGGTTTGAAGAAAAGCAGGGGGGGTATTCTGGACAAAAGTTCTTCTCCAAACCAATGCCACTAAAATTCAGATTAACCGGCTCATAATCTCATTAGTGATTGCGGAATCTTGCTGTGTGTAAAATGGCATTTGTGTTTCTTTACGTAGACACTGCTTTCTGAAGTGCAGTAATTGGTTGTGTGTGAAGTGCTTTGCTTTGACATGTTTGAGAGACAGGATAAGGTGCTATATAGAAGCAAGCCTTTCTTTCCTTTAATATTGCACTTTTGTGCTGTCAGCTTGCTACCCAGGATGCAACACCATTTGGCAAGGCAGCTTCCAAAGTATTTTCTTTAAAGTCACAAACTACTGGAAAGGATTGAATACCCTTCACAGGAGTGATTGATGGCCTGCCCTTAGCAACAGGAACTCTGGCAAAATAAGCTTGTCATGTAGCTCTACAATATAAATGGCAGCTAGGGGCTACAGGACCATATTGTGATATCTTGAGACCCAGCATATATACACAACAGCACAAAAACACAATTTGGACGGGATAGTCAATACTGAGGAGGACTGCAACAAGTTACAGGAGGACATTAATAAACTTGCAGAATGGGCATATAATTGGCAAATTAAGTTGAACACAGATAAATGTGAGGTATTACATTTTGGGAGGAAGAATAGGGAGGTCACTTATCACTTGGAGGGTGCGAGTCTCGGTGGGGTAGAGAAACAAAGGGATCTCGGAGTACAAATACACAAATCGCTAAAAGTTGCGACACAGGTTAGCAAGGCCATAAAAAAAAGCAAACCAAGCACTTGGGTTTATTTCTAGAGGGATAGAATTGAAAAGTAGTGAAGTTATGCTAAACCTATATCAAACCTTGGTTAGACCACACTTGCAGTACTGCGTACAGTTCTGGTCACTATATTATAAAAAGGATATAGAGACACTAGAGAGGGTGCAGAGAAGATTTACAAGGATGATACCAGAAATGCGAGGGTATACATATCAGGAAAGGATGAACAGGCTGGGTCTCTTTTCTCCTGAAAAAAGGTTGAGGGGTGACCTAATAGAGGTCTTTAAAATTATGAAAAATTTTGATAGAGTGGATACAGAGAGAGTGTTTCCACTTGTGGGGAAGAGGATAACTAGAGGCCATCAATATAAGATAGTCACCAAGAAATCCAACAGGGAATTCAGAAGAAACTTCTTTACCCAGAGAGTGGTGAGAATGTGGAACTCGCTACCACAGGGAGTGGTTGAAGCGAATAGTATAGAAGCATTTAAGGGGAGGCTAGACAAGCATATGAGGGAAAACAGATTAGAGGGTTCTGCTGATAGATTTAGATGAGGAAAGACGGGAGGAGGCTCATGTGGAGCATAAATGCCGACATGGACTGGTTGGGCCGAATGGCCTGTTTCTGTGCCATACATCTATGTAATCCTATGGCTTCCGGTAAGAACTGTACTGCACATGGCTTTATTATTATATACATCAGTAGTCCACCAGGTAGCTCTATTACACTTCTCCCTCCTTATTGAAGAAGTTAATCATAACAAATAATCATTGTACATGACTTGCATGGTATATATAACTCTCGGTATACATTTCTTAAATGGAACCCATTTTATGTTTCCAAATTCTACGATAGAATTCTGTCACACAAACAAAAGATATGAACTTATTTTCCATATTTACAGATTAAACATAACCACTGGTTTTCTGTTTCGAAGAGGATATCTTCTTTCTTGAACAGAACTTTCAGATCTTGTTGTAGGACTTTGACTCATTCTAGGCTGAACCTGCGGAGATTTTTTCTCCAAGGGCTGGCCTTGATCTACATTTAGACTCTCTACACTTTCAGACTGTTTGTCTGCCTGACTCAGGCTCAGACTTAAATTCTGACTTTGTCTTGGACTTGTTTCTGGTGCGTCTGATGTAGGATTTGCTACTCGTACTCTACTTGTAACAAGACTATCTGACTCATCAGAATAAATTGAATCATCCCAGCTTTCAACTCCTTCCACATCTGTAGATAAGATATGATCAATGTGAACAAACCTAACCTTTCCATGATCAAACATCTTGACCAAATATGTGCGAGGGTCACATATCTTCACTACTCTTCTTGGTAATCACTTTAACCATTTATGGTGATGGTTCTTCACTCTAACCTTCTGGTTCAACTTCACACTTCTCTCTCTAACTCTACCTTTATCATGACTCACTTTCTGCCTTGATTGTTTCTCTTCTACGGACTGTGCCAAAATTGGCTTTTACAACGAGAACCTGGTTCGTGGCTGTCGTTTGAGAAACAACTCTGCTGGTTTTCTACCAGTAGTGGCATGAGGAGTATTTGCCAGTTTGTGGTCCAACGACAACTGATGTTTCTTTGGATTTGGATCCAACATTTGCTTGATGAGGGCACGTTTGACAATTTGTACTGTGCGCTCTGCTGCACCATTTGAAGCAGGGTGGTACGGTGGAACTTTGGTATGTTTCACACCGTTTCTGCTCATGAACTGTGTGAACTCTTCTGAACAAAATTGCGGCCCATTATCTGACACAATTTCTTCTTGGAGGCCATGTGAAGAAAACAATCTTCGCAAATTGTCTAGTGTTTGGCTTGTTGTTATTATCCGCATCGGAAACACCTCTACCCACTTCGAGTGACTATCACTATGAACAATTGCTGTCCTTCTAGCTCAGCAAAATCTACATGTAACCTTTACCACACTCTGGGAGGCCATTTCCATGGCTGTAATGGTACTGATGGTGGTTTCTTGCTCACTGATTGACATGTTGTACACTGACTGACTATGTACTCTATCTCTTCATCTAAACCTGGCCACCATAAGTAACTGCGTGCAAAGCTCTTGGTCAAGCACATTCCCAGGTGCTGGTCATGAAGATCTCCGAACAATTTAGACCTGAACCTATTTGGGATAACCACTCTTGCTCCCCACATGATACAATCTTTATCCACTGACAGTTCATTCCTACGAACGAAGTATGGATGGATATCTTCCTCTGATACCTGGTTTGGCCATCCATTTGCTATGTAATCATACACCTTTGACATAATTGGGTCACGTTTGGTTGCCCTACCAATCTCTTCAGCTGTGACTGGCAGCTCATCAATGTATGAGAAATAGAACACTTCTTCCTTATTGGGTGTAACTTGTGATGGGGATGGCAGCCTGGACATAGCATCAGCGTTACTGTGATCAGCTGATCGTCTGTACTCAATGTCATACGTATACGCTGACAAAAATCAAAGCCCATCTCTGCATTCGGCCTGCAGCTAAGGTTGGAACTGGGGACTTTGGATGGAGGATTGATGTCAGGGGCTTATGGTCAGTAACTATGGTAAACTTACGACCAAACAAGTATTTGTGAAACTTCTTGACCCCAAAAATCAATGACAAAGCTTCCCTTTCGATCTGCGCATAATTCCGCTCACTGGCACTGAGAGTTCGTGAAGCAAAAGCAATTGGTCTCTCCTCCCCACTAGCTAGTACATGAGAGATCACTGCCCCAACTCTGTACAGAGAGGCATCACACGCTAGCTTGATCTCCTTAGATACATCATAGTGAACTAACATGGTACTCTCTACTAACTGGCTTTTACACTCTTTGACTGCTGTGTCGCATTCTCTTGACCACTTCCAAGGGACCTGTTTTCTCAACAGCTCATTCAATGGATGTAACAATGTAGCCAAGTTTGGGAGGAACTTGCCGTAATAATTCAAAAGACCCAAAAATGATCGAAGTTCAGAGACATTCTTGGAGTGGGTGCATTTCTGATTGCATCCAGCTTTCCCTTGGTTGGATGTAAACAATCTTTGTTTACTCTGTGCCCTAAGTATTCCACTGAGTTTTGAAACAACTCACACTTGTGAGCTGTCACTCGTACTCCGTGCTTCTCGAGCCGTTTGAGCACTTCATTCAACACCTCATCATGGATTTGCCTGTTTGGTGCTGAAATGAGTCTGTCATCCAAATAACACACTACCCCTTCAATCCCTTGCAAAATTTGGTTCATCACCCCCTGGAATATATCGGGGGCAGAAGACACTCCAAATGGTAGCCTATTGAACTAATACAGGCCTCGGTGAGTATTTATAGTCAAGCATGACTTGGACTCTTCATCTAACTTGAGTTGTAGGTAGGCGTTTGTTAGATCTAACTTCGAAAAGATCTAGCCACCTGTCAGCGTTGTGAACAAATCTTCCACATTTGGCAACGTATTGGGTAGATTACACTCTAGAACCTGGTTTACGGTTACCTCATAATCACCACACAACCTTACCTTACCATCTGACTTAGGTACAACAACAATGGGTGTAGCCCAATTACTCAGATCTACCTTAGAGATAATGGTGCAGAAATTCCGATCCATACGGGTGTGTACGTGCTGTGTACTCACCCGTAGGGACATCGGAAATGCCGGTTTCAGGCACGCACTGCGCATGCGCTGGAAACTGGCATTTCCGATCTGTCAAGAAAGCTCTTGACAGATCCTCCGCCTGCCCGGGAGAAGGGCCTCTGCGGGCGGATAGTTCCGCATTTTGGAGACTCTCCACCCGCAGAAAACACTTACAATTCTTGCGCCTGGTAAAAACAGGCGTAAGGCCTGCTTTTACCAGGATAAGAGTTGAAAAAAGTAAAAAATAAATTTCCACTGATTTATCATTTAAAAATACTTTAAAGAAAGGTAAGTTTATTTTTAGCCCCATTAAAAACTTTAATTATTTTTTTCAAAAAATGAATTTTTTTGTTTAAAATACTTAATTTATTGTAATTTAAAGTCATTTTAAAAATGTGATTTTTTTAAAATTTATTTAAAGTTTTACTATGTTTTGGGGGTGATCTCTATTCCTGTCAAATGTATGAAGGGAGATTCCCTTCTCTGATTGGCTCCCCATGGCCCACGTGATCCCAGGGACGCTGTGAACCGCCTGTGCCTCTGGGATACGTGGGCCCTGCGCACCGGCAGTTTGGAGAGGCCCAGCAACGGAACTCTGCGCCTCCCGGGAGCCCTCCGGTCTTGGCGCGGATTTTTCCAGATCGCAGCCCTCCGCCCGCGGGAGGCCTGCAATCGGAATTTCTGGGCCAATGTTCTCAGTTTCTAGTCTTTTGAATTCTTGCTCAACTTTCTCCTTGAGTGCGTACGGTACGGGACGTGGCTTGCAGTAAACTGGTCTTGCGTCCTGCAGCTCTACCTTCGATTTCTCTAGTCGATAATCACGCAACTTGTCGCGATATAGTGATTCCGGTACTATGCTCACGGATGCACCAGTGTCAATTTCCATGGGTATCCTGGTTCCTGCGACATCTACTTGGATGACGATACTTCGGGAATTGCTGTTAGATACCTTCGTGCCCCTGATGAGGTGAATCTCCAGAAACTCCTCGTCCTGCTGCTTCTCTTCAACGGTATGTAGTGTCTGGCGGTTTCTACTTCTAGCAGTGCCAGTCGGTTTACTCTTCTGTTGGCATGCCTTCGCAAGATGCCCAGTTTTCTTGCAGTTGAAACAATCTGCCTTCACATATGGACAGCTTTGAGCGATGTGTTGTCCCAGGCACCGATAGCACGACTTCAATGCACTGTTACCTTGGCCAGTTGCTGAGGCCTTGGGGCCTAACTGCCTTTTACTTTTAGCCTGCAGCCGATTCACCTCAGTTGTCTGACGACTGGAAATGGCGCGGAACTCTCGGGAGTATCGATCGGCCATATCCATCGACATAGCTGTCTGACAAGCTAAGTCAAAACTCAAGTTAGGGGTTGTCAACAATTTACTTCTGATACGTTCATTTTCAACCCACAAACAAAGCGGTCACGCAAAGCTCGGTCCTGAAAGTTTCCGAAATGACAGTGAATGGATAGCTTTTTTAAAGCTACAATGTACTCACTGATACTCTCATAATTTAATTGATCACATGTTCCAAAACGATAACTTTCAGTATTTTCCAGGGGCTCAGGACTGGAGTGCTGTTCTAACTTGGTTAGGATCTCCTTTAGTGGCGTGTCCTTTCAGCTTGGTGGGAAAAAGCAACTTTTTCAGAGTTTCATACACCTCGGGGTCTGCTTCCGTCAAAAAAATAGCCCGTTTCATTTCTAAAACCGTCCGGTTACAGTTTACATCATCGGGAACTTCGAGAATACTATTCGCAGTGAAAAACATTTCTAGCCGCTCCACATACGCTCCGAAAGTCTCTCAGTCACGATGGAACTCACCCAAGCACCCTAATATTCCCATATGCGTGGCCATCTGGACTCTGACAGTTCAGCCAAATTTACCTCGGATTTTTAAGTTTTTCTGCAAAACGAAGAACCTTTAACAGTCCGTCCATCGGTTGGCAGAATTATCCTCCAACAAAAACTTCAGCTAGGGAATCCGCAATCGCATCCTCATCGGCAATTCTGTGATATCTTGAGACACAGCATATATATACACAACAGCACAACATGGCTTCCGGTAAGAACTGTACTGCACATGGCTTTATTATTATATACATCAGGTGGCTCTATTACACATACCATAACTGATTAAAGGGTAGAAGCCCTCACTACAGTATGCAGTGTCAGAATTCAAATATTACCAGATGATACAATACCGCAGTTGACTCAAGTCGCCTGTTTGCCACAAACATTTATTTGCTAAAAGCTACCATCAAGCAATTCCCCAGCAGCTCCCGGGCACTCTTGCAACTTGTCACTGCTCTTATTTCCCAGCCTTGGTTGAGTATAAAATCAAAGTGATAAGAATTTCATAGGAACTGGATTTTGTGGCATGCTGTTACCCGTGCACAGGCTTGGAGTGGCCGACTGAGAGGATGGTTGTCATCAACGTTCCCACATGGCTGCACAGTCATCTACAAGGTCCTGCACAGGCCGCTCACTGGCTTTCATATTGTAGATATTGTGCATGTGCAAAAATTTGAATGGGCTGCGCAGTGCGGGAGGCAGGCTGCGCAGGGGGCAGTGCAGCTTACGGGGGACGTTGGTTGACATGCCTTTATAGCTTGCAAAATATCATGGTTAGGTGTACACAGCGATCAGCTCACAATTTGCTCCACATTCCGGATAAGTCTTGACTATGATCCCAGTTTGACTACTCGACCTACTTCAACGGCAATATCATGGGAACTTCCCCTCGAAGTCACACACCATCCTGATTTAGGCATATCATAGATACAGCACTGAAGGAGGCCATTTGGCCCATCGTGCCTGTCCCAGTAAATAGTGCCATAGGATCATTTATGACCACCTGAGAGGGCAAACAGGGCCTCGGTTTAACGCCTCATCCGAAAGACGGAGTGAACAGCTTTGAGCGATGTGTTGTCCCAGGCACCGATAGCACGACTTCAATGCACTGTTACCTTGGCCAGTTGTTTCTTCATCACTGCTGGGTCAAAATCCTGGAATGTCCACCTAACACCATTGTGGGAGCGCCATTGCAAAGACTGTAGTGGTTCAAAGAGAAGTCCCACCACCACTCTTTCAGGGTAAAGAAAGAAAGACTTGCATTTATATAGCGCCTTTCACGACCATCGGACATCTCAAAGTGCTTTACAGCCAATGAAGTACTTTTGAAGTGCAGTCACTGTTGTAATGTGAGAAACGTGGCAGCCAATTTGCGCACAGCAAGCTCCCACAAACAGTAATGTGATAATGACCAGATAATTTGTTTTTATTATGTTGGTTGAGGGATAAATATTGGCCAGGACACCGGGGAGAACTCCCCCTGCTCTTCTTCAAAATAGTGCCGTGGGATCTTTTACATCCACCTGAGAGAGCAGACGGGGCCTCGGTTTAACGTCTCATCCAAAAGACGGCACCTCTGACAGTGCAGCACTTCCTCAGTACTGCGCTGGAGTGTCAGCCTAGCTTTGTGTGTTCAAATCCCTGGAGTGGGACTTCGAACCCACAACCTTCTGACTCAGAGGCGAGGGTGCTACCCACTGAGCCACAGCTGACACTAGATAGTCACACTAGGTAGTCAGAGATGGGCAATAAATGCCAGCATTGCCCACATCCCATGAACAAGTTTAAAAAAAACCCAGATTTTATTAGATGGTAGTCAAAGATTTTTTCCTTCTATTGCCTTAAATGGTTCTGCTCCATTAATAACGAGCACACCAGATGCTTCTCCTTCAGCCTCATACACATATAAATTATCAGCACTCCTCATTGCCTTTCATGAATCTGTATTCAAGTAATTTCTCCTGTAAAATACAAGCATTCCCCTGTCTATGAGAACACTGAAGGATACACAATCATTTTTACTTTTTAAGTACCTTTTGGCTCCGAAGCAGAGAGAGAATGCCTGTATCACGGTCAAACACGTTTCACTCTGTTGCAGAATATCTCCACCTAGTTAAAATACATTGGAATCTTGGATTCCACCAGCACGTGCTCACACTCGGGCCGTCACTGGGAAGACACCAGCAAGGCGTCAGTGCAGCGAGATTGGTTGTCCACGCACGGTGCCAGCTTGCAATTAAGAATGTGCGTACAAGTGATAAATGCCTCCCTGCGCTCTCAGTTTGGCAAATCAGTCAAACTCGTATTCAACACCGGCATCAAAGTGGCACAAAGCGTGCTCTTTTTATTGTGTAAGCCATGGCTCAGTGGGTAGCACTCTTGCCTCTGAGGTTAGAAGGTTGTGGGTTCATAATCCCACTCAAGAGACTTGAGCACAAAAAATCTAGGCTGATGCTCCGGTGCAGTGCTGAGGGAGCGCTGTTGGAGGTGCCGTCTTTCGGATGAAATGTTAAACCCATCTGTGATCTTGGAGGGATTGTAAAAGATGACATGGTATTATTTGAAGAAGAGCAGCAGAGTTCTCCCCGGTGTCCTGGCCGATATTTATCCCTCAACTAACATCACTAGAAAAAAAACAGATTATCTGGTCATTATCACGTTGCTGTTTCTGGGATCTTGCTGTGCGCAAATTGGCTGATGCGTTTCCTACATTACAACAGTGACGACACTTTAATAGTATGTCATTGGCTGCAAAGCGCTTTGGGATGCCCTGAGGTTGTGAAAAGCACTATAGAAATGCAAGTTCTTTCTTCTACCTTACTTAGGTATTATTTATTTGGTTGTTGGGAATGGTCAGGCCTCTGTTCACAGCTTGTACGGAGAACCTCATGGGCACTACTCAAAAAACTCATGCGCTGTGAGAGAGTTCAAGCAGATCATTGCAATGAAAAATAAATGATCTCTGAACAAGACAAAATGATGGATTATAATCAACCCCGACCTTCATTAGAACGCTGGTCTTTGGGATAAAGTATTTTGGATTTTATGAGGAGCTGCATAATACATTAAATTCATCATTAAACGCAACATGAAAAAGCCAGGAGCCAAGATCCAGTCAACTGATACCAGCAGAGCTACGACTGCGAGCCTTATGAGGAGGATCGGGAGTATTTAAACAGAGTGGGTTCCTCCAATCACTTAGTGAGTAATCATAGGAACAGGAGTAGGTCACCCAGCCCCTCAAGTCTGTCCCACCATTAAATGAGACCATGGGTGATCTGCATCTTAACTCCATCTGCCCGCCATCAACTCGCCTTGGTCCCATACCCCTTAATACCCTTGCCTGACAAAAATATATCAATCTCAGTTTTGAAATCTTCAATTGGCCTCTTTGGCAATGCCCTGAATGGTACTGAGCCATGCATAGCAGAAAGATTCCATATTCAATTGTCTTTCTGTGTCGAATCGGCTCAGACAGGGTAACCGTGGAAGGGCTACACTTGGCATCTGTGGCCCTGGGCTACGAGGGGTACGTTCATCCAGGGTGTCTGCTCATAACCGCCACCACTGCCAGAGAGTGGATACCAGGGGAGGGCAGGATCAAACTCAGTTGCAGTGCTTGCCATGGTCAAGCAGCCTACCCACACTCTCTAGGCTCTACCTGTGAAGAACAATCATGCGGGCAAGGTACCAGAGGGCAGCCGGTGCCTGTGGAACAATATCCCAGCGAGAGTTGATGCATTTCGGAGAGGAAAGGAGAGAATAGAAGAAAAAGAAAACATAAAACAAATGTAACGTGCTTTCTCTTTCCTGCAGCTGATTAGGGCACATGCTCGGGAATACGAAGCAACGTTAACTATCAAAGTAGTCCTTCCTTTGGTTGCCATGGCAAAATGAGGCACACAAATGGCATGTGTGCTCTTGTCAGCTTGACACGAACCGTTTCTTTTTCCTGCATCCTTTGCTCAAATCGACAAGCAACCTTAAACTCTGAAACTGCCTTTATCCTTCCAGTAAAAGATATGCTGTTCCCACTAATAACCTCCATCTCAGAACAGTGACCACTACTTCCTCCAAGCTGTGAATGGCAGGCTCCTTGCTGAGAGATAGCGTTCTACTCAGGGATGGTCTTTTTCACAGCTTGGCAAGACTGTGTCTTACTGTCACACAGAGAGGGCTCTTTCCGTTAAAAACCACTGTAATGTCTTGTCTCATTGACTCACATACTTATACTTTATAATAGTTCTCATTTTCTAATGAAGTGGTTGAAGATGAACCTTATTTGTTGGATATTCCTGGGACTGGGGATTTTTTTGATCCTGCAGTGATGAAGTTAAGGCTAAAATAATCTGCTTAAATACAGCGACACCCTAAAGGGAGCAATAGTTTATATTTAGAGGCTGTATCGCTGCAGCTTTTTTTTTTGGTCAATATAATGAGTAATGAGCACCTGGGAATGATTGGGTTAGAGTGACACACCTAAAGATCCAGTTGACATCACAAACAGTGGAAGAAAATTGGTTTCTTTTTGTCAGCAGTGGGGAACATGGAGAAACGACGGCACTACAGTTCGAATAGGAAGCTTTCCATACAGCAGTGAAGAGTTCTCTTGCTTCCGTTCACTCTCAAAACAAGAGAAAGAAATATAAAAGACTTGCATTTATATAGCGCTTTTCACAGCCTAAGGACATCCCAAAGCGCTTTACAACCAATGAAGTACTTTTGAAGAGTAGGAATGAAGGAAACACGGCAGCCAATTTGCCCACAGCAAGGCCCCACAAACAGCAATGTGATAATGACCAGATCATATTTTTTACTGATGTTGATTGAGGGATAAATATTGGCCAGGACACCGGGGAGAACTCCCCTGCTCTTCTTCAAAATAGTGCCGTGGGATCTTTTACTTCCGCCTGAGAGCGCAGATGGGGCCTCGGTTTAACGTCTCATCCAAAAGACGGCACTTCCAACAGTGCAGCACTCCCTCAGTACTGCACTGCTGTGTCAGCCTAGATTGTATGCTCTAGTCTCTGGAGTGGGACTTGAACCCACAACCTTCTGACTCAGAGGTAAGAGTGAGCCATAGCAGACACTGTGAAAAGCCAAGTAAACACTTGCAACTCTCATAGTCAGAATGGGCCATGAAAAGGAAAAGGGATACAGAAAAAAGGATAGCAAGAAAAAGAGAGAAGAAGGCAAAGCCTGGAGGAAGATAAGAGATGAGAGAAATGACCCTCTTCAGTGGGTCATGTGACATGTGCAGCTTGACACTTCTAAACATGTTTACCTTTATGGCACAAGGTGGCGACTCAGTTGCAAAGCCAATGCCTGAAAATCTGGCACATGGCCAGATTTGTTCAATGTTAACGTTTCCGAATCTCAGAATTTGCGAACCTGCTCCCCTGTAACGCCCAGAGGTAGTGTTGCCAACTCTGGTTGGATGTATTCGTGGAGGTTTCATCACATGACTTCCTGTCTCCAACTGCCCCCCCCCCCCAGACACTCACCATTGGTCGCCCGACATGTCTATCCTCGTAGTGCCCCGCCTACCTACGCCAATTGGAAAGTGAATAGGCTCTTCATTACCCGATTGGATGCTTCTTGACTGTCAGTCATACAGCATGATTTTCCCCATGTCCAATACTTTTATAGCTAATAAACAAAAATGTTCAAAGAACATTTTTTTAAAACACCATTTTTTTTAAACCCCTGCGACTTTGTTCCCGGGTTTGCTCGTAGCAGTGACCTAGAGATTAGTCACTAATTCCTGGAGACTCCAGGGCAATCCTGGAGGGTTGGCAACTCTACCTAGCCGTGCAGGAAAGAGGGTGAAATGTCAGTTCAGCGACAGTCCATTCCGAGAAAAGATTCACCTCCCCTGATGCACGATGAAGAGAGAGTTAAGGAATACAACCAAGAAAATGGGCAACCGCTTGTAAATGATAACTCTTGGAAATGCTATAGATCAGGCATTTGCTTGGCTTTCATAAGAACATAAGAAATAAGAGCAGGAGTCGGCCATTTGGCTCTTCGAGCCTGCTCCACCATTCAATAAGATCATGGCTGATCTTCTACTTCAACTCCACTTTCCTGCACTATCCCCATATCCCTTGATTCCCTTAACATCCAAAAATCTCTCGCTCTCAGTCTTGAATACACTTAACGACTTCCAATCGGCAGATCGTTATTTCAACACCTCACTCACCACTTGAACTGAATTGCTTTGTTCGGATGTGTTTGACTCATACTTGATAGAGCCTCCAAAAGGTGAAAAGTGCCAGTAAGGTGTTCTATCTCTGAAGGAACAAACACAGTAGAGTTCCAAAGCACTGCAGCTCCCACCCCTTCATATTCATAATCTCATAAAACATATCACGCCCCGGGCTCTGGAACTCCTTACTTCCCCGAGTCTTCCTTGGCTTTATTGGCTGTAAAGCGCTTTGGGACGTCCCGAGGTCGTGAAGGGCGCTATATAAACGCATGTTCTTTCTTTCCTATTTACCTACAAGCTGCAGGCTTTGAAAATCCAGTTGGCATTATCTCACCGCTACCTCTGAACCCACTCCAGCATCTCACCTACTCATTTGAACCTTGGCTGCTCTCCTGAACTATGGCCATTCACCAGGCTTCTCAATAATTAAAAAATAAAAGTCTGCATTTAAAGCTGACACGTTCCTCTCAAGTGAGGATTGGACGACAAGGACCTCCAACGTGCGACAGCAGCAGACCCGGCATCCCGCGCCGTACCCATCATTTCCTGGAGGCGGAATCCACAAGCCGTCAGGATACATTTACATCAATTTCGGTAACAGGTCATTTTTCTCAAGGTTAATTGCTATAGACACGTCACACATGCCCCGAAACATGAAATGCGGCATGTACTTCTATCTGGCTGATGATAAATTCTTGCTAACCATCTGCTAGGAATATTCCAAATGTCAATTTAAATTATCATGACAAGCAGAGTTACTATTTGGAGATGAGTGCAATAATTATCTTTCCTTCCGTTTGTTTTGAAAACTTGGGAGAGCCTTTTGACGTTCCTTGCAGAGGAAGGTAGCGTTTCTGCTTGAATACTTCCATTTTGCCTCAGTTTAATTTTCTCGGGAGATAATAGGAAGCAGAGAAGGGGAAGAGTGGGAAAGGACATTCTAGAAAGCACCTTTAGAAGATCGTAGCAGTCCCATCAATCATCACTTGATGATTAGGTTCTAATTCAGTGGTAAGTGATACAGCCACGGGGGACTGCATGAATAACCACAGAACAACAAGGGAGCTCCCAGAAGCAGCCAAAGGCCAGCAGTTCAATGCTTATTTTACATACGCAGGGGATGCTGTTAGTCAGTGGAATACTATTATTTTGCCTTGAATGAAGAAATCTGCATAAACCACCAGTCACAAAGTCACAAGTGACGAGTGAATTGCCAAGGTCTTCCTAATGAATAGGTTAAAAACCACATTCCTCAGTTACCGACTGATAGCGAAACACCGGGTTAGAAAAGAAAGAGATCAGGTTTTCACAACAACAACAACTTGTATTTATATAGCGCCTTGAACCTAGCAAAAAGGTGCTTCTCAGGAGCGTTATAAAACAAAATTGGACACTGAGTCACATAAGGAGAGATCAGGACAGGTGACCAAAAGCTTGGTCAAAGAGGTAAGCTTTAAGGAGCGTCTTAAAGGAGGAAAGAGAGGTGGAGAGGCCTGAGAGGTTTAGGGAGGGAATTCCAGAGCTTAGAGCCCAGGCAGCTGAAGGCACGGCCGCCAATGGTGGAGCGATTAAAATCGGGGATGTTCAAGAGGCCAGAATCGGAGGAGCGCAGAGATCTCGGAGGGTTGTAGGGCTGGAGGAGGTTACAGGGAGAGGGAGAGTGCAAGTTAGAAGCCAGAGGAACAGAAGGAAGTAAATGAGATCAAACAGAAACAAGGAGTTGGAATGGGCAGCAACATTATGTTCCATAAGAAAAAAATTACGTGGGGAGGGGTAGAATTGCATAAACGCCAGCATAGACCAATTGGGCCGAATGGCTTGTTTCTGTGCCGTAGGCTCTGTGTAATTTATATATGTAATGGGTAATATGACATAGATAACTAGGTAGAAGATTGGTATGGTGGATTAACACATTGACCTTTTACCTGTGGCATCAGACATTAAGAGTGACAGGATGAATGTCTCATCTTTCTGGTGGCGGCGGGGTCCTAGATCAAATGATCTCGTGCAGCACCTATGTAGAGAGATTTAT
Organism: Squalus acanthias; assembly: GCA_030390025.1. Classification (NCBI taxonomy): domain Eukaryota; kingdom Metazoa; phylum Chordata; class Chondrichthyes; order Squaliformes; family Squalidae; genus Squalus; species Squalus acanthias. Next base: position 90,110,897 of record CM059437.1, on the reverse strand, counting down.
CTGTGTGCTCTGTGCAATGAAGTTGTAAATCCATTCTTCATAAGGGAACTGGTTAAATACTTGAAGGGAAATAAAAAATGACAGGGCTATGGGGAAAGAGCAGGTGAGTGGGACTAATTGGATCATAGAATCATAGAATCATAGAAGATAGGAGCAGGAGTAGGCCATTCGGCCCCTCTAGCATGCTCCGCCATTCAATGAGATCATGGCTGATCATTCAAATTCAGTACCCTGTCCCTGCTTTCTCCCCATATCCCTTGATCCCTTTAGCCTTAAGAAATATATCCAACTCCTTCTTGAATATATTTAATTAATTGGCCTCTACTGCCTTCTGTGGTAGAGAATTCCACAGGTTCACCACTCTCTGGGTGAAGAAATTCCTCCTCATTTCTGTCCTAAATGGCTTACCCCTTATCCTTAGACTGTGACCCCTGGTTCTGGACTCCCCCGCCATCGAGAACATCCTTCCTGCATCTAGTTTGTCCTGTCCTGTCAGAATTTTTAAAGTTTCAATGAGATCCCCTCTCATCCTTCTAAACTCCAGCGAGTATAAGCCCAATCGACCCAATCTCTCTTCATACGTCATTCCTGCCATCCCAGGTATCAGCCTTGTGAACCTTTGCTGAACTCCTTCCATGGCAAGAACATCCTTCCTCAGATAAGGTGACCAAAACTGCACACAGTACTCAAGGTGTGGTCTCACCAAGGCCCTGTACAACTGCAGCAAGACATCCTTGTTCCTGTACTCTTGATAGCTCTTTCAAAGAGCCGGCACAGACACGATGGGGCGAATGGCCTCCTTCTGTGCTGTATCATTCTATGATTCTATAAACAGGTATGATTTTGGTTATAGACAGCACACAAAGGGAATCTTTCCACCCACCCGCCATAGTCCTCAATGGGTGAAAAAGTACACTGCTACCTATTATTTGACATGGCGAGGCAGTGGGCTTGCTCTTTTAAGCCTATGGTTACGATTGATTAGAATAGAGAAGAATTTATCCTGTACATAGCCAGTGCTGTACCTGACCTCTCAGAACCTGATGCTGACACAGAATGCAGGGAGAAGTGATGAGCATGACAAACTACCCTCCGAAAATTAAATTTTCCCAATGGTTAACCCACCATACCAATCTTCTACCTAATTATCTATGTCATGTTACCCATTACATATACAGGAAACTCTTTATTAACCGGCACCGACGGGACCGGCGTGGTGCCGGTTAATCAAAATGTCCGGATAACGGAGAGTTATATCTCCCAACGTACGAGAGCCCCGTACACATTGACATGCGCCTGCATTCGGAGCTCTGTCTCCCCGGGGACCGCCAGCTGACCATCTGTCGTGTCCGCTGCCTACCCGGGCTGCACATTCCCCTCCCAATCTACATGCTCCGATACAAGGCAAACGCCTCGGGGTTTTTTTTAAAGTTAATTTTAAACGAGAGATGAAGGAAAACCCCGGTTACCTACTCAAGAATTTTGCCGGTTAAGAGAGATTTCCAGATATTTGGGTGCCGGTTAATAAAGAGTTTCCTGTATATAGTTACACAGAGCCTACAGCACAGAAATAAATACTCATTGCAAACATGTGCGGCACCTTTCACCTCTGGTCAGAGGTGTTTGGCCACGACACTGAAAATGCTTAAAATATGGATTTAACCCTTGGTGAACCACAGAGACCTTTATTCATCTAAGCACACCCTTCCTCTTGACACTTGCCAATGAGAAGACCCTTTTTTGTGGCAGCCTTTCCTGGCGGCTACATTAATCTTTATATTCTTCTCATTTGACTCACTCAGGAACGCCCCGTGGAACCATTCCGCAGCCAAACACCGGGCGCGACTTCTTCTGATCGTTGTGTGTGAAGGACAAACATCAACACGATTGGTCAGATCGAACAGCCTATTTCTCCCTCTTGCGGTTTCTACGTAGTGACATTGCTACCACATTCATGAAAATTTCCGCTGGTTAAAATATCTAGCACAATCACAAGCGTGTTCCTTCAGAACCTGCACGGAATTTCACTGCAATTACGGACCAGGGGGAATCTTAGTGAACATATGTGCAACCTCGCTACACATAGACTGGTGGAATTTAAAATTGAAGAACAAAAGGAGGTCTGTGCAACTGAGAACTCCACACCAGAGCTATCCAATCTCCAATCAATTCCCTGCACTTTCCTCAAAGCTGTTAATAGTTTTCTTCTTCAAGTGTTTATCTAACTCCTGCTTAAAAGATTTTAAAAAAAGACTTGCACTTATATAGCACCTTTCATGACCTCAGGACATCCCAAAGGACTTCACAGCCAATGAAGTACTTTTGAAGGGGCAACACGGTGGCATAGTGGTTAGCACTGTTGCCTCACAGCACCAGGGACCCACGTTCGAATCCGGCCTCAGGTGATTGTCTGTGTGGAGTTTGCATTCTCCCCGTGTCTGCGTGGGTTTCCGCTGGGTGCTCCGGTTTCCTCCCACAGTCCAAAGATGTGCGGGCTAGGTTGATTTGGCTATAAATTGACCCTTAGTGTTAGGGGGATTAAATACATGGGGATAGGGTGGGATATGTGTCGGTGCAGGCTCGATGGGCCGAAATGGCCTCTATCTGCATTGTGGGGATTCTGTGATTTTGTGAAGTGTAGTCGCTGTTGTAATGTAGGAAAGGTGGCAGCCAAAGTGCGCACAGCAAGCTCCCACAAACAGCAATGTGACAATGACCAGATCATCTGTTTTAGTGATGTTGGTTGAGGGATAAATATTGGCCAGGACACCGGGGAGAACTCCCCTGCTCATCTTCAAAATAGTGGCGTGGAATCTTTTACGTCCTTGAGAGAGCAGACGGGGCCTCGGTTTAGCATCTCGTCCGAAGGACGGCACCTTCGACAGTGCAGCACTGAGTGCCAGCCTGGATTATGTGCTCAAGTCTCTGGAGTGGGGCTTTCTGACTCAGGAATAAGAAACTTTAATGGTTTTTAAGAAGGATGTAGACAGGTTCTTGCCAACAAATGGGATTCAGGGTTATTAGAAATGCATCGAGGGAATACGGTGGATAGGTGGAGTGGATGGACCAAAGGTCTTCTCCTGCCTGAAACTGCTAATATGTTGCCTATACTCTCTGGAGTTTAGAAGAATGAGAGGTGATCTCATTGAAACATACAAGATTCCGAGAGGGCTTGACAGGGTAGATGCTGAGAGGTTGTTTCCCCTGGCTGGAGAGTCTGGAACCAGGGGTCACAGTCTCAGGATAAGGGGTCAGCCAATTAGGATTGAGATGAGGAGAAATTTCTTCACTCAGAGGGTGGTGAATCTTTGGAATTCTCTACCCCAGAGGGCTGTGGAGGCTCAGTCATTGAGTATATTCAAGACAGAGATCGATAGATTTTTGGGAACTAAGGGAATCAAGGGATTATGGGGACATAGAAGCATAGAAGATAGGAGCAGGAGTAGGCCATTCGGCCCCTCGAGCCTGCTCCGCCATTTAATGAGATCATGGCTGATCATCCAAATTCAGTACCCTTTCCCTGCTTTCTCCCCATATCCCTTGATCCCTTTAGCCTTAAGAAATATATCTATCTCCTTCTTGAATATATTTAATGAATTGGCCTCAACTGCCTTCTGTGGTAGAGAATTCCACAGGTTCACCACTCTCTGGGTGAAGAAATTCCTCCTCATCTCAGTCCTAAATGGCTTACCCCTTATCCTTAGACTGTGACCTCTGGTTCTGGACTCCCCCGCCATTTGGAACATCCTTCCTGTATCTAGTTTGTCTAGTCCTGTTAGAATTTTATAAGTTTCAATGAGATCCCCTCTCATTCTTCTAAACTCCAGCGAATAAAAGCCTAATCGACCCAATCTTTCTTCATACGTCATTCCTGCCATCCCAGGTATCAGTCTGGTAAATCTTCACTGCACTCCCTCCATGGCAAGAACATCCTTCCTCAGATAAGGTGACCAAAACTGCACACAATACTCAAGGTGTGGTCTCACCAAGGTCTTGTACAACTGCAGCAAGACATCCTTGCTCCTGTACTCGAATCCTCTCGCTATGAAGGCCAACATACCATTTGCCTTCTTTAACCGCCTGCTGCACCTGCATGCTTACCTTCAGCGACTGGTGCACAAGGACACCCAGGTCTCGTTGCACTTCTCCTTTTCCCAATCTATTGCCGTTCAGATAATAATCTGTCTTCCTGTTTTTGCCACCAAAGTGGATAACCTCACATTTATCCACATTATACTGCATCTGCCATGCATCTGCCCAATCACCCAACCTGTCCAAATCATACTGGAGTTTCTCTGCATCCTCCTCACGGCACACACGCCCACCCAGCTTTGTGTCGTCTGCAGGGTGGGAACGTGGAGTTGAGGTAGAAGATCAGCCATGATCTTATTGAATGGCGGAGCAGGCTCGAGGGGCCAAATGGCCTACTCCTGCTCCTATTTCTTATGTTCTTATCTATTCTAATAGCCTTCTGCATGAAAAAATAAGATTTTTTCTAGCTTCCCCTAATACGGTGGCCAGTACAATTCTCAGAGCTGTTAAAAACAATAGGGTTAATATTTCAACGACTGATATTTAACCAATTTTACTGCTGTAGTATCAGTGCTTCTTCCAGCAATTGTCTGGGTGAGCTTAAAATCCAGGGAATCAGTAATTTCCTAAGAATTTTGTTCCAGTTCCAATTTTTTGGTGTTGATCAAATTCACAACTGCAATTCAATTATTACTTCAGAAATGTAGAGCGCCAAACCCAAGACCTCTTCCACCTAGAAGGACAAGGGCAGCAGGCGCATGGGAACACCACCACCTCCAAGTTCCCCTCCAAATCACACACCATCCTGACTTGGAAATATATCGCCGTTCCTTCATCGTCGCTGGGTCAAAATCCTGGAACTCCCTCCCCAACAGCACTGTGGGAGTACCTTCACCACATGGACTGCAGTGGTTCAAGAAGGCAGCTCACCACCACCTTCTCAAGGGCAATTAGGGATGGTCAATAAATGCTGGTCTTGCCAGTGACGCCCACATCCCATGAACGAATAAAAAAAATAATAGACATTTATTTATACTTGAAAAACTGAACCACAAAAGGTACCAAGTAGCTACTCCAGAGGCAGTTTATAGTGAGGGCGGAATGCTTGCTCAGCCAATGAAGGTATAATAAGTCATATGCTGTTCTTATTTGATGATGGTGCTGCAAATCACTCAATCTGTATTGCTAAGCAAATGCCACCATCCGTCATTAGATGACGGTTAAAGTAAATTATGTCATGATAGACCTGTCTTTTTTTTTGTCTCATCAAGGTGAGCGATGTTAGTCGGGTAGAATGGAATGCTTCTCATTCTGGCTCACAGTGTCAGCGTCGCGTATGCCCAAGTCAGGTAATGGTATAGCCAGCTGCAGACGAAAGCTCCTTCAACTCTGTCCTCTCAATGTGCGCTATCCCAATCTCAAGTGCAGACCAGTGTGACACTTTAATTTGCCACACCAGGCCTCTCTATGAGTGTAATTGCTGATTCGTTGCCAATTCGTTGCAAATGAGGGGCAGTTTTGCTTTGTTAAACCGCTCCCGCCAGCACACGTACTGAGACTGGCCAAAGCGAGACTTGCTCTTATAGAGCACCTTTAACCATGTCCCAAAGCGCTTTACAGCCAATGAAGTACTTTTGAAATGTAGTCACTTTTGTAAACTACGAAACGCGACAACGCGACAGCCAATTTGTGCACAGCAAGCTCTCACAAACAGCAATGTGATAATGACCAGCTAATCTGTTTTTGTTATGTTGGTTGAGGGATAAATATTGGCCTAAGACACCAGGGATAACTCCCCTGCTCTTCTTTGAAATAGTGCTATGGGATCTTTTACGTCCACCTGAGAGAGCAGATGGGGCCTCAGTTTAACGTCTCATCTGAAAGACGGCATCCTCTGACAGTGCAGCACTCCCTCAGCACTGCACTGGAGTGTCAGCTTAGATTTTTCTGCTCAAGCCTCTGGAGTGGGACTTGAACCCACAACCTTCTGACTCAGAGGCGAGAGTGCTACCCACTGAGCCACGGCTATTTCACATAGGGTCCTTTCAGAGAGAAGGAATATTCATCCCAAACAGTCTGGGTTGGATTCAAACCAGGGACTAGAGGTGAAAAGGAAGCAATGAAAACCCACTGCACCATTCAGGCCCCACGCCCTAGCCTCCATGGTGTGCACACTGCCCCATCCATTCTCCTGACTGCTGCGCTTCTTTCATATTACAAAACTGTTTCAAATAGAAACGGTTCTCTAATACTCTGGGGCTCATCGTGCTCCTTAATGGGGAAAACTGAATTGTTGGCTTCCTTTAGCAGACTCAATGTTCAGCCAGCTCCTGTCCAGAAAAGTACCCGTCTGTGGTTGTAGAATTTACACTTTGCTGCTGGCACCAATGCTACCCTCAGGTAGTGGCATCCCTTGACATGGTTTCAACGTCCCCAAAGAAACATAGAAACATAGAGGATAGGAGCAGGAGTAGGCCATTCGGCCCCTCGAGCCTGCTCCGCCATTCGATGAGATCATGGCTGATCATCCAAACTCAGTACCCTGTACCTGCCTTCTCCCCATATCCCTTGATACCTTTAGCTTTAAGAAATATATCTAACTCATTCTTGAATATATTTAATGACTTGGCCTCAACTACCTTCTGTGGTAGAGAATTCCACAGGTTCACCACTCTCTGGGTGAAGAAATTCTTCCTCATCTCAGTCCTAAATGGCTTACCCCTTATCCTTAGAAGACTGTAACTGCCCCTTCATTTGCTTCACAGCAATTGCCACAGTGTTTGACCATGGCACCGGGACTAAAGCTGGAGCAAGAGGACAAGTCAAAGATTTTCTTTGGTCAGCTCTTCATTCTCAACAATGGGAATGGTCTGATATTGGAATTTGACTTCTCTTTTCTATGAAGAAAGAGAAAAAAAAAAACCTGCCATTTTCTCGAGCAGCTCCTCAGATCTTCAGGACATCCCAGAGCACTCGCAACCAATGAGTTACCTTTGAAATGCAGTCACCGCTGTTCTGTAGACAGATGCGACTAACACTTCACTGAATTCTGCTGGTGCAGAGCAGATAATTGGGGCTTTTGAAAGCAGATAATGGTGTGCCGAACAGTGCAGGAAGAGACAGCAGCAGCATATATATATAACGTTTAACTTTCGATTGAGTCCCCAACGTGCCGCTCCAGAAACATTTATTGTATCTGAAACAGATGATTATCGACCTTGGTGGTCAGAAACAGTTGAGGTTTATGTCAGGGAACTGGCCTGACATGGGCTGATAAAAGATAGCCAGCGATCAATGCGCCTGAGAAACACCATTAAAAGCTACATCATGGGGCCTAGGGATTAAGCTGGTGCCAAGCTCATCAGTCAGAATGGAGTGCAATTATTTCATATTTTTGATACAAGTACAACAGCCAAGTGATCAATACACATCAGTAAGTAGGCCTGCTACATTGTTCACCACTGACAAGGGAGACCAAGAGAGAATTTCCTGTGTTCAATATTTCTGGAGAGTCAAACAGAGATTTCTCCTCACCCCCGCCCCCCACACCATTACCAATACCTCTTAGGTCTTTACCTTGTTTACACCAAGACTCTTGGGGAAACAAGCCTGCATTCGTATAGCACGTTAACACATCCTCACGAAGTCGCAAAGTGCCTTATGACCAATTAATTACTTTTGAGGTGCAGTCACTGTTTTTCTATATATGGAAAGCACATCTACGCAGCTCACAGATACAGGGGGCTGCACTGGCCTAAAGTGATTGCTTTATTAAAGAGCATGCTGCAACAAGTGGCAGGTAACATTCGCGCCACACAAGTGCCAGGCAATGACCATCTCCAACAAGCGAGAGTCTAACCACTGCCCCTTGACATTTAACGGCATTACCATCGCGGAATCCCCCACCTTCAATATCCTGGGGGTCACCATTGACCAGAAACTTAACTGGACCAGTCACATAAATACTGTGGCTACAAGAGCAGGTCAGAGGCTGGGTATTCTGCGGCGAGTGTCTCACCTCCTGACTCCCCAAAGCCTTTCCACCATCTACAAGGCACAAGTCAGGAGTGTGATGGAATATTCTCCACTTGCCTGGATGAGTGCAGCTCCAACAACACTCAAGAAGCTCGACACCATCCAGGAAAAAGCAGCCAACTTGACTGGCACCCCATCCACCACCTTAAACATTCACTCCCTCCACCACCGGTGCAATGTGTCTGCAGTGTGTGCCATCTACAAGATGCACTGCAGCAACTCAGCAAGGCTTAGAATCATAGAATCATAGAATGGTTACAGCACAGAAGGAGGCCGTTTGGCCCGTCGAGCCCGTGCCGGCTCTCTGCAAGAGCACTTCAGCTAGTCCCACTCCCCCGCCCTTTCCCCGTAGCCCTGCAAATTTCTTTCCTTCAGATACTTATCCAATTCCCTTTTGAAAGCCGTGATTGTATCTGCCTCCACCACCCTTTCAGGCAGTGCATTCCAGATCTTAACCACTCGCTGCGTAAAAAGGTTTTTTCTTACGTCGCCTTTGGTTCTTTTGCCAATCACCTTAAATCTGTGTCCTCTGGTTCTCGACCCTTCTGCCAATGGGAACAGTTTCTCTCTATCTACTCTGTCCAGACCCCTCATGATTTTGAACACCTCTATCAAATCTCCTCTCAATCTTCTCTGCTCCAAGGAGAACAACCCCAGCTTCTCCAGTCTATCAAAGTAACTGAAGTCCCTCATTCCTGGAATCATTCTGGTAAATCTTTTCTGCACCCTCGCTAAGGCCTTTACATCCTTCGTAAAGTGTGGTGCCCAGAATTGGACACAGTACTCCAGTTGGGGCTGAACCAGTGTTTTATACAGGTTCATTAAGTTTCCACACTTTTGTACTCTATATCTCCATTTATGAAGCCCAGGATCCCGTAAGCCTTTACATCGGCTTTCTCAACCTGCCCTGCCACCTTCAACGATTTGTGCACACATACCCCCAGGTCCCTCTGTTCGTGCTGCCCCTTCAGGATTGTGCCATTTAGTTTATGTTTCCTCTCCTCATTCTTTCTACCAAAATGTATCACTTCACACTTTTCTGCGTTAAATTTCATCTGTCACGTGTCCGCCCATTTCACCAGCCTGTCTATGTCCTCTTGAAGTCTATCACTATCCTCCTCACTGTTCACTATACTTCCAAGTTTTGTCTCATCTGCAAATTTTGAAATTGTGCCCTGTACACCCACGTCCTAGTCATTAATATATATCAAGAAAAGCAATGGTCCTAGAACCGACCCCTGGGGAACCCCACTGTATACCTTCCTCCGGTCCGACAAACAACCGTTCACCGCTGCTCTCTGTTTCCTATCACTTAGCTTCTTTGGCAGCACCTCCCAAACCCGTGACCTCTACCACCTAGAAAGACATGGGCAGCAGGCGCATGGGAACACCACCACCTCCAAGTTCCCCTCCAAGTCACACACCATCCTGACTTGGAAATATATTGGCCGTTCCTTCATCGTCGCTGGGTCAAAATCCTCCAACTCCCTCCCTAACAGCACTGTGGGAGCACCTTCACCATAAGGACTGCAGCGGTTCAAGAAGGCGGCTCACCACCACCTTCGCAAGGGCAATTAGGGTAGGGCAATAAATGCTGGCCTTGCCAGCGATGCCCAGATCCCAGGAACTAATAAAAAAAAAAAAAGTTTTGACTTTCCAAATCAGACAGCAAGAAATCTTTCAATTAGGCACTTGATAGCCTTCCGGACTCAACATCGACTTCAACAATTTCAGATCATAACCATTTACCAGACAGCTGGTTCTGCTGATGATTCTGCTGTTGCCATTTACACCTCCTCTGGACCCATACTTTGTTTCTTTACTTGTCCCATTACCACCCGTTTTTTCCGTTGCACCATCATCCCTTTTATCACTTACACTCCTGCCTTCCACCCCAGCAATAGAACCTTTTGTTCTTCCCTCCCCTCTCCCAGCCTCTGTACTTGCTTAAAGCCTGTTACATCTCTCACATTTTGCAGTTCTGACTATAGGTCATCGATCTGAAGCGTTAACTCTGTTTCTCTCTCCACAGATGCTGCCTGACCTGCTGAGCGTTTCCAACATTTTCTGTGTTAGCAGAAGGATAGAGGACAAATCAAAGAAGTTGTATATGGCTGCACAAATATTCCTACATTACAACAGTGACTACACTTCAAAAAGTACTTCATTGGCTGTAAAGTGCTTTTGGACATCCTGAGGTCGTGAAAGGCGCTATAGAAATGCAAGTTCGTTCTTTCTTTTACAAGGATTTTTGTAAGATCCCATCTAGAATACTGTGTCACTTAATTGGTAGTTTGTGGTGGTTTCTGAGAAAGAAAGAAGGAAAGAATGAAGGAAAGAACAAAAGAAAAAGGGAGAAAGAGAAATAAGAGAAAGAGAAAGACAGAGAGAGAAGGAAAGAGAGAGAGAGAGAAAAAGAGAGAAAGAGAGAGAAAGAGCGAGAGAGAGAAAGAGAAAGAGAGAAAAGAAAGGTGATTTAAAATCCATGCTAGTGCCACAGGGTTCCTGGGTTGCGGGTCTCGCAAAGCCAGTTGCAATCCACATATAAGACCAGCTGCTGAGGGGGCTATTTTTAGTGAGCCTTTCTGAGCCAGGAGTGCTTGATGGTGACACTGAATGACAAAAGTCGCTGTGTTCCATTTCCCAGCACGGATATCCCTTATCACGGAAGGCCAAAAAAGGAAATCAATATGGCTGGATGTTTGGTTCTGGTATAAAAAGAACCGAGAGGTGACTAATGCCACATTCTTTCCGCTTCAGGATGTCCTTTATGAATTCCGTCCGATTTTTTGAGGTCTTCCACACTTGGCACAAAGCTTTATTATCCCAGTTGTGTCACCCCCTTCGGCCCTTTGCAGTGCTCTGCGCTGTCCGGTGTGACTCACAGGCATCGCAAACAGACAGGAGCGCCTGTAAGTCCTCCCAGTGTTGGATTTCATGCACCAAAACTTCCCATGCGCCGGCACCTGCAGGAAACAGCAACACAAACAAACAAAAACAGCGACTTCCTGTCCTCTCCAGTCCATCAGAGCACTCGGCAAAGTGCGGAACGGTAGCATGAAAGAAAACTTCAAAGGCGCGATAATTGTATCCTGTGTGGCATTCAAACACTTATTCTGCACTTAATGGATCAAAACACTTCCGAGCCGACACTGCAGGTCTCTTTGTCTCAGCAGCACATTCTGTTACTCATGTGTTATCCTGCATAGCACGCTGAATGATGCTGAAGCCATTTCCCTAAATACCATAGCAACATAATTGGTATTGATGCTCGTCTCTGCACCAACATACTTTGGCTCTGTTCTGCTGCTGCTCATTGCTGAGCCGGTATGGTAATGGTAGTAAATTGCTTTTCTATGCATGAGTCACGCACTCTGGAGAGACACAGCGGCAATGTAACTGGGAACGCCTGGGATACAGAGCTTACTACCCCAGGAGCGAGATAGACCTCTTAAAATGTAAGGGATGACGTCGCAAACAACTGCTGACAAGATGCAAGTGCACACATAGAATCATAGAATCTTACAGCACAGAAGGAGGCCTTTCAGCCCACCGGCCCGTGCCGGCTCTTTGGTAGAGCTGTCCAATTAATTCCACTCCCCCAGCTCTTTCCCCGTAGCCCTGTAAATGTTTATCCCTTCAACTATTTATCCAATTCCCTTTTGAAAGTTACTACTGAATCTGCTTCCACCGCCCTTTCAGGCAGCGCGTTCCACATCACAACGACTCGCTGCGTTAAAAAAAACATCTCTGGTGAATTGGTGCTTTGAACTCATTTTCAGTCGAGACTTCCCGAACCTATTCCACTGAAACAACAGCAAAATACTGCGGATGCTGGAAAACTGAAATAACAACAGAAAGCGCTGGAAAAACTCAGCAGGCCAGGCAACATCCGTGGAGAGAGAAACAGAGTTAACGTTTCAGGTCGAAGACCCTTCGTCAGAATCAATAAATCTGATCATTTGTGGGCTGGCATCAGAAAAAACAATGGCAATGAAAGCTGTCTGATTTTTGCAAAAACCCAAATGGTTTTGATGAAAGCTCATCGACCTGAAACGTTAACTCTGTTTCTCTCTCCACAGTTGCTGCCTGACCTGCTGAGTATCTCCCAGCATTTTCTGTTTTTATTTCAGATTTCCAGCATCCGCAGTATTTTGCGTTTGGTTCAGTAATGTCCTTCAGGGATGGGAACCTGCCACCTGATAACATTGCAACAGCCATAATTATAGCAAATAATATGCCAAAAATGTTTTTGGACTTATGGAAGAGTGGGTGTCACGATCACGGCCCCTTTAAGGACTCAGAATTGAAACGAATTGCAAATAACTTCAACAGCCAATCTTGGTCCAGTTATATTCTCAAAATGTGTTTAAATGATGACGATGATGATGATATCATCAGGAAAAATTGGAAGAAACAGTTGGAACTAGCAGGACAAGAGAGTTCAATTTACACCCATGGGCATTTACCCAGGATACTTAAACTGTGGCGGTTCAAGCAGGCGGTGACATGAATCTTGTCATTCATGTGGAAATGACTTATGAAATAATACTGGACGGCCTGCTGATGGCGCTGTCCAGGGAGAGTATAAATACTCGGGCATGGGCCCAGCTTGCTCAGGACATTCTTTAACAGGAACTAGTAAAGGACACAACTAGATCTCCATGTTGTAAAACAGTTGATTAAAGCTTTGTTTAATACTCAGACCAAGTGCCTAGTAGTTTTCTTACGTCAGGTGGCCTATCATCACCTTCTCTAGGGCAACTAGGGATGGGCAATAAATGCCAGTCTTGCCAACAAAGCCCACATCCTGAATAATGCTAAAAAAAAATCCCTTTAAATAGCAAATGCTGATCCCTTCTGCTTATAGTTATTGGCATTCCATGATGACCACACAATGATTGGACAAAGTCACACTAGTGTCCAAAAGGTATAATTAGTTTAATAGCCTGGCTGAAAAATTCATATATTACTGTTCGCTAGTCCCTAACGTTACATTGCGGGCCTTACCTGCACCAACATAGCTTTGTGACTGTAAGATCTACAGATATTGATTTATATTGGAAAGTCTGCTTCAGGTAAAAAAAAAGCCTGGGGTAACACTGAGCTGCAAGGACTTAGGAGGGTCGTAAGCTCGATCTCCCGTCTGTGCTCAGGCAGAAAGAAAGACTTGCATTTCTATAGCGTCTTTCATGACCTCAGGACATCCCATCCCACTTTACAGCGAATGAAGTACTTTTTGAAGTGTAGTCACTGTTGTCATGTAGGAAACGAGGCAAGCTCTCACTAACAGCAATGTGATAATGACCAGATAATCTGATTTTTTTTTAATAATGTTGATTGAGGGATAAATATTGGCCAGGACGACTCCCCTGCTCCTCTTTGAAATAGTGACGTGGGATCTTTTACGTCCACCTGAGAGAGCAGACGGGGCCTCGGTTCAGGCTTGGCTGCGATGCCTCAGTGGTAACATAGCCTGCCTATACTCACAGCCAAAGCTCACGTATGAAGAGTGGAGACGCGAGCGAGGTATTCGTGGCCTTTTGCCACCCGTGCTACTGTGCCCAGCAAGAGTTGGCACCTTGACGAAAGACGGGGAGAATATGGGAATCGGAAAAAAATATTGTTTTGTAGATAACCACATTTCATAAGTAAATTTGATTTGTTTAGCAAAATTCATTAAGCTACAATCCTAATAGTGCGAGATCAAGTCTTCCCCGTGCTTCATAATGATCGGACTTATTGAGTTATGAGGGAAATCTATCCTTAATTAATCTCATTTTTGTAAGTAAATAGGATTATTAGAAATAAAAATTGCTATGGATGGCTGCAAAACAATTATACTGTGTAAATTTAGTAAAGTTAACAGTTTCAATGTGGGGTCTAGTTTATAGACGTACCTGCTTTGCATATTTAAATAAGGCATAAACAGCCTAGCCTTCTTTCTTCTCCAAGGTTCTCGAGGCATTGCCTCACCGCTCGGTGCTCAGACTGTTGGAATCTACCCTGTGCATAGTACCAAGATGGTGCTAGCTGAATACACAAACATCTATGACCGTGGCGTATTAGCATTATTCCTCGTTCTCCTCAACCTCTCTGCGGCATTTGCTAAGGTGAACCAGTCCACCTTTCTCCATCAGCTCTCCCTGTTGTCCAGCCTTTGTGTGGTTCCACTCCTAATCTATCCGAACACAGCCAGTGCATCTCCAGCAACATCTTCTTTGCTCGCCCCCTGCGCTGTCACCTTCAGGGTTCTTCCAGGGTTCTATCCTTGGCAGCCTCCCTCTTCCTCATCTACATGCTGTCCCTTGGCGACCTCGACCGCAACCACGGCGCAGCTTTCGCCTACATGCGGACGATACCCAGCTCTAACTCTTCACCACCTCTCTTGACCTCGCGACTATCTCTGTGGTAGCAGACTGCCTGCCTAACATCAGGTTATGGGCACGCCACAATCTCCTCCAACTTAACATCTGGAAGACTGAAACTATCGTTTTTTTGCACTGCCATAAATTCCGCTTCCTTGTCACCGATTCCAACTCCCACCATGGCCACTTGCTCAGCGTGGACCAAGTGAACACAGTCCTCCTCTTTGGCATCCCATCTTCCACAAACTCCAACTTGTAATAAAACGCATCCTGTCTCACACTAGGTCCCATGTATTCAAGAGCACTGTCCTCGTTCACCTGTACTAGATCGCTCTCCCCCAACAGATTAAATGTACACTACTTCAGTCCTCCGATAGTGGCCTTTTGTGCCTTGCCATCTCCCCAGCACTGCTGGCACAGCTTTGAGCTTCTTGGCCACACTCTCTGGAACTCCCTCCCTAAACTATTCCATCCATCTAGTTTTCTCTCCTTTGGTCTCAGCCGTGGCTCAGTGGTGGCGTTCTCGCCTCTGAGTCCGAAAGTTGCGGGTTCAAGACTTGAGCGCAAAAAAAATCTAGGCTGACACTCCAGTGCAGTGCTGAGGGAGTGCCGCACTGTCAGAGGTGCTGTCTTTCGGAAGAGACGTTAAACCGAGGTCCTGTCTGCACTCTTAGCTGGACATAAAAGATCCCATGGCATTATTTCGAAGAAGAGCAGGGGAGTTCTCCCCGGTGTCCTGGGGCCAATATTTATCCCTCATCATCACTAAAAAACAGATTATCTGGTCGTTATCACATTGCTGTTTGTGGGAGCTTGCTGTGCACAAATTGGTTGCCATGTTTCTTACATTACAACAATGACTACACTTCAAAAGTACTTCATTGGCTGTAAAGCGCTTTGGGATGTCCGGTGGTTGTGAAAGGCGCTATAGAAATGCAAGTCTTTCTTTAAGTGCCTCCTTAAAATCCATCTTTTGGTTGTCCCTCCTAATTTCTCCATCCGTGACTCAATGTCCCATTTTCTTGTCTATGTTAATTCCACGTCTATTTCCATTGGAGAAATACCTTGGGATTTTTTTTAACCACAGGTGTCATATAATTGCGATTAGTAGCATTTTAAATTGAGATATTCAAACAAACCTGCAAATGCTGGCAATCTGAAAATAAAGAAAGAAAATTCTGGAAATACCAGGGTCGCTCGCCACCTGTAAAAGGCGGGTTAACAGTCTGATGTAGACCCACCAGGCCCCTATTTTAACCCCAGGTGGATTCCCCGCTCAGGCCTGAGTTAAAATTACAGACGGGTCTCAGTGATGTCATCGGGCCGCAATATGCATATGTAAAAAAGGACCCCGGTGGCTCCGGGCGGGTGTCCTCGCTGCCTGCTCAGGAGAGCAGCTTAAAATTGCAGATGTTGCGATCATGGCGGCTTTCGGACAGGTAAGAGCCAGGGGCGATTTTAACTGCCCCACCCGCCAGGCTTCTGCTAAGTGAAAAGGGTTAAAATCGCCCCCCTTCCCGATCACTGGCCTTCTGAATGAAGGGTTCACAACCTAAATATTAACCTTGGCTTCTCCCTTTGCAGAAACTGAGAGAACTGCTGTCTCTTTTCTGTTTATAGTACACGAATATATTGTCTATCACAACAGTTATGTACTCATAAATATAGAACATGCAGCTTGAGAGTTCTAGGGATAAAACCTTTTAATTCATCTAATTAAAATTCATAACCCATTAATCTGCTCACCCGTTATGGCCTCCTAGCTTCAGAAAAGTAGGCTTTGTGTTATTTGAACTAAAAATATATTTTGCCGCTCACGAATTTTATATGTCCCAGTTACTTTTCTGCCCTCTCGTTAGTCTCCCTGTCTAATGTATATTAATCCTGCAGCGTAGAGAGCTCCTTGCCATCACGCTGTGCTGTATTGTAAAAAGCACTTGATGTTGTGTCAAGCATCGTATTCAGTCAAGAGCTGGATAAACCTCTGGTTGGGAGCGAGCTTGAAGGTTATAGGGAGAGGTAGAATAATAGAACAAATGTAGGTGTTGACCGGATGTAGACTGAGGTGATCAAATACAGGACACAATGATTTCTGGGCACTTGCAGCAGTGAGGGGATGGAGTGTTATCGATGGAATGTGGGGATAGATAAACGTGGAGCGTTTTTCTTAATTACCTCTGAGATCAGAGCATATTTAAGAAGACGACCTTGCATTTATATCGCACCTTTCATGTCCAAATGCTTCATCGCCAATGAATTCGTTTTGACAATATAGTCAGTTGTTACACAACAACAACAACAACTTGTATTTATACTCTTCCAGTGAAGTCAACTGAGAGTGATATTGGGCGGGGTTCCACCCAATCCCGTGGGTTTCCCGAGGGGCGGATTAGATTAATATTAACCGCCCCCCCCTCCCTCAATGAGTTAGAGTAGGAGATGGTGGGAGATGGTTCGATGAGTCACGGGTTGAGCACAGTGTGGTTGAAGGGACAAGTTGGTGCCAGTAGCTGAGAAATAAAACCTGTTGTTAAACAAGAAAATTGAAACAACGCCAGTCATTTTGGCACCCAGTCCCTGATTCTAGGCACAAGTTCATGGCCTCCAGTTGCAATAACTCAGTGCAATAGGAATATAAGTTGAACTCACAGCAGCTTAATATATTATGATAGACAAGAGGTTATACGATCCAGATGTTAAGCTACAATAATTACTTTGCAGCTAGTCATATTTCTCATGCATCAAATCTTAGCATTAATTCCAACAAATAATTATAAATCTTGTTTGATTATATGTATTGCAATGTCAATCAACCAAGGGGTTTGTCATTTTTATAAAGCAGGCCTATACATCAGCTATTGCCTGTCATGCGCAAGGCCCACATGTTAACGATTCCGAACAAACTCCAAGGACCTGACATTGCTCGGGTCGCCAAACCGGGATCGCACCCAGGAGTTGCCGGAGTTTTTTTAATTTATTAATTCTCGAGATGTGGGCGACGGCGTCGTTGGCAAGGCCCAGCATTTATTGACCATCCCTAGTTGCCCTCGAGAAGGAGGTGGTGAGCCGCCTTCTTGAACCGCTGCAGTCCGTGTGGTGAAGGTACTCCCACAGTGCTGTTAGGGAGGGAGTTACAGGATTTTGACCCAGCGAAGATGAAACTATTATATTTTGTGATGCCCTGAGTGAATAAGAACCAGGTATTAATTAGTGTAGCGATGCTCCAAAACTTCTTCATGAGGCAGGAGGAATCGGGAATGTTCTCTATCTAAAGAATAGCTGTTTGGATTAATAAGACTTGGATTCCTGAATAGGTAGTCAAGATGTCTCAGCATGTGTGGCAAGCTGTGACAATGTATAAGATCAAAAAATCCCTGGGAGCTCTTTCAAACAAAAGATACACTGCAAAGCCTCATTAGCTTTCTGCTGAAGAAAGCGGTCCTATGGATTTTTGAGAACTCAGAGGCATTAAAAAATATTTTAGTTGAAAAAGTCTTGACTTGATGAAATCCAATAGACTAGTTTGGACTGGCCAAATGAAACACAGCCGTCACTTATTCTATGGCCCTAAGGCATGGTGGTGGTAAATGTTGGGGCATGAACACACTGGGACCAATGTTGGTGGGTGCCCTGGAAAATTGGGCATAAGAACATAAGAAATAGGAGCAGGAGTCGGCCATTCGGCCCTTCAAGCCTCCTCCGCCATTCAGTAAGATCACAGCTGATCTTCCACCTCATCTCCACCTTCCCGTGCTATCCATGCAGGTCTGAGGCCTACAATGTGCACAAGGTGCTCAGCATGCCCGAAAGTGGTCAGCGAGGGCAAAGTAGGCTGCAAGCCAGTGTACAAGTTGCATGCTAGGCCCATTAAGCTCCCCGCCCCCCCACCCCGAGTTCTATTGAAGTAATGCGGTTGTAGCGCCTGATCACCGCTCCTGACACGCAGCGGCTGTTTGGACCTCTTGCCCCTTTGCCCTCCCCAGCACCCAAACACCAATGACCACCCACCTGGTGCCCCACCCTTCTCACTGAGAAAGTGCCGGGCACACAAAGGGCAGCCAGTGACCCTTCACTGGTCTCCGGTGTCCAATAGAGAGGCCCTCACACCCCTACCGTGCCAAGAGAGACATGCCTGGGGTGCCAGAGCATAAAAGCAAATGCAGCGACCTTACTTTATCCGATAAGGGCAGCCCATTTGTATACAGAAAAGAAAGACTTTCCTTTCATGACCTCAGGATGTTCCAAAGCACTTTATAGCCAATGAAGTAGTCTTTTATGGTCCACATGAGCCTCCTCCCATCATACTTCAAAAAATCCTTCTATTCCTTTCTCCCTCATGTGTTTATCTAGCTTCCCCTTAAATGCATCTATGCTACTCGCCTCAATCATTCCCTGTGGTAGCGAGTTCCATATTCTCACCACTCTCTGGGTAAAGAAGTTTCTGCTGAATTCCTTATTGGATTTATTAGTCACTGTCTTATATTATGCCTGAAAGGGTGGTAGAGGCAGGAACCCTCACAACATTCAAGAAGCATTTAGATGAGCACTTGAAACGCCACAGCATACAAGGCTACGGACCAAGTGCTGGAAAATGGGATTTAGAATAGACAGGGCTTGATGGCCGGCGCGGACACGATGGGCCGAAGGGCCTCTTTCTGTGCTGTATTACACTATGACTCAATGGGCTGGATTTTCATTGACCCGTGGAGTCGGGTTTGGAGGCGTGTGGGGGGTTAAAGTTGCAGATTCGGGGGTCCCGACCCCATCCCGCCCCCAACCTGCCTCCATGCCAGTTTCGCTGGCGGCGGGTACCCGACCTGTGCTGGGACCCGACTCCCCGAGGCGGGAAGGGGATTAGTGACAATTAACTGCCTGTTAACAGGCAGTTTTTTGCCTAATCCCTATTTTGACGGCTGAAATGTGAGCTTTCCTACAGGTGCCAACCACGGCAAGTTATCGGGGCGGACCGTGGTTCTGCAGGGATTGGAGGGGTCGATATGTCCGGTGGGCAGGTGAGTGATGGGTGCATGTGTGCAGAGGTAAGTGTGTAAGGTAAGTGCAAAGTGTGGGAAAAAGTTTTACTTACCTTAACTTCCTCCTGCAGGTGTCAGCCCTTCAGTTCTCGGGAGTCAGAAATCTCACCGGCACAGAAAGCAGAATGGCCGTGGTGCTGTCAAAAACTGCAGCCTTCTGCTTTCTGTGCTGGAATGATTTCTAACTCAGCCTGAGAGGAAGGACTCAAGTTAGAAATCATATTGTGAGTGTTTGACAGCTTCACAGAGCTGTCAAATGCTGATATTTCATCTGTCAAAAGCTCTTGACAGATGAAATGTCAATCTGTGACGTCACCTGTTGCCGGGTGGCCCTTAATTGGCCTGCTGAGCTCACTGGGCGGGCTCAACAAGGTCAATCAAGGGAAAATACAGTGGGGTGGCCACAAGTTGATGGAGGCGGGTCTACAACCCAAAAAGTGGGATTCACGACCCCAACCCGACCCCAGTATCAAAATCCAGCCCTATGACTCTATTTATGGCCCCTAGTTTTGGACTCCCACCGCAAGTGGAAAAATCTTCTCTACGTCTACCCTGCCGAACCCCTTCATAATTTTAAAGACCTCTATTAGGTCACCACTTACGCACACTTTTCCACTCCCATCACTTGCATGCTCCCCAGAGACATTCAAATTTGCACCTGAATTTATGCTATTGCTCTGACCATGGAAAATTGGGTGCAAACTGTGCAGGGTCATGTGAATCTGTCTAAAACCCACCAATACCCATTTGGGTCAACGTTAGCAGTCAACCGCCTTCCTTCTCTGGTTCACAACTACATGTTTCGAGTAAGCATGAGACACTTCGTAGTGGAGTATACGGAACAGACTTTATTGATACACAGCACAGGTAACAGTATAGAGAGAGTGGCTTTTTGGCTTCTGTATCTTTCGAGCCCTTTGAAGACCAATTGAAAACCATGCTCCTTTGTACACCATACTTTGACTGCATCAAAGGAAAATGTCATAGATAAGACTGCATGACGTATCTATTCCCAACTCCTTTGAAAACCGACTGTTCATGTAAACAGTTGTAGTTGTTTACTCCAAAGCTACTTCCCTTATACAAGACTTCCTGAACTAACTGTTACTAACAACTTTGAAGATAAAGCTTTACCAACTGTTATCCAACTGTTATATTTCTATACTGCACCTAATGGATATCACCTACCCATGTTTAATTCTCTAGCTATGTCTATTAAAACTAAACCTTAACCACTCATGGGGGACATCATTACTGTCATGTACCTCCTTATACAAGCACTTTTCATATCAGAAGACAAGCTATGCCTTCCTTTCCAGACACTTCAAAGTCATCCTGTTTATATTGGAAAGCCTGTTGCTCCAAGATACAAAGAAGTTACCCTTAACTCCCCCAAGATGTCCAACATACATCTCTCCAGGATGTCTAACTATCTACACCAAAGGAGAAAATCTGGGTGAAGTTGGCATCACTACCTTTAATTGTTATGACTGTAGGAAAGTGCATAATATAATAGGAAAAATAGCTTAACAATGCAGAATTCAGTATTAATACCTTTGTATTGTGAAAATGTATTCTGTGTGATCGAGGCTAACACATGGTTTAGATTAGGCCATTAGGATTCCACACAGGATCAGAGGGTTTGTAGCTAGAAATATAGCTCGTTTGGAGACACCATGTCTAGGTTTCAGCTATTATTATTCTGATAAGGTGTGAGGTTTATAACCATGCAAAATTGTGTTATCTTCTACATAAACGACACCCACATTCCAGTGAGACTGGAGCGTATGTGGTGCGACATCGCCATCTACTGGTTTGCAGTAGCATAAACTACATAAAGATCACATGACAGTAATCTCAGAATTGATAGGTTTAGAGTCAGTTATCTGACACTGGTGACTCAATAGGTTCACTTCCAGTAATTCTTTGGTATTCTGTGTTGAGAACTCACCTGGATTGGGTAGTAGTCGCAGACCCCGATGAGTATCCTACTAGTAAGTATAGACGTAGAACTTGTTTGTACTTTCTGTCAATATTCATAAAACCAACAAGTTGATTGGTCTCTGGCGTCCGAACCTATAAAATTTGGATTAATCTTCTCGGTTGATCCAAATATTTCTGAAATGGAATATCACTTAGAATAAGTGAAATCCTGGGAATAGTAGGGAGAGAGTTAGGAAGACTTGTCCGCCATATTTCCTCTGCCAGGCAGCTTTGTAATCATGCACAAGTCTTGGATGAAAGTCAACCTTTCAAACACCTTTAACTCTGGCCCCTGCCATTCCTTTTGCATTGCACCCCCCCCAACACTTTTAAGATCATGCGATGTGCAAGAATTCTCACAAGCATTACCACAGATTATATATACCGCCCATTGCCTCTCTCCTCGCTGGCCTACATTGGCTCCTGGTCCTCCAATGCCTCAATATTTTAAATTCTCATAGAATCATAGAATGATACAGCACAGAAGGAGGCCATTCAGCCCATCGTGCCTGTGCCGGCTCTTTGGTAGAGCTATCCAATTAATCTCACTCCCCTGCTCTTTCCCCACAGTCCTGTAAATTGTTTTTCCTTCAAGTATTTATCCAATTCTCTTTTGAAAGTTACTACTGAATCTGCTTCCACTGCCCTTTCAGGCAGCGCGTTCCAGATCACAACAACTCGCTGTGTAAAAAAAAGTTTTCTCATGACGCCTCTGGTGTTTTTGCCAAGCACCTTAAATCTGTGTCCTCTGGTTACTGACCCTTCTGCCACTTGAAACAGTTTCTCCTTATTTACTCTCTCAAAACCCTTCATGATTTTAAACACCTCTATCAAATCTCCTCTTAACCTTCTCCGCTCTAAGGAGAACAACCCCAGCTTCTCCAGGCTATCCACATAATATCATCTTCGTGTTCGTAACCAGTTTTCTGTGGTCAGCTCATTAGCATAACTTAAGGTGTAGATTTGGATATCTGCAGGGTGATGGAAGTGGAAAATTGTGCACAAGTGTAATTCAAAGGGATACAATATGATAAACTAGATTGCCTTTGGGGGCCAGGCTGGGAGTGAATCAGCTTGATGCCAGTCACAAGGCTACAGACAATGTAACTATTTCAGGAACAGTTAGTGCCGGGGAAGAGAATATTATGGCATCAGAAAGGAATAGCAATTTTATGTCCAAGTACTTCAAGTCAACACTACCTCTATAAAAAACACAATTAGGTGCTTTTAACAATGCGCTCATGAACCAAGTTGTCTGGAATGCATTTGGGACGAGGGTCCCCTGATGGGGGAGAGGGGACTCGGGGCTGTGATGGGGGAGAGGGGACTCGGGGCTGTGATGGGGGAGAGGGGACTCGGGGCTCCTGATGTGGGAGAGGGGAATCGGGGCTCCTGATGGGGGAGAGGGGACGGGGGGGGCTGTGGGTGGGGGAGAGGGGACTCGGGGCTCCTGATGGGGGAGAGGGGACTCGGGGCTCCTGATGGGGGAGAGGGGAATCGGGGCTCCTGATGGGGGAGAGGGGACGGGGGGGGCTGTGGGTGGGGGAGAGGGGACTCGGGGCTGTGATGGGGGAGAGGGGACTCGGGGCTGTGATGGGGGAGAGGGGACTCGGGGCTCCTGATGGGGGAGAGGGGACTCGGGGCTGTGGGTGGGGGAGAGGGGACTCGGGGCTGTGATGGGGGAGAGGGGACTCGGGGCTCCTGATGGGGGAGAGGGGACGGGGGACGGGGGGAGGAGAAGACCATAATTCTATTGACTGTTTCTGTCTCTTGAAGTGCATTCTGGTATAGATGACATGATTAAAACTAGCTCACGCTCTCCAGTCACACAATAAGCCTTTCCTGGGGGGGGGGGGGGGGGGAAGAACAATGCTTGCCTTCTCACGTGAAGTTGGTGATTCATGCTCGTGTACAAGGGGTTATTTTACTCTCCCAGCTTGGAAGCTGTGCTTGAATAGCGAGCGGAAGGAGGTTGCAGAGATAGGGAGGGGCGAGAACACGAAGGGATTGAAGCACGAGGTTGAGAATTTTAAGTGCGAGGCATTTGGGGAAAGAGCTCAGAGTGCGGCCCCCACAGTCTCTTCTAAATCGATACAAGGAAGATCAAATAAAAAAGAACCTGCAAAGTGCTGCTCAGTACCCAAAATTCCTCAACACAGCTTTGAATATCTCCTGCAGTCTCTCTCGCTCACTCAGAATGCGTGGTGAAAAGATTTCGCAGACAAAAAAAGGCAGGAAGTGGTCGCCTTTAAATAGCGCTCCCCCAGTTCCTTCCCAACTGCAAAACGCTCCCCTCAACCTGTCGTTGCTAGCGGCAGGCGATAAGACGGGGGCGCCACTCAATATCCGGTCCGGTTCGCTACCGGGACGTTGCACGTTCGACTGACGTCACGATCTGCGGGCGCAGGAGATCGTGTCGGTAGTGTTTAGCGCTGCCGCAAAATGTCTAGTCAATTTCGTGAGCGGCGCAAACATCGCCGCACATGGGCGCTAGTTGCTTTGCGCCACATTAGCGCCCTCTTAAGGCGCTAACGGGAGGCGCAAACCAAACGAATTTTTCTCCCCAAGAATCATCTGATGTGCACACATGCAATTTTCAGCAAAGGGTCACTGGATAATAATCAGAAGCTGGAAACTGGCTCATTTTCTCTACTAACTTGGGGGGCGAGGCTGAATCCAATGACGAGGTTACTGTCACTATCTGGGCTGAGATCGGAAAACTTAAAGAAAGAAAGACTTGCATTTATCACAGAATCCCCACAGTGCAGATAGAGGCCATTTCGGCCCATCGAGCCTGCACCGACACATATCCCACCCTATCCCCGTAACCCCACGTATTTAATCCCCCCCTAACACTAAGGGTCAATTTATCATAGTCAAATCAACCTAAACCGCACATCTTTGGACTGTGGGAGGAAACCGGAGCACCCGGAGGAAACCCACACAGACACGGGGAGAATGTGCAAACTCCACGCAGACAGTCACCCGATGCCAGATTTGAACCCGGTTCCTTGGCACTGTGAGGCAACAGTGCTAACCACTATGCCACCGTGTTATATAGCACCTTTCACAACCTCAGCACATCCCAAGCGCTTTGTAGCCAATGAGGTCCTTTTGAAGTGTAGTCACTGTTGTAATGCAGGAAAGGCAGCAGCCAATCTGCGCACAGCAAGCTCCCACAAACAGCAATGAAATAAATGATCAGATCATCTGTTTTAGGTGTTGGTTGAGGGATTAATATTGATCAGGATACCGGGGAGAACTCCCCTGCTCTTCATCAAAACAGTGCCGTGGGATCTTTTACTCCCATCTGAGAGAGCAGGCGGGGCCTCGGGTTAACATCTCATCCAAAAGACGGCACCTCCGACAGTGCAGCACTCCCTCAGTACTGCACTGGAGTGTCAGCCTAGATTTTTGTGCTCAAGTCTCTGGCGTGGGACTTGAACCACACAACCATTCTAACTCAGAAGGTGGGAGTGCTACCCACTGAGCCACGGCTGACACTGTGAACACAGATCAGCGATTGGACCTGGAGCCTCCCTGCTCTGTATGGCTCAGTATCATTTCTAATGTTCACCCACTAGAAATCCCACAACGTTACTTTTTAAGAAGGAATATTGTCGCTGGACAGCAATCAGGAGTGGGAAGGCACGACTGGAGAGCAAGAAAGCACCGATGAATTGTAGTCCAGCGAGAGTCAGCAGCTTCAGGAGAGGAAGGGAGGAAACTGTGAGGGAAAAAAATGCTGTCAGCAAGTGATCAGTGGGAACTGAACTTAGATCGTTTTTAAAGGTAGAATAATTGCTCCTCTTTAAAATAACCTTTTTTTTTTTGCCAGTTACTGGGGGAACTGATGCTGTGACGTTCTCCTTCACCACTTGTCTCGCCTGTTAATTACTGCTAATTATTTTTACAGTTTTGCCAGAACTCCTTCCCAAGCACATATGCTCTTGGTGCATTTCATTGGCGCAGTGTTGCGCAGGTGTGAAAGATTACTGCGCGAATAAAAGTCAAGGTGGCAGCTTAAACCAGCCGACAAGGTTACTGGAATGATCCAGGGAAGCTCACTTAAGCAGGAAACAAATGTGAAACCAACCGTCGTGCGGCTATTGGCATTTTAACTTCCCTTCCCCCTTCGTCCCTCCCAGAGGATGACGGGTTTTCCCTGGGGTATGAATCCACAGTTGCAGGTTGCCCTCTGCACCTGCCCAAGTGGCTATTTTTCATGCGCGAGCGTCAATAGGGAGAGCCAACGGGCTACTGAAGGAGGCTCCCGAGCCGATCCTACTTTCTCACATTGGCCGCACAGGCCCAAATCCACCAGAGGTCACTGGATAATAATCAGGGGTGGGACCCAGGGAGTTGAAGTCTATTAGAATGCCACTGTTACCAAAGCAGTTGAGATCCACTAACTCAACACTGGGAGCCTGGGACAGTTCTGGTCTGCATGATGCAGTTCCACGCTGGGCATTTACCTATTGGTCCAAATGGAAGGTACATGCAAGTTATGTTTTTGGTTCACATTCCTCATTTAAAAAAAAAATTGTTCTGGGGATGTGCAAGGCAAGTATTTACTGCCCATCCCTAGTTACCCTGAGGGCATTAAAAGTAACCCACATAATGTGGGACTGGAGTCACATGTAGGCCAGAGTGGGTAGTAGATTCCCTTCCCTGAAGGACATTAGTGAACCAGTTGGGTTTTTCAAACAATCCGGCAAGTTTCATGGTCATTCTCTGGTACCGGCACACAAATTGATTGCTTTCAATTTTCCAATCAGCTATGGTGGGATTTGAACTCGCAACCTTCAAGCTACTAGTCCAGTACTAGTGAACCACTACCACTAGGCTAATCACAGAATCATTAGACTGTTTGCCTCCTTGTTTCCCATAATGATACGAGGTGTCATGGAGATGGTTGCTTTTGGAGATGGTTCTGAAGTAAAGAGAACACCTCTGGACTCACACGGAACAGCACAATTCATCCTTGGAATGCAGTGAGGGAAGATTGTTCCGGTTTCCCCGCTCCTTATGACTGTCCAAGGACACTACTGGAAGTGTGCGCGTCTGGTGGGGACAGGATCGGGCTCAGCTGCAATGTGCCCACAGCTGGATACCGTGCCACCCGTAGTGCAGGCCGACACATGAATAATTGCCACCCGGGCAAGATTCTGGAGGCCAAGTGCTGCCTGTGAAGCCATCCTCCGCTAAGGACGTCAAAACCTTCAATAGTGGAGGAGAGAAAAAGGCAAAACCGGAGAGAGAAATTTATATTCCAACACTTGTAAAGCATCGGCTCCTGCCATTTTGATTCATGGTGCTGGGGGTCTAGCAATACTTCATTTATTCGCATGCACTGCAGGTGTGTAACACAACGGGTTCAACATATCCTACAAGGTAACAAATCAGCACAGCTGTATAAGCTATAGGTGGTAAATATAGAGGTAGTGCTTGCTTTCGTATTTTTACCAATTAATTAATTCCTAACCGAACTGATTTATTTAACCCTTGGTGTATCTCCCCGGAATTTAACCCTCGGTATATCTCTCAGGGATTGCACAGAGAGATCGCTGGCAAAGCTCAAACCTTTTATGTTGGATGGCGCCTCCCACATAGGTGAGGGATGGCTATGTGTTGTAATGGGACATTTTAAAGAGGATTTTACCTCATCAGTCCGGGTTGGATTGGCAAGCAGGTCCAAGTGGCTGGCGGTGAAGGGGGGGAACGGTGAGGGGAAAACAGGTATTTTGATAAATTGGCAACGCCTCAATTTTAAAATGCTCATCCTTGTTTTCAAATCCCTCCATGGCTTTGCCCCTCCCTATCTCTGTAACCTCCTCCAGCCCCACAACCCCCCGAGATCTCTGCGCTCCTCCAATCCTGGCATCTTGTGCATCCCCGATTTTAATCGTTGTACCGTTGGCGGCCGTGCCTTCAGCTGCCTAGGCCCTAAGCTCTGGAATTCCCTCCCTAAACCTCTCCACCTCTCTCTTCTCCTCTAAGTCACTCCTTAAAATCTAACTCTTTGAACAAGCCTTTGGTCACCTGTCCGGATATCACCTTATGTGGCTCGGTGTCAAAAATATTTATTGATAATAAGCGTCTTGGGACATTTCACTACGTTAAGTGCGCTGTATAAATACAAGTTGTTGTATTTTTTAAAAATTCTCCCCAAGTTTCTCCTTTCCTCTCCTGAAGACACTACTTACTTCCCCAACCACCCTCCCCCCGCCCCCAGCCCCCAATCGGAATGCCCCTCCTGAAGCATTTACCTTGTGCCAGAGACCCTGCCCCAGGCAAGACGCTTCCCGCGGACTTCCTGCCCCTTTTGGTCAGGGGCGTTGGGAAGCGGCCTGCTAATGAGCCTCGAGTCGAGGCTTCGTGCTACCTTAAAATCAAGCGGAGAATCGCCGGGCAGGGATTAGACAGGTAATGAAAGGATTGTGGCTGAGTTCCAAACCAGGGCACCATCAGGGGAACTATCATATCGACAGCAAAAGGAACGGCCAGTAAAACTGAATGCATTGCATTTAACTGAGAGTTTTGAACCCTTTAATTTAAATAAATGATCCAAATACTTGTCAGAATTTAAGATGCAATTCAATAGTTCAAGTTGGAAATTTAATTGAATTGCATCTTCCTTTCCCAAACTTGAAATTCGATTATAGTAAAAACTCTAGTTAACCGTGTAAGTTACAGAAAGACACTTAAGCAGACAGTACAAACAGATTCAAAAGGCAATTAGATGCAGAGAAAGGATTGAGGGATTTCGTGAGCAGATGGGTCAGTGGGAAATGACCTGTCAAAAAGGGAAAGGCTGGAGCCTAGTGATCTGCTTTGTTTCCATTTAAGTTATTAATAGGAGAGTCAGCTTTTATGCAATATAAATTCATACTGTACTATCTACTACACTGAACAATATATGGCAAGACTAATAGAGTCATTACAAGGAAGTAATCTAACTGCAGGGGCTCACATGACACCATAAACTGCAACAGTGTTATTACAGTCATTAATATTTCAAAGCGGACATCAGAATGGATCAACAATAGGTAATGCACCGTTAACACAAGAGGGACCAAGACAATATAACCTTGCCAAAAAACTGAATATAGTATATATATATATAAAAAATAATAACAGATACCCTGGAGCTATGTGACACCAATAATTTAGCTTTGCTATTCAGATGACTGTTGAGCAAGTGTCTTGAACAAATGTGGAACTCGCTGCCACAGGGAGTAGTTGAGGGGAGTAGCACCTTTTAAAAGAAAATATTCGTTCACGGGATGTGGGCGCTGTTGGCAAGGCCAGCATCTATTGCCCATCGTTAATTGGCCGGCGTTTATTGCCCATCCCTTAATTGCCCTCGAGACGGTGGTGGTGAGCCGCCTTCTTGAACCGCTGCAGTCCGTGATAATTCTTTGTAGTGGTTTGGGACAACTGAGTGTCTCGCTCGGCCACTTCAGAGGGCAGTTAAGAGTCAACCACATTGCATTTAACTGAGAATTTTGAACCCTGTAATTTAAATAAACGATCCAAATACTTGTCAGAATTTAAGATGCAATTCAATAGTTCAAGTTGCATAGGTACGTTTAAGGGGAAGCTAGATAAGTACATGAGGGAGAAAGGAATAGAAGGATATGCTGATGGGGTGAGATGAAGAGGGGTGGAAGGAGGCTCGTGTGGAGCATAAACACCGGCATAGACTAGTTGGGCCGAATGGCCTGTTTCTGTGCTGTACATTCTACGTCTTCTGAAACCACTTTCCTATTACGATTCCTCCCCTGATCTGAAGGTTGGTGGTCTGAATGGTGAACATCCCCTCAGTTGGTTGGGTTAGCCCATTAAAGTTTACCAAGGAGTACCACTGACCAGGAATATTCATTATCCTACATACATACTCTGCATTGGTTTTTCTAGTATAAATAAATTTTTTTCTTAATAAGCCTGATTTTCATGAATTGGGATGTTTTACTATGTTAATGACGCTATATAAATACAAGTTGTTGAAGCCTGCAACAACAACTTGCATTTATATAGCGCCTTTAACGACCAAGCCACATAACGAGATATTAGGGCAGGTGACCAAAAGCTTGGTCAAAGAGGTAGGTTTTAAGGAGCGTCTTAAAGGAGGCAAGAGAGGTAGAGAGGTGGAGAGGTTTAGGGAGAGAATTCCAGAGCTTAGGGCCCAGGCAGCTGAAGGCACGGCTGCCAATGGTGGAGCGATTAAAATCAGGGATGCGCAAGAGGCCAGAATTGGAGGAACGCAGAGATCTCGGAGGGTTGTGATGCTGGAGGAGGTTACAGAGATAGGGAGGGGCGAGGCCATGGAGGGATTTGAAAACAAGGATGAGAATTTTAAAATTGAGGCAGTGCCGGACCGGGAGCCAATGTAGGTCAGCGAGCACAGGGGTGATGGGTGAACGGGACTCGGTGCGAGTTAGGACACGGGCAGCCGAGTTTTGGATGAGTTGAAGTTTACGGAGGGTGGAAGATGGGAGGCTGGCCAGGAGAGCGTCGGAATAGTCAAGTCGAGAGGTAACAAAGGCATGAATGAGGGTATCAGCAGCAAAATTAGCTGAGGCAGGGGCGGAGTAGGGCAACGTTACAGAGGTGGAAGTAGGCGGTTTTAGTGATGGCGCGGATATGTGGTCGGTAGCTCATGATGGGGTCAAATTGCACAGCAAGGTTGCAAACAGTCTGGTTCAGCCTCAGAAAGTTGCCAGGGAGAGGTAGGGAGTATCACCCCAACCAGTAACAACATCACAGTCATTGATTCCGATTACCTTCTACTCTCTTTAGCTTCCCTAATGCTCTTGCTGTTCCCAAGGCTGAACAATTTTCCGGATTTCCAACACCCAAGTTCAAAGACATTGCACAAGCTGTGGGCAGAGCATATTAATGAGCAACCTAACACATATCAGGCTCTTTCACCTGCTACAGCCCAAAACGTAATATTGTTATTCTATACAGGTGGTGGGGAGTTGATCCCACCAGGCGAGCATATCAGAAAATCTGGTATGCACTATTTATGATTTTCCCACCTACTGAATGGTCAAGAAATCAAAGGAATTGTATGCTCAAATTTCCACTATGTGCTCCCCATGGGTAAGACATGGACTTGTAAATTGACTCTTTAAAGGGTTTCAATTTCTTTCCCTCTGCAAAACAGCATACATTAACATTTCAAAGATATGAGTTGATTTCAGATGTCAGTGCGTGAGGGCTAGACAGTGAGGGAGATGTCCCACCACCACCCTCTTCGCCACCCCCTCCCGAAAGGTGGCTGTCTCCAGATCATTTTGTGCATTTGCTTTCTCTTCTCCAACACCAAGCCAGAAGAGGTCCACAGGGGGTGGACCTCCATTGAGCTGCTCCAGCTCCGCCGCACGTAACTTTGCCGGGAGGTCTGCTCGCGTACGGAAGCGGGGTTTCCGCCGCGCTACCGGTGAAGTTACGGCAGGGAGGCGAAAGGAGCTCCGAGGAAATGCCCGGCCCGCCCGAGTTATACTTTTCACGGCCCCGAGCCGGGCCTTACAAACACCAGACAGAAAATCACGGGCGTGTAACTGCTTGCCATTTACCACCTGCTGACCTTTGGAGCAAGAATAACCGGCAGTGCGCCTTTTCCAATAAGATGGGTGTGAAATCACGCCGGTGGCGCAGAACCTCAGAATATTTAGCCCAAACTCTCAGCCACAGCATTTAAGGGGAAACTAGATGAGGAAGAGAGCAATAGAAGGATATGCAAATTTTAAAATCCTCATCCTTGTTTTCAAATCCCCCCATGGCTTCGCCCCTCCCTATTTCTGTAACCTCCTCCCGCCTTATAAGCCTCTGAGATCTCTGCGCTCCTCCAATTCTGGCCTCTTGAGCATCCCCGATTATAATCGCTCCACCATTGGCGGCCGTGTCTTCAGCTGCCTGGGCCTGAGCTCTGGAATTCCCCCCCTAAACCTCTCCACCTCTCTACCTCTCTCTCCTCTTTTAAGATGCTCCTTAAAACCTACCCCTTTGACCAAGCTTTTGGTCATCAGGCCTGATATCTCCTTATGTGGCTCGGTGTCAAAAATGTTTTTAATCGATATCGCTCTTGCGAAGTGCCTTGAGACATTTTGCGCTATGTAAATGCAAGTTGTTGCTTCTGTTGTTTGATGGGGTTAGATGATGAGGGGTGGGAGGAGGCTCGTGTGGAGCATAAACGCCGGCACGGACCAGTTGGGCCGAATGGCCTGTCTTCCGTGTCGTAGACGCGATGTAACTCGATGTAACTGACGCCCGTTTTAAATTCACATTCTTCTGCTTACTTAAGGCCACCTCACTGAATATTACACTACAGCAAGGTTCCCGCTTGATGCAGAATGGAGATCTGCTTCTGTCACATTGCCATCAAATGGTTTAAAAAAAAAAGAGGGTAAAATACCCATGTCAAACTGAAGCAGTATAGAATACCAACAAACTGAAGCAGTATAGAATACCAACAAACTGAAGCAGTATGGAATACCAACAAACTGAAGCAGTATGGAATACCAACAAACTGAAGCAGTATGGAATACCAATAACAAGTCTCATTTACCTGGGATTGATTGCAAGGTCAATCCAGTCTTAGTGAATGAAGCATTTGCATTGGTAATTTTTCAAAGTGTCCCCAGGGAACTTGTATCCCAATGGTCAACCCCATTTCAAAAATGTATTCATTTGAATATTCTCATTTAAGAGTTCTATAAATGTGTAATCTCTCCGTTTTTGTAAACTAACAGTTGTCATGGAGATAAATAAACTGCACCAACCTTCCTTGCTTGTGTAGCATGAGGTCCCTTGGCAAATGCTTCCGATGTACGGTCAGATGATCTGGTTTTCACCCCTCACAGTAAAGGACGGATAACGAATTACATGAGAATCGGCTACAATTTTCAACAACTGATCTAACCTACCTTTGTTTTCCTCCTGGTCTCTTGACATTTTCCCCTTCAGGGCCCTGCTCCAACTCCCAATGTGCTCCCCGGACCTCAGCTTGTCCACGGCGTCTTGCGAGACGGGTTTCAGCCAGGGGGGGCCGTACCTCCTCGGCAGCGCCTGGGGCTCGTCGGCCCACGGCTCCCTCTCCGCCGCTTCCTTGTACGCCCTCCCGAAGGGCAGGAAGGCAAACTGCTGGAGTCCTCCGCCGCCCACCGAGCCGCCCAGGGCTCCGTTCGCCGCCCCGTCGCCAGGATGCGAGGCCCTGCCCGGCACGGTGCTGTCCCCCACAAACCCCGAGTGCAGAAAGACCAAGCTGCCGGCCATGAGGTAAACGATTATCAAGGTGAAGAACCGGACTGGCTTCCGTCGGAAATACCGCTGGATCTTTATCGCTAATCTGGCCATTCCCGACTCATAACCTTCTTTTAAGTGCTTTTGTAATTCAGGACTGCAGGTAAAAAAAATAGAATATTATTTCAATCAGCAGCCAGATGCTTTTCCAAAAAAAAGTACCACGGGGGAAAGTTTTTGTAATCCACGCTGCGATTGTTCAGTTGCCGGGTCGACTATTTCCTCTCAACTTGTGCTTCATCGGCTTTGTCTTTCCTTTCAATACAAAAAGTAATCAAAAAAAAGCCTTGCAAATCCCAAGGCGATCGTTCATAAGGTAGCTGTCATCGTCGTTGAGTTCGAAGAGCTACTTATGTTCCATCATCAATAAGGAAGAGGAGGGAACGGTCCCCCCCCTCCACCCCCCTCACCCCACACTGTTCCGTCCAGAGTAAGAGGACAATTCGGTCGGCCAAATTTCCGTCTGATGAGACACGGTCTGGTTGAGCAGGCTGTAATCTATATTCACGCAGGGCTGTCTTAGCAGAGTATTTTGATATCTTCCCCCTATTTAAATTCTTCAGGAAGGCCCTGGGGAGCTGAGTGACGAAGGACTCATATCTGGTAAACTGAGTGCTTGGAGACGGTTTGAAAGTGGATCAGCTGACACAGTTCCCAATTGGCTTTCAAATCCTGAACGGAGCTTTCTTGTCAGCATCCTTCTGTCCTTTTTTTTTTGATTTCTCACCCCCCCCTCCCCACCGCCCAACCACCCGCCGCCGCCCTCCCCCCCCCACCCACCCCCACTTCGCTCAAAATGGGTCGCGTTCAAATCACCCTTCCGAGACTCAGACGCGGGGGCGCGAGGCTGCGAGCGAGATGCCCTTCGTCCGACAAGCTCCCGCCAACTTTGTCCATCTGCATGGGTTCAGCTCCTGCGAAAACAGAACGGCACACAAAATCAAAAACTGTAGTAACCAGTGACCTTTGCAGAGCGAGCCGAGAGAGAGAGAGAGAGAGAGAGAGAGGGAGGCAGCAATTACGGCGTTAGTCAATTTATAACCTGAAGATGAAATTAACTTTATGGATCCGAGCGCCAGTTTTCTAGTCGTTAACAAATTTGCAAAATGTCAGCTGTACCAGTAAAAATACTGCCAGTCGTTTTTAAATTTGACTTATTCTCTCCCACTTAAAGCTGTGGCATTCCAGAATGTTTTTTTTTTCTTATACCATTCCAATCACTTAAAAACAGCCCAAACCTCTCTCCTTTTTTAGGTGGTGTGATGGGTCGGACGGTAAATGCATTGCCCACTCCCCCCACCCCCCCCCCCCCCCCCCGCCCAGGTGTGGCACCAAGTTATAAAGAATCGAGAAGACCCCGGGTTGGATTCCCGATCTGGGCTGAGTTAGCTGGTCACAGCCAGGGTGTTTGCAGTCATTGTACCATTGGCCTGCAAGCAGCGCAAGGAGCGCAATTCAACCCAAGCACCCCACCCACCCGCCCCTTCGACCACCGTCTGCCCCACCTGTGACAGAGACTGTAGGTCCCGCATAGGACTCGTCAGTCACCTGAGAACTCATTTTTAAAGTGGAAGCAAGTCATCCTCGGTTCCGAGGGACTGCCGAAGAAGAAGATTGGCCCTTTGAGCTAGGTAGTGGGAAAGGGTTTCCTGCTCCTGTTCACTATCCAGTGACTGCTGCTGGACAGACCATGCTTGTGGACATCAGATGTGGACAAGATTGGGTGCACTGCTTACCGAGCAGACAGAAACCCTACCTTTGCGGATTTCTCATGTAACTTGGTATGGAAACTCTTAAGCACGGTGCTGGGTTTCACCATGTGTCAAGCTGACCCCACCCCCCAAAAATAGTATCATATCTCCTTAGATGAATAGACAAGACACAAAAACTTCTGAGTAAACCTACGTTTCTTTTTGAAGTCCCCCCCCCCCACCCTCGAGGGGAATAAAGCGAAAACTCCAGACTGAATATTATTTGGCTTTCCACAGATGACGTTCATCGTGTTCCACAGACTATTTGTTCGTCTGTGTCTGTCCTTGTCCACAACATGTCAAATTTCTTTTAGGTCAATAGCCGGCGGCAAGCTTAGCAGCCTGGTAGTTTTGTTTGTTTTTGCACTGATCTATTATGTAGGAACATAGGGACAGAAGTAGGCCATTCAATCCCTTGAGCCTGTTCCGCCATTCAATTAGATCACGGCTGATCTGTATCCCAACTCCAATAACCCGCCTTTGCTCTATATCCCCCAACACCCTTACCCAACAAAAGTACATCGATCTCAGTTTTGATATGATCAATTGACCCCCAGCATCAACAGCTTTTTGGGGAAGCAAATTCCAGATGTCCACTACCCACTGAGCGAAGAAGTGCTTCCTAACGCCACATTGAACTCAATCTGCCACAGTTTTGCCCACGCTTAATCGATACATGTCCCTTTGCAACTTTCCGCTCCCATCTACACGACTTATTGTGCCACTTAACTTAGTGTCGAGCTATTGGGTAAATATTCACTGAACTGTCCGATTCATGCATAGAAGTAATGACAGACAGAGAAGGCAGCCTTGTTTTCAAATTCCTCCATGGCCTCGCTCCTCCCTAACTCTGTAATCTCCTCCAGCCCTATTACCCTCTGAGATCTCTCCGCTCCTCCAATTCTGGCCTCTTGAGCCTCCCCGATTTTAATCGCTCCACCACTGGCGGCCGTGCCTTCAGCTGCCTGGGCCCTACGCTCTGGAATTCCCTCCGCCTCCCTAACTATCTCTCCTTCCTTTAAGACTCTCCTCAAGAGGAACCTACCTCCTTGACCAAGCTTTTGGTCACCTGTCCTAATATCTCCTTGTGAGGCTCGGTGTCAAATTTTGTTTGATAACGCTCCTGTGAAGTTTTACTAGGCTAAAGGCGCTATATAAAGGCAAGCTGCTGTTGTTGTACAACAATAAAATAAGATAATTAATCAGAAGAAAATGCAACTAAAGTTTGTTTCCCAATGCCTAATTAGAAGTGGTATCAGCGGCGGTGAAACTTAAAACAGCGGGAGACCAGGCCGCGCAGACCTCAGCAGAGGAGGCGGCAGCACTTAAACTGAGCGGGAGGCTGAGACCAGCACGGACCTAATCGGCGGCATCGCGATCCCGAGCAACCACATCTGCAGTAAGTGTCTGCAACTCGAGGAACTTCGGCTCAGAATTGTTGAGCTGGAGTACGAGCTGCAGACATTGCGATGCATCAGGGAGGGGGAGAGTTACCTGGACACTTTGTTCCAGGAGGCAGTCACACCCTTTAGGTTAAGTAGTACTTTAGAGTTTGTCAGTGGTCAGGGACAGGAGGGTGTGACTACGAGTCAGGGAGGTATGGGGACCCAGGATGTAGTGATGGAGGAGCCTCAGCCCTGGACCTTGTCCAACAGGTACGAGGTACTTGCTACCTGTATGGATGAGGAAAAGGACGGCAAGGAGGATGGGCAAACTGCCCACAGCACTGTGGTACAGGGGACCATCCAAGTGGGGGGAAAAGGAAGGAATGTGGTAGTAATAGGGAACAGTATAGTCAGGGGGATAGATAATGTTCTCTGCAGCCGCGAAAGAGAGTCCCGAAGGCTGTTTTGCGTGACTGGTGCCAGGGTTAAGGATAGCTCCTCGCGGCTGGAGAAGAACTTGGAGTGGGACGGGGAGGAACCAGTTGTCGTGGTCCATGTAGGAATCAACGACATAGGTAGAACTAAGAATGAGGTTCTGCTGAGGGAGTTTGAGGAGCTAGGGTCTAAATTAATAAGCAGAACCTCAAGGGTATTAATCTCTGGATTAGGGTCAAGCAGATCAGAAAGCTAAATACATGGCTAAAGGAGTGGTGTGGGAAGAAGGGGTTTCAATTCATGGGGCACTGGTACCAGCACTAGGGAAAGAGGGAGCTGTTCCATCAGGATAGGCTCCACGTAAACCGGGCTGGGACCAGTGTCCTGGCGAATCGAATAACTAGGGCTGTAGATAGGGCTTTAAACTAAAAAACAGGGGGGAGGGGGTCAGGTGATGGGAAATTTAGAAATCTAAAAAGAAAGGTCAAGGCAATAGAGCAGTGTAGAGATTTGGGTAAAAATAAGCAGAGTGTGACAGGAAGGGACAGAGAGTTTAACAGTAGCAGTGCAGCAGAGAATAAGGCCAAAGCAGGGAATAATGGTAAAAAAAATTAAATTATAGGCTCTTTATCTGAATCCATGAAGCATTCGTAACAAGACAGACGAACTAGTGGCACAAATAGAGATAAATGGGTTTGATCTAATAGCCATAACAGAGACATGGTTGCAAGGTGGCCAAGATTGGGAACTCAATGTTCCAGGGTACTTGACGTTTTGAAAAGACAGGCAGAATGGAAAAGGAGGGGGAGTAGCCCTGATAATAAAGGATGACATAAGGACAGTAGAGAGAAAGGATCTCGGCTCAGAAGTTCAGCAAGTAGAATCAGTATGGGTAGAGATAAGGAATAACAAGGGGCAGAAAACACTGGTGGGAGTAGTATATAGGCCCCCTAACAGTAGCTATACCATTGGACAGAAATAGTAGGAGCTTGCTACAAAGGTAATGCAATAATCGTGGGGGACTTTAATCTTCATATAGACTGGAAAAATCAAATTGGCAAAGGTAGTCTGGAGGACGAGTTCATGGAATGCATTCAGGACAGTTTCCGATAACAATACGTCATGGAACCAACCAGGGAACAGGCTATTTTAGATCTTGTTTTGTGGAATGAGACAGGGTTAATTAGCAATCTCATAGTAAAGGATCCTCTGGGGCAGAGTAATCATAATATATATGATAGAATTTCACATTAAGTTTGCAAAGGATGACCAAAAAATTGATAAAAAGGGAAAAAATAGAATGAGAGAAAACTAGCAAGAAATATAAAAGCAGATTGTAAGAGCTTCTACAAGTATGTAAAAAGGAAGAGAGCAGCAAAAGTAAACGTTGGTCCCTTAGAGGCTGAGACAGGAGAAATTATTATGGGGAATAAGGGAATTGCAGAAACGTTAAACAAATATTTTGTATCTGTCTTCACAGTAGAAGACACAAAAAGCATACCAAAAATGATGGTGAACCAAGGGTCTAATGAGGATGACGAACTTAACGTAATTAATATAAGTAGAGAAAAAGTACTAGAGAAACTAATGGGACTAAAAGCTGACAAATCCCCTGGACCTGACGGCCTACATCCTCAGGTTCTAAAAGAGGTGGCTGAAGAGATAGTGGATGCATTGGTTTTGATCTTCCAAAATTCCCTAGATTCTAGAACGGTCCCAGCAGATTGGAAGGTCGCAAATGTAACACCGCTATTCAAGAAAGGAGGGAGAGAAAAAACAGGGAACTACAGGTCAGTTAGCCTGACATCAGTCGTCAGGAAAATGCTGGAATCTATTGTTAAGGAAGTGATATCAAATCACTTAGAAAATCATAATATGATTAGGCAGAGTAAACATGGTTTTATGAAAGGGAAATCGTGTTTGACAAATTTATTCGAGTTTTTGAGGATGTAACTAGCAGGGTAGATAAAGGGGAACCAGTGGATGTAGTATATTTGGATTTCCAAAAGGCATTCGATAAAGTGTTACATAAAAGGTTATTACACAAGATTAGGGCTCATGGGGTTGGGGATAATATAGTAGCATGGATGGAGGAGTGGTTAACGGACAGAAAACAGAGACTAGGGATAAACGGATCTTTTTCAGGTTGGCAGGCTGTAACTAGTGGGGTGCCGCAAGGGTCAGTGTTGGGGTCTCAGCTTTTTACAATCTATCTTAATGACCTAGATGAAGGGACCGAGTGTAATGTATCCAAGTTTGCTGATGATACAAAGCTAGATGTGACAGTAAGCTGTGAGGAGAACACAAAGATTCTGCAAAGGGATATAGATAGACTAAGTGAGTGGGCAGTAAGGTGGCAGATGGAGTATAATGTAGGGAAATGTGAGGTTATTCACTTTGGTAGGAAGAATAGAAAAACAGAATATTTTTTAAATGGTGAGAAACTTTCAAATGTTGGTGTTCGTAGAGATATGGGTGTCCTCGTGCAAGAAACACAGAAAACTAGCATGCAGGTACAGCAAGCAATAAGGAAGGCAAATGGCATGTTGGCCTTTATTGCAAGGGGGTTGGAGTATAAGAGTAAGGAAGTCTTGCTACAATTGTACAGGGCCTTGGTGAGACCACACCTGGAGTACTGTGCACAGTTTTGGTCTCCTTATCTAAGGAAGGATATACTTGCCTTGGAGGCAGTGCAACAAAGGTTCACTAGATTGATTCCTGGGATGAGAGGGCTGTCCTATGATGAGAGATTGTGTAGAATGGGCCTATACTTTCTGGAGTTTAGAAGAATGAGAGGTGATCTCATTGAAATATACAAGATTCTGAAGGGGATTGACAGGGTAGATGCTGAGAGGTTGTTTCCCCTGGCTGGAGTGTCTAGAACTAGGGGGCATCATCTCAGGATAAGGGGTAGGCCATTTAAGACCGAGATGAGGAGGAATTTCTTCACTCAGAGGGTTGTGAATCTTTGGAATTCTCTGCCCCAGAGGGCTGTGAATGCTGAGTGGTGAGTATATTCAGGGCTGAGATAGATAGATTTTTGGACTCTAGGGGAATCAAGGGATATGGAGATCGGGCGGGAATAAGGAGTTGAGATCGATGATCAGCCATGATCTTATTGAATGGCGGAGCAGGCTCGAGGGGTCGTATGGCCTACTCCTGCTCCTATTTCTTATG
The DNA here is from genome assembly GCA_030390025.1 of Squalus acanthias. NCBI lineage: Eukaryota > Metazoa > Chordata > Chondrichthyes > Squaliformes > Squalidae > Squalus > Squalus acanthias. The sequence goes on along the minus strand of CM059437.1, from coordinate 90,071,388 downwards.
CCATTGATTAGATAGCGCCTCCATGAATGACAATCAGCATTATCCACCAGGACCAGTGTGTTTTATTCGAGAACATCACAGATGCAAGAACATTATCCAACAGGGGGAGTGGGAGCAAGAGGTTGCCTTGGATATTTTGTTGAGGAAAGTTCAAAGTGCACCTATTAGTAGAACTCATGCAGCTGGGCTGTAAACAAGAACTGCATCTATTGTGTAAGAAGTCAAGTAAGAGTGTTCAATAATTTATGGAAAGACCACTGAAAAATTCCATTAATACTAATGTACATTTGGTTATGAATCACACGTAAGGGAGTTCAGCGAAGTGGAAGGTCTTTGCATGCCAGCCAGCTCCAAGCAAAAAGCTGCAGCTTGACTGTAATTCATTTTAATTTCTCAGGTACGCCACGGGTTGCACAGATATCCTGCAGACGCTGTTCAATACTCACCCCCCAACAAGGCTAGAAATTGTATTTCAGCGTGCAGCCAGGACAGGTTAGTTTTCAATCTAAAGAATTAATTGGTCTCACCTTTGGTTACCAGCTTCCCCCAACTGGGAGTGGAGGAGGTGTGGGCTGACACTTGGGGTGGGGATCTGCACCTCTGGGGTCTACCTGCCTTTCTGTGTCAGCCAGTGGCTCAGTGGGCAGCACTCTTGCCTCTGAGTCAGAAGGTTGTGGGTTCATATTCCCACTCCAGAGACTTGAGCACAAAAATCTAAGCTCACACTCCAGTGCAGTACTGACTGAGTGCGTCCCTGTCAGATGGTGCTGTCTTTCAGGTGAGACGTTAAACCGAGGCCCCGTCTGCTCTCTCAGGTGGACGTAAAAGATCCCATGGCCAGTATTTCGAAGAAGAGCAGGGGAGTTATCCCCGGTGCCCTGGCCAATATTTATCCCTCAATCAACATAACAAAAACAGATTACCTGCTCATTATCACATTGTTGTTTGTGGAAGCTTGCTGTGAGTGGTTTTGGCTGCCGCGTTTCCTACATTACAACTTGACAACACTTCAAAAAGTACTTCATAGTACTTCATGTCCTTGATAGGTATGTCCCTGTCAGGCAGGGATAAAATGGCCGAGTGAGAGAACCATGGTTCACAAAAGAGGTTGAATGTCTAGTCAAGAGGAAAAAGGAAGCGTATGTAAGGATGAGAAAACAAGGTTCAGTTGGGTCGATTGAGGGGTACAAGGTAGCAAGGAATGAGCTAAAAAAAGAGCTTAGGAGAGCTAGGAGGGGGCATGAGAAGTCCTTGGCGGGTCGGATCAAGAAAAATCCCAAGGCTTTTTACTCTTATGTGAGAAATAAAAGAATGACCAGGGTGAGGGTAGGGCCGGTCAAGGACAGTAGTGGGAACTTGTGCATGGAGTCAGAAGAGATAGGAGAGGTGATGAATGAATACTTTTCGTCAGTGTTCACCGAGGAGAGGGGCCATGTTCTTGAGGATGAGAGTGTGATAAAGGTGGATAGGCTGGAGGTGGTAGATGTTCTGAGGGAAGATGTTTTAGCAATTTTGAAGAACCTGAGGGTCGATAAGTCCCCTGGGCCAGATGGGATATATCCTAGGATTCTTTGGGAGGCAAGGGAGGAGATTGCAGAGCCTCTGGCTTTGATCTTTGGGTCCTCACTGTCCACGGGGATGGTGCCAGAGGACTGGAGAGTGGCGAATGTTGTTCCTCTCTTCAAGAAAGGAAATAGGAATGACCCTGGTAATTATAGGCCGGTTAGTCTTACTTCGGTGGTTGGTAAGATAATGGAAAAGGTCCTGAGGGATAGGATTTATGACCATTTGGAAAGGGGCAACTTAATCAGGGATAGTCAACACGGATTCGTGAAGGGTAAGTCTTGCCTAACAAATTTGATTGAATTCTTTGAGGAGGTAACTAAGTGTGTAGATGAAGGTAGAGCAGTTGATGTCGTATACATGGATTTTAGTAAGGCGTTTGATAAGGTTCCCCATGGTCGTCTCATGAAGAAAGTAAGGAGTTGTGGGATAGAGGGAAATTTGGCCGATTGGATAAGTAACTGGCTAACTCATAGAAGGCAGAGGGTGGTGGTGGATGGAACATTTTCGGACTGGAGACCAGTTACCAGCGGTGTGCCACAGGGGTCGGTGCTGGGTCCTCTGCTGTTTGTGATTTTTATCAATGACTTGGAGGAGGGGACTGAAGGGTGGATCAGTAAATTTGCTGATGACACCAAGATTGGTGGAGTAGTGGATGAGGTGGAGGGCAGTTGTAGGCTGCAAAGAGACATTGATAGGATGCAGAGCTGGGCCGAAAAATGGCAGATGGAATTTAACCCTGATAAGTGCGAGGTGATTCATTTTGGTAGGGCAAATTTGAATAAGGATTACAGGGTCAACGGCAGGGTTCTGAGGAACGTGGAGGAGCAGAGGGATCTGGGGGTTCATATCCACAGATCTCTGAAGGTTGTCACTCAAGTGGATAGAGCAGTAAAGAAGGCCTATGGTGTGTTAGCGTTTATTAACAGAGGGTTTGAGTTTAAGAACCGTGAGGTTATGCTGCAACTGTACAGGACCTTGGTGAGACCACATTTGGAATATTGTGTGCAGTTCTGGTCACCTCACCATAGGAAGGACGTAGAAGCATTGGAAAGAGTGCAAAGGAGATTTACCAGGATGCTGCCTGGTTTGGGGGGGAGGTCTTATGAGGAAAGATTGAGGGAGTTGGGGCTTTTCTCTTTAGAGCGGAGGAGGATGAGAGGCGACTTAATAGAGGTTTATAAGATGATGAGGGGGATAGATAGAGTGGATGTTCAGAGACTATTTCCTCGGGTAGAGGCAGCTGTTACAAGGGGGCATAACTATAAGGTGCATGGGGGGAGATATAGAAGGGATGTCCGAGGTAGATTCTTTACTCAGAGAGTGGTTGGGGTGTGGAATGGACTGCCTGCTGTGATAGTGGAGTCGGACACTTTAGGAACTTTCAAGCGGTTATTGGATAAGCACATGGAGCACACCAGAGTGATAGGGAGTGTGATAGCTTGATCTTCGTCTCGGACAATGCTCGGCACAACATCGAGGGCCGAAGGGCCTGTACTGTGCTGTACTGTTCTATGTTCTATGTTCATTGGCTGTAAAGCGCTTTGAACTGTTCGGTGGTCGTGAAAGGCGCTATATTTTTTTTTATTCCTTTATAGGATGTGGGCATCGCTGGCAAGGCCAGCATTTATTGCCCATCCCTAATTGCCCTTGAGAAGGTGGTGGTGAGCCGCCTTCTTGAACCGCTGCAGTCCGTGTGGTGAAGGTACTCCCACAGTGCTGTTAGGGAGGGAGTTCCAGGAATTTGACCCAGCGACGATGAAGGAACGGCAATATACTTCTAAGCCAGGATGGTGTGTGTCTTGGAGGGGAACTTGGAGGTGGTGGTGTTCCCATGCGCCTGCTGCCCTTGTCCTTCTAGGTGGTAGAGGTCGCGGGTTTGGGAGGTGCTGCTGAGGAAGCCTTGGTGAGTTGCTGCAGTGCATCTTGTAGATGGTACACACTGCAGCCACGGTACGCCGGTGGTGGAGGGAGTGGATGTTTAAGGTGGTGGATGGGGTGCCAATCATGCGGGCTGCTTTGCCCTGGATGGAGTCAAGCTCCTTGAGTGTTGTTGGAGCTGCACTCATCCAGGCAAGTGGAGAGTATTCCATCACACTCCTTCCTTGTGCCTTGTATATAGTGGAAAGGTATTTGGGGAGTCAAGAGGTGAGACACTCGCCGCAGAATACCCAGCCTCTGACCTGCTCTTGTTGCCTCAGTATTTATGTGGCTGGTCCAGTTAAGTTTCTGGTCAATGGTGACCCGTAGGATGTTGATGGTGGGGGATTCGGCGATGGTAATACCGTTGAATGTCAAGGGGAGGTGGTTAGACTCTCGCTTGTTGGAGATAGTCATTGCCTGGCACTTCTGTGGCGCGAATGTTACCTGCCACTTAGCCCAAGCCTGAACGTCATCCAAGTCTTGTTGCATGCGGGCAAGGACTGCTTCATTATCTGAGGAGTTGTGAATGGCACTGAACACTGTGCAGTCATCAGCGAACATCCCCATTTCTGACCTTATGTTGGAGGGAAGGTCATTGATGAAGCAACTGAAGATGGTTGGGCCTAGGACACTGCCCTGAGGAACTCCTGCAGCGATGTCCTGGGGCTGTGATGATTGACCTTCAACCACCACAACCATCTTCCTTTGTGCTAGATATGACTCCAGTCAGTGAAGCATTTTCCCCCCGATTCCCATTGACTTCAGTTTTACTAGGGCTCCTTGATGCCAGACTCGGTCAAATGTTGCCTTGATGTCAAGGGCAGTCACTCTCACCTCACCTCTGAAATTCAGCTCCTTTGTCCATGTTTGGACCAAGGCTGTAATGAGGTCGGGAGCCGAGGGGTCTTGGCGGAACCCAAACTGGGCATCTGTGAGCAGGTTATTGGTGAGTAAGTGCCACTTGATAGCACTGTTGATGACACCTTCCATCACTTTGCTGATGATTGAGAGTAGACTGATGGGGCGGTAATTGGCCAGGTTGGATTTGTCCTGCTTTTTGTGGACAGGACATATCTGGGCAGTTTTCCACATTGTCGGATAGATGCCAGTGTTGTAGCTGTACTGGAACAGCTTGGCTAGAGGCGCGGCTAGTTCTGGAGCACAAGTCTTCAGTACGATAGCCGGGATGTTGTCGGGGCCCACAGCCTTTGCTGTATCCAGTGCGCTCAGCCGTTTCTTGATATCACGTTGAGTGAATCGAATTGGCTGAAGGCTGGCTTCTGTGATGGTGGGGACCTTAGGATTGGCCGATATGGATCATCCACTCGGCACTTCTGGCTGAAGATGGTTGCAAACGCTTCAGCCTTGTCTTTTGCACTCGCGTGCTAGGCTCTACCATCATTGAGGATGGGGATATTCATGGAGCATCCTCCTCCTGTTAGTTGTTTAATGGTCCACCACCATTCACGACTGGATGTGGCAGGACTGCAGAGCTTTGATCTGATCCGTTGATTTTGGGAATGCTTAGCCCTGTCTATAGCATGCTGCTTCTGCTTTTTAGCATGCATGTAGTCCTGTGTTGCAGCTTCCCCAGGTTGGCATCTCATTTTTAGGTACGCCTGGTGCTGCTCCTGGCATGCTCTTCTACACTCCTTATTGAACCAGGGTTGGTTCCCTGGCTTGATGGTAATGGTAGAGTGAGGGATATGCCGGGCAGATTGTGGTGGAATACAGTTCTGCTGCTGCTGATGGCCCACAGTACCTCATGGATGCCCAGTTTTGAGCTGCTAGATCTGTTCTGAATCTATCCCATTTAGCACGGTGGTGGTGCCACACAACACGATGGAGCATGTCCTCAGTGTGAAGACGGGACTTCGTCTCCACAAGGACTGTGCGGTGGTCACTGCTACCAATACTGTCATGGACAGATGCATCTGCGACAGGTAGATTGGTGAGGACGAGGTCAAGTAAGTTTTTTCCTCGTGTTGGTTCTCTCACCACCTGTCGCAGGCCCAGACTGGCAGTTATGTCCTTCAGGACTCGGTCAGTAGAGGCGCTACCGAGCCACTCTTGGTGATGGACATTGATGTCCCCCACCCAGAGTACATTCTGCACCCTTGCTACCCTCAGTGCTTCTTCCAAGTGGTGTTCAACATGGAGGAGTACTGATTCATCAGCTGAGGGAGGGCGGTAGGTGGTAATCAGCAGGAGGTTTCCTTGCCCATGCTTGACCTGAAGCCATGAGACTTCATGGGGTCCGGAGTCAATGTTGAGGACTCCCAGGGCCACTCCTTCCCAACTGTATACCACTGTGCCGCCACCCCTGGTGGGTCTGTCCTGCCGCTGAGACAGGACATACCCAGGGATGGTGATGGAAGAGTTTGGGACATTGGCTGAAAGATATGATTCTGTGAGGGTGACTATGTCAAGCTGTTGCTTGACTAGTCTGTGGGACAGCTCTCCCAATTTTGGCACAAGTTCCCAGATGTTTGTGAGGAGGACTTTGAAGGGTCGACTGGGCTGGGTGTGCCGTTACCGTGTCCGTAGCCGGTCGATGCCGGGTGGTCCATCCGGTTTATTGTTTTTCGTAGCAGTTTGTTACAACTCAGTGGCTCGCTAGGCCATTTCAGAGGGCAATTAAGAGTCAACCACATTGCTGTGGGTCTGGAGTCACATATAGGCCAGACCAGGTAAGGACAGCAGATTTCCTTCCCTAAAGGGCATTAGTGAACCAGATGGGTTTTTACAACAATCCGATAGTTTCATGGTTACCATTACTGATGCAAATAATTATTCCAGATTTAATTAACTGAATTTAAATTCCCCAGCTACCAGGGTGGGATTTGAACTCACGTCTCTGGATCATTAGTCCAGGCCTCTGGATCACTAGCCCAGTGACATTACCACTACGCTACCGTTCCCATAAATGCAAGTCTTTATTTCTTTTTTCTGCCACATTCCTGGGCCACGGGAGCCTTCTCTTTGTCAGATTTTCCATGCTTCCCTCTTCCTCTGCTGTAACCATTTACATCTCTGGACACGTCCTTAGTTTCCATACTGTCTCATTATCACCTCCTTTTGCCTTGCACCATGGACCCTTTTGTCATCTAATCACTCCTGCCCCCCACTCTCGCACAGACCTTTCCCTTTTGTTCTTTCCTTGCCCCTTTTTCCATGGCTTCGTACTTGCGTAAAAGCTGCTCATCTCTAACATCTTCCAGTTCTGATGAAAGGTCATCGACCTGAAACGTTAACTCTGTTTCTCTCTCCACAGATGCTGCCTGACCTTCTGTGTGTTTTCCAGTATTGCCTGTTTCATCTGCGATCCCAACAGGGAAGTATCCAATCAATATTCTAAATGGCTGTGTATCTTTGGGAGTTAACCCTTTCTCGGCTGAATCTCACCGTGTATCAATAACGTAAAATTAAATCCCTTCCAGGCCAAATATGTAAAAGTACCAAAATGCTACACCCATCACTGTGTTACAGAACCCCTCCCAATCAATTCCCCAGTGATTCGGCAGCATTCCCTATTTATGACAAAAGCAAAATACTGCGGATGCTGGAAATCTGAAATAAACAGAAAAGTGCTGGAAATACTCAGCAGGTCAGGCAGCATCGATGAAGGGTCATCGACCTGAAACGTTAACTCTGTTTCTCTCTCCACAGATGCTGCCTGACCGGCTGAGTAATTCCAGCATCTTCTGTTTTTATTCCCTATTTATCAATTCAGCTCTCCCACCATCACACAGTTGAGCTCACAAACTCCTCCCAGCCACGAGCCCAAATGGTATTAGCATTCACTATTGAAACAAAAATATTCAAAATTTATAAACAGGTGAGCAGAGGATTCGGCTGTGGTCATCTTCATTAAAAAAAGAATTGTTTGGCAAACGTGTTCTGGAAGTGCTTAACTGAGCACGGCTTAGCAAAATTGTTGTATAATCATTGATATTAAAGCCTTTTATTCATCAAAGACCCATCAAGCTTAATCCTTCCACAATCTGCTCTGTCATGAACTCAAGTCAATCCATTTCTTGTTCCTTAGGAAAGGTTGTATAAAGTTTCTTCCTACCTCATATCAAGGCGAATGCTTCTCTAATTTTACATCCTATGTTATTTCATCCCTTGCTGGCCTGATATTACAATGGTCTCATCGGTTCAGGACTCATCACATTCTGAAGGCTGAGGAGTGACCTAATATGAGGAATTCAGGAGAATCTTCCTTACCCAGAGAGAGGTGAAAATGTGGAACTTGTTACCACAAAGAAAAAAGACTTGCATTTATTTAGCGCCGTTCACAACCTCAGGATGTTCCAAAGCGCTTTATAACCAATGAAGTGCTTTTGAAGCGTAGTCACTGTTGTAATGTAGGAAACGCGGCAGCCAATTTGCGCACAGCAAGCTCCCACAAACAGCAATGTGATAATGACCAGATCATCTGTTTTAGTGACACTGGTTGCAGGATAAATATTGGCCAGGACACCGGGTAGAACTCCCCCTGCTCTTCTTCGAAATAGTGCCGTGGGATCTTTTACATCCACCTGAGAGAGCGGACGGGGTCTCGGTTTAACGTCTCATCTGAAAGACGGCACCTCCGGCAGTGCAGCACTCCCTCAGCACTGCATTTTGTGTCAGCCTAGCATTTTGTGCCAAGTCCCTGGAGTGGGACTGTGAACCTGCAACCTTCTGACTCAGAGGCAAGAGTGTGCTACCAACTGAGCCACGGATGACAAGGAGTAGTTGAGGTGATTAGCATAGATGCATTTAAGGGGAAGCCTAGATAAGTACATGAGGGAGAAAGGAATAAAAGGATATGCTGATGGGGTGAGATGAAGTAGGGTGGGAGGAGGCTCCTGTGGAACACAGACACCGGCATAGACCAGATGGGCCAAATGGCCTGTTTCTGTACTGTAAATTCTATGTAATGTTCCACACATCATTCAATCATCTTCATCTGTGCTTCTCATTAATCCTGTTTCTTACTAGATATTAGGAAATAAGTAAAAAGGAACTTAAAGGAAATATTACATAAGTAACCAAATGGCTCCTTATTAAGTAAACTCATGAACACAGAGTTTGAAACTTTGTGTGAGGGACAGGGTGTCATTACTAGGAAGGCATCATGATAGAGTAAAACACTCTGTATGCACAATGTACCCTTCAGAAATTGCTTCAGAATTTTGCAGAGTCAGATATCTGGACACAAAAAGGGAAAAAAAAAAATCAATTGTTATGGGATCGTCACTCAAGCAAGAGACATCAAAGTCTGTTAAGAACTATGAAAAAACGTTGGCACATATAATCAATTAGAGATTTTTCAAGGTTATTCCCTAATTGAAATGTAAGATGCTGAGCAGAATTCATGATTGAGGGTGTTTGAGTAATTTGAATAAACGCAATGTGTGTGAGTGGTAGATGGAGGTAGTTCTTCATTGCTATTCACTATGGACTGAAGATTTATTTTTGAACCCAAGGCAGAGAACTCATTTGGCTCAAAATCCATTCCCTTAAGCGCCTCTACACAAAGACGATGTAGGTCCACCCTCCTCACTATCCTGCTGGGGAATGCAACAACAACTTGCATTTATACAGCACCTGAAAAGTAGTAAAATATCCCAAGGCACTTTGCAGGAATGTAATCAGATATAAAATATATGATTGTATTCTGGTTATGAATGCCATCTCTTCCCAAGTCCGGAACTGGATAGGGAGCTGGATAGTGGTATGCAGAGGGCTTGGGGCCGGGTGTTTCACTGTAATAACCTTCGTAACTGGTGACGCAGAAGTAAATTGTGGCAAAAGGACCTGTATTTTAAAACCTGGACTTTTGGTACCTTGGTTTACACCTGAGGAATTTCTGGACAACCCATTCAAAATGGTGCAGCATGGTTCAAATCCAAATGGGTGGCAATCTTACAACAGCAAGCGTCAAATACTGGTTGAGGACTGGAATGTAATGCTGACTTCACTGAACCTGTTGGGATTGGATACAGGAAGCACCGATCATCCTTTGCCAAGATCACCAGCAAGAATAAAATGGACGCATCCCCACCACTCAAACAACGGAGAGATATGGAGCGAAAGTTTAACCTTGACATCAATGGGATGAAAATCTTGCAGGTTCTATAATGAGGGGTAAACTGCTCAGCCAGATTACTGCCCAGGCAGTGAAAATAAAAATTCCCCCCGCAAGTGCCAGGCAATGACTATCTCCAACAGGCGAGGGTCTAACCACCTCCCGTTGACATTCCACAGCATTACCATCGCCAAATCCCCCACCATCAACATCCTGGGGGGTCACCATTGACCAGAAACCTAACTGGACCAGCCACATAAATACTGTGGCAACAAGAGCAGGTCAGAGGCTAGGTATTCTACGGCGAGTGTCTCACCTCCTGACTCCCCAAATGCCTTTCCACCACCTACAGCGCACAAGTCAGGAGTGTGATGGAATACTCTCCACTTGCCTGGATGAGTGCAGCTCCAACAACACTCAAGAAGCTCGACACCATCCAGGACAAAGCAGCCCGCATGATTGGCACCCCATCCACCACCTTAAACATTCACTCCCTCCACTACTGGTGTACTGTGGCTGCAGTGTGCACCATCTACAAGATGCACTGCAGCAACTCGCCAAGGTTTCTTCGGCAGCACCTCCCAAACCCACGACCTTTTCCACCTAGAAGGACAAGGGCAGCAGGCGCATGGGGATACCATCACCTGCAATTCTCCTCCAAGTCAAACACCATCCTGACTTGGAAATATAACACTGTTCCTTCATCGTCGCTGGGTCAAAATCCTGGAACTCCCTCCCTAACAGCACTGTGGGAGCACCTTCACCACACGGACTGCAGCGGTTCAAGAAGGCGGCTCACCACCACCTTCTCAAGGGCAATTAGGGATGGGCAATAAATGCTGGCCTTGCCGGCGACGCCCACATCCTGTGAATGAATTTAAAAAAAACAGGAGTAGACCATCCAGCCCCTCGACCTTGTTCCACTATTTAATTATCATGGCTGATCTCTACCTCAACTCCATTTACCCACCTTTGTTCCATATACCTTGATGCCATTGCCAAAAAAAAAATCTATCGATCTCAGGCTTAAAAATTTCAATTGACCCAGCAACCAGAGCCTTTTCTACTCACCACCACCAACTGCAGTGTCCATTGGCAGCAAACTCCCGAGAGGCTCCAAATGGTGGTGCAAAGCGTAGGTAGTATTCCAGACCACTGTCACCTGAGCCTCCGACGTAAATGCCAAGTGCCAACCTGCTGAAGGTAGGCCTGAAGCCTGCTCCCGTTAGTGCCTGTCCCTGTCTCTGCAGGTGTTCTGCTGCAATTGCATTACTGTCGCTGCCACTGCCAGGCTTAGGGCATCCTTAACCAGTGGGGCAGGTACTGGCACCAATGAAATAATCACAAACACCAATTGTGAAACCACTGTGTGCATGTGCAGTTGTTTTAAATCCACCTTACAATATAAATGGGACGGTTTCTATGCCAACAGGATTGAGCACTGGGATTTGCGAAGCAGGCCACCCTACATCATCTTCTTGCTAAGAATTCTGGTGAAGTGACATCACTGAGAAATGAGTGACTGAATGAATGAATGAATGATCTTGCATTTATGTAGCGCCTTTCACAACCGCGGGACGTCCCAAAGCGCTTTACAGCCAATGAAGTACTTTTTTTTTGAAGTGCAGTCACTGTTGTAATGTGGGAAACGCGGCAGCCAATCGGCGCACAGCAAGCTCCCACGAATGGCAATGTGATGATGACCAGATTATAAGAGGACTCACAAAATGATGTCAAGCCCTCGTTGTATTGCACACAGCGATATGAGAGTGAGGCTGTGTGCGCTTGAAAGTTTCTGGCCATGGAGTTTTACAGTGTCATCACCAGGGGCGGGGGTGGAACAAAAGAAAAAAAAGTTGGAAAAAGTCAACCGCTCCTATGTAAAAATATAAAAGCTCTGGTTGGATGCATTGGTAAAAGCAGCACTCATCGTGGAGCCCACGATGTCCTGGGTCACCAAACTATGCAGAGTTAGCCACATAAAAATGAAATATATAAATATTAGAGGGACCGAGCCTGGCACCAGGAGGGTGCCAGCAACTGGATTGATCCACAATTCAAACATTGGAACTGTGCAATGCCAACTTTCCACTCAAACCAAATCACTACCACCCCCACAGCCAACAAGCATAATAGCAGGCCCAAAGTGTCACTAAAAACAGAACAAAACAGCGCAAGAATTGAAAGAGGAGAAAATCGGAGCATTTCATGAAAGTATAAAGCATGGATATTTGCATTGGCTCAATTTGCAAGTCTAAACCAATTTCACTCTTCTCAAAATGAAGGGAAAAAAATTCTAATGACACTGTTCAAACTAGGGTGGTGTATTAAACTGGCAAAGGAAAAATTATTCTTCAGCCAATGTGTGATATGCTTCTTGCTCATCTCCATTGCAACTTTTCTCATCTCTATTTTATCCATGCTCATACGGCCATTGTTCATTTGAACGTTCCTCTTATTTCTCCCAAGTGGCAAATACATTGTTCCACACTCTCTTCTCCCTCCTTTCATCTCCATTGCATTGCAGTCCCAGTCTACTTCATGCTTTCCCAGGATGTCAAAGCTGTGGAATACATTATCCAAGCCCACCCCCCAACCCACCACCATTCTTCCTCTGTAACCTTGGCCTTCAAAAACCAAGCTTGTTGTCACCTCATCGCTGCGTCCTACTTCAACTCATTGGCCCAGAGTTTCCTGCAACGAAGAAATGGGTGACCTAGACAATGAATTGCGCCATCAAGTGCGCCTCGCCATTGATAACTTACTCCATATTATCCAGCTTTTCTAATTAGAATGCACCACAGCGAGCACAGCAGCGAATCTTTTTTTAAATTCATTCATTTATTGCCCATCCCTAATTGCCCTTGAGAAGGTGGTGGTGAGCCGCCTTCTTGAACCGCTGCAGTCCGTGTGGTGAAGGTGCTCCCACAGTGCTGTTAGGGAGGGAGTTCCAGGATTTTGACCCAGCGACGATGAAGGATCAGCCGATATACTTCCAAGTCAGGATGGTGTGTGACTTGGAGGGTAACTTGGAGCTGGTGATGTTCCCATGCGCCTGCTGCCCTTGTCCTTCTAGGTGGAAGAGGTCGCGGGTTTGGGAGGTGCTGCCGAAGAAGCCTTGGCGAGTTGCTGCAGTGCATCTTGTAGATGGCACGCACTGCAGCCACGGTACGCCGGTGGATGGAGGGAGTGAATGTTTAAGGTGGTGGATGGGGTGCCAATCAAGCGGGCTGCTTTGTCCTGTATGGTGTTGAGCTTCTTGATTGTTGTTGCAGCTGCACTCAGCCAGGCTTGTGGAGAGTATTCCATCACACTCCTGACTTGTGCCTTGTAGATGGTGGAAAGGCTTTGGGGAGTCAGGAGGTGAGACACTCGCCACAAAATACCCAGCCTCTGACCTGCTCTTGTTGCCACAGCATTTATGTGGCTGGTCCAGTTAAGTTTCTGGTCAATGGTTACCCCCAGGATGTTGATGGTGGGGGATTCGGCGATGGTAATACCATTGAATGTCAAGGGGCGGTGGTTAGACTCTCGCTTGTTGGAGATAGTCATTTCCTGGCACTTCTGTGGCGCGAATGTTACCTGCCACTTATCAGCCCAAGCCTGAACATCGTCCAGGTCTTGTTGCATGCGGGCATGGACTGCTTCATTATCTGATGAGTTGTGAATGGCGCTGAACACTGTGCAGTCATCAGCGAACACCCCCATTTCTGACTTTATGTTGGAGGGAAGGTCATTGATGAAGCTGCTGAAGATGGTTGGGCCTAGGACACTGCCCTGAGGAACTCCTGCAGCGATGTCCTGGGGCTGTGCTGATTGACCTTCAACCAGCACAACCATCTTCCTTTGTGCTAGGTATGACTCCAGCCAGTGGAGAGTTTGCCCCCCGATTGCCATTGACTTCAGTTTTACTAGGGCTCCTTGATGCCACACCTGGTCAAATGCTGCCTTGATGTCAAGGGCAGTCACTCTCACCTCACCTCTGAAATTCAGCTCCTTTGTCCATGTTTGGACCAAGGCTGTAATGAGGTCGGGAGCAGAGTGGTCTTGGCGGAACCCAAACTGGGCATCAGTGATCAGGTGCCGCTTGATAGCACTGTTGATGACACCTTCCATCACTTTGCTGATGATTGAGAGTAGACTGATGGGGCGGTAATTGGCCGGATTGGATTTGTCCTGCTTTTTGTGGACAGGACATACCTGGGCAGTTTTCCACATTGTCGGAAAGATGTCAGTGTTGTAGCTGTACTGGAACAGCTTGGCTAGAGGCGCGGCTAGTTCTGGAGCACAAGTCTTCAGCACGATAGCCGGGATGTTATCAGGGCCCACAGCATTTGCTGTATCCAGTGCACTCAGCCGTTTCTGGATAGCATGTGGAGTGAATTGAATTGGCTGAAGACTGGCTTCTGTGATGGTGGGGACCTCAGGAGGAGGCCGATATGGATCATCCTCTCAGCACTTCTGGCTGAAGATGGTTGCAAACGCTTCAGCCTTGTATTTTGCACTCACGTGCTGGGCTCCACCATCATTGAGGATGGGGATATTCATGCAGCCTCCTCCTCCTCCCGTTAGTTGTTTAATGGTCCACCACCATTCATGACTGGATGTGTCAGAACTGCAGAGCTTTGATCTGATCCGTTGATTGTGGGATCGCTTAGCCCTGTCTATAGTACGCTGCTTCTTGAATATCACAGGGCAGTTAAGAGTCAAATACATTACTGTGAGTCTGGAGTCAGGAGTCAGGCCAGACCAGGTGAGGACGGCAGATTTCCTTCTCTACAGGACATTAGTAAACCAAACAGGTTTTTACGACAATCTGGTAGTTTCATGGTTCACCATTACTGATACTAGCTTTTTATTCCAAATGTATTTAATTAACTGAATTTAAATTCCCCAGCTGCCTGTGGTGGGATTTGAACTCATGTACTACCAGATCTTTAGTCCAGTAACATAAGCACTATGCCACTGTACCCCGCATCATTCAATCAGAAGCAACGCAGCCCCTGACCACCATACTTTCTGTCAGTCCATTAACAAATCACAATTTTGAACTCTCACAGACCAAAAGAAACATTTTTTTTTAAGTCACTGATTTGGAGTTTTTTCAAATGTTAAGAACACTTAATACTTTTAAAGAAAATGAGTTTGGATAACCACGGCTACGAGTATAAGCTTGTTCTTTGTCCTGAGGTACTTCTATAGTTGTAAGGGGTCGTTGATAGCCCCGGGTCACTTTGAACTGACCGTTTAAACAGTGACTTTGTTTTAGTGAACTATTTCGGGCTTTCTACAAGTGCGTGTTTGCAGGCAGTGATTGGCCGAGAATACCTGGCCCTTTCCAGCTGCGGAAGACTCTCGTGGGCTAATGAGTTCAATTATTTATTTTGTTTCGGTGGCTGCGATACAATGCTCAGGCTCTGACTGTCTTACAGCCGGATGCAAGTGGCAGATACGGTTAAAAAAAAAATCTCCTCCCAGTCACTGAATACTGCTGCCAACTGAAGTGACGATGGAGAGATTGATTTAGATGGCTCCCCTGGTGCCTTTCCATGATCGCACTCCTTTCAGCGGGCTTCTCACATGGGTAGAGATTTAATATCCCTAAAGTTTGTTTATCTTGGGCTGCACAATGTTCAAATCAGTCAAAAGTTACTCACTTTCAGAAAAAAAAGGTAATGGATTTGTACAGTTCAGTAATGAACATTGCATACATAACATCTCTGACCAGAATCTTTACTTTAGTACTTGTCAATTGAAAAGGCTTAAGAACATAAGAAATTGGAGCAGGAGTTGGCCATACGGCCCCTCGAGCCTGCTCCGCCATTCAATAAGATCATGGCCGATCTTCCACCTCAACTCCACTTTCCCGCCCTATCCCCATATCCCTTGATCTTTAGTATCCAAAAATGTATCGATCTCTGTCTTGAATATACTCAACGACTGAGCATCCACAACCCTCTGGGGTAGAGAATTCCAGAGATTCATAACCCTTCGAGTGAATAAATTCCTCCTCATCTCAGTCCTAAATGGCCGACCCCTTATCCTGAGACGATGCCCCCTGGTTCTAGATTCTCCAGCCAGGGGAAACAGCCTCTCAGCATCTACCCTTTCAAGCCCTCTAAGAATTCTAAATGTTTCAATGATATCACCTCTCATTCTTCTAAACTCCAGAGAGTATAGGCCCATTCTACTCAATCTCTCCTCATAGGACAATCCTCTCATTTCAGCAATCAATCTGGTGAACCTTTGTTGCACTGCCTCTAAGGCAAGTATATCCTTCCTTAGGTAAGGAGACCAAAACTGCACAGAGGTGTGGTCTCACCAAAGCCCTATATCATTCCAGCAAGACTTCCTTGCTCTTATACTCCAACTCCCTTGCAATAAAGGCTAACATACCATTTGCCTTCCTAATTGCTTGTTTGTTTTCTTGTATTGTTTGATTGTTAAACTGTTACACGTGTCTTAATAAAAAGTTTCTGTCGTGTTTGCTTTCTCCATTTCCATGTCTCTTTCCTGGTTTCTTGACCCTCACGTTCAATTTCAGGCCCGTTGAAAGATGGCAACATCCGCGACAATGAAAATCAAAGTGCAGTTTGCCTACTAAGCCACTGGGGGAGCTAAGGCTAATTGTGTTAAGCATCAACAAAAACTTGCATTTATATAGCGCCTTTAACATAGGAAAAACGTCTCAAGGCGTTTCACAGGAGCGCGATCAGGCAAAATGTTGACACCGAGCCGCATAAGATATTAGGACAGGTGACCAAAAGCTTGGTCAAAGAGGTAGGTTTTAAGGAGCGTCTTAAAGGAGGAGAGAGGTAGAGAGGTTTAGGGAGGGGATTTGGAAAGAATTCAGTTTCAATTTCAATTGACCCCCAGCCTCAGCAGTTTTTTTGATGGAGAGAGTTCCAGATTTCCACCACCCTTTGTGTGAAGAAGTGCTTCCTGACATCACCCCTGAATGGCCTGGCTCTAATTTTAAAGTTATCCACCCCCCGCAGCCCCCGTTCAGGCTGGACTCCTTCGCCAGAGGAAATAGTTTCTCTCGATCTACCCTATCAACTCCCTTAACCATCTTAAACACCTTAATTAAATCACCCTTTAATCTTTTACACTTGTGGGATAAGAGCCTCTAAGAAAATAGGGGAGAAATAAAAACTGGACAAGAAAAATGACCTTGAACCTCTGGGACTTATTTCGACATCTACAGCTCACCTGAACAATTGGTTCAGCCTCGCCTAAACAGCCCCCCTCAAAACGGTCACGGATGGGGTGCTCCGACCGCGCAATCAGAGGCGTGGAAAGGATTTGCAAAGAACTAGTTCACGTGGGTTTGGTTTGAAGATGTTCATTCAGCCACTGCAAGGCAAGGCGAACAGCGATACCTGCTGCAGACACAATCCTCAGTTATGTACCACAAAAAGTACATGGATTTCAACATATGGGCAAGTTGGCAGACTGCTAATCACTAGTGAGCAGACTTTAATGAGATTTGGGATGGCAGTCTGGAGTTTTGCTTTAAATTATGGATTAATGTTTCCAAAATAAGTCCCAGAGATTAAAACAGAGGATAATGTTACACTTGTTGTGGTTTCCTTTTGAACAGTGGGCTGTACGGACTCCGAAACAGTACACCATAATTGTTAATAATGCAGTAATAATATTAAAACCATCGTGTTCGATTACAATTACATTAAAAATCTAGTTAAGTTAATGGAGAGAGAGGGATACTTGTCCCTTCCACTGCGCTCTGACTTAGTAATTTCTGCTCATTTGTGTTTTGAAGGAGAGGTAACAATGATAGTAACGATAATTTGCATAATGCCTTTAAGGTGGAAAAATATCTCAAGTGGCTTCACGGAAGCACAAGGAAGAAATAGGCACTGAGCCTAAGGAGGGATTAGGAGAAGCTCAGTCAAAGAGATAGGTTTTAAGGAGGGTCTTTAAGAGGGTCTTCATTCTCACTCTAGATTCTCTGCAAGACGTTGGGTCAAAGTCAAGGTTTACTTCAGAAAATGCTGATAACCCTCTGATCAGTCAACATTTGTAGCGAGAATAAACATGTTAACATCTCGGGTGCAGTTCCCCTTTCTCATCGGTTTTCTCCACAGATGCTAACTGATCTGCCGAGCGTTTCCAGCATTTAAAAACATTTTTGGGTTTCAGGATTTTCCAGCATCTGCTGTTTTGTTTTTGTTTTTTGCTTAGCTTTGCATAAAGTGGTTAAAATGCAATTGAGCTTTTTTTTCCCATTTCCAGAGAGACTCTGGGTTCTAGAAAAGAGAAGGCTGAGGGGCGACCTGATAGAGGTCTTTAAGATTATAAAAGGGTTCGATAGGGTAGACGTGGAGAAGATGTTTCCACTTGTGGGGGAGACCAAAATCAGGGGCCATAAATATAAGATAGTCACTAATAAATCCAATAGGGAATTCAGGAGAAACTTATTTACCCAGAGAGTGGTGAGAATGTGGAACTCACTACCACAAGGAATGGTTGTGATGACTAGCATAGATACATTTAAGGGGAAGCTAGATAAACACATGAGGGAGAAAGGAATAGAAGGATATGCTGAGGGGATTAGATGAAGTAGGATGGGAGAAGGCTCGTGTGGAGCATAAACACCGGCATAGACTAGTTGGGCCGAATGGCCTGTTTCTGGGCTATACATTCCATGTAGATCCATTGGGACTAGTAGCTTTTGACTGGATGTCCTGTATCTGGTAGAATTTACTATCTGTGCAACGCTAATATTTAGCCTCTGGTCTGGGACATCAGGATAGTTGCCTGCCACCACCTTAGACAAGAATGCGGACCTTACCTGCACGTGGCGCTGTGGAATTGACTGCGCAATCTAAATAGATCAGCCAGAAGCTTAAAAGCTTAAGTGTCGGGCTAAGCATAGTGGATACTCTTGATCATCCTTCAAATTGCATGATCAGCTAGAGGGTCCCTTCCAAAGTGACAGATAATAGGACTTCCACTGCATTCCCCAGGCCTACATAATAATACAATAATACCTAAGGTAATTGGCACAAGAACCAGAGGCGAGGTGAGGAGAGTTTTTTTTGAAATGCAGCAAGTTCTGGAATGCCCTGCCTGGAAGCAGATTCAATACTAACTTTCCAATGGGAATTGGACCAGTACTTGCAGGGGAAAAATTTGCAGAGCTACGGGGAAAGGGCAGAGGGAGTGGGACTAGTTGGATAGTCCTCTTCAAGAGCTGGCACAAGGGGCCGAATGGCCTCCTTCTGTGCTGTAACATTCTATGATTGCATATGTTGTGTCCGAGTCATAAAACGACAGGATGGTCCTCGGTTCCATTGCCAGTCCGTGCTGAGTGAGCTGGTCTCATGAGGTGGCAGTTGGGTTGCTCCAATTGGCCTCAGTGCCCTTTGATACGGAGGGGCAGGATAATCTTTTTCCTGGTCTTTAGTCTTCTTTTAAAAACGTAGTCATCATTATAGCGGTTTGCCCTTCAACTGAGCCACCATTCCTTCACCTCAGCCTTGCTCATCAAGCTGGGTTCGTGACCCACTGTAACCATAGTAACCACGCACATTTGTTTATAAAAAAAAGACTTGCACTTATATAGTGTCTTTCATGACCTCAGGACGTCCCAGAGCACTTTACAGCCAATTAAGTACTTTTGAAGTGTAGTTATTGTTGCAATGTAGGAAACGCGACAGCCAATTTGCACACAGCAAGCTCCCACAAACAGCAATGTGATAATGACCAGGTAATCTGCTTTTGTTATGCTGATCGAAGGATAAATATTGGCCAGAACACAGGGATAACGCCCCTACTCTTCTTCGAAATAGTGCCATGGGATGCTTTATGTCCACCCGAGAGGGCAGACGGGGCCTGGGTTTAACGTCTCATCCGAAAGACGGCACCTCCAACAGTGCAGCACTCCCTCGGTACTGCACTAAAGCGTCAGCCTAGATTTTTTGTGCTCAAGTTTCTGGAGTGGGGAGTTGAACCCACAACCTTCTGACTCAGAGCGCGAGGGTGCTGCCCACTGAGCCACAGCTGACATTGATATCTGGTTACCATGGTCACAGTGAGCATTCAGTTACACTGAATGAAGTGCGTGCTGGTGTTTGGATACAGCCTGCTCACTATTGGAAAGCTGCCTGCCTCCAGACAGCTTTGATAAGAGGGTATAATGATTGGCAGGGAGTGTGCTGTGGTGATGGGAGAGAGAACAGAATTCCAATGATGTTTGCAAACCATGGGAGCAAAGCTCAGGCACTTTGCACAGCCATGAGAGCCCTCAGCTCCAGGTACCGTGTGTATGCTGCAAATCAATAGAGCAATTATCAATTGTGCATGTGCATTTCTGGATGTCCCTTTACTTCTGGTTTTCTTATCGGTTTCAGCATGTCATTTAAAGACATGTCCTTAACAATCAGCTTCTGACAATCTATCAATAAAGCAACTCATCTGATCCAGCCTGCACAAGCCAGCCGTCTGAAAGATGGCATATTTATAAGTGTACGCTCAACTGCGATAGAGATGAAAAGAAATACTGCAAATGCTGGACATCTAAAACAAAAACAGAAAATGCTGGAAACACTCAACAAGTCAGGCACAGCATAACATAAGAAATAGGAGCAGGAGTCGGCCATGCGGCCCCTCGAGCCTGCTCCGCCATTCAATAAGATCATGGCTGATCTTCCACCTCAACTCCACTTTCCCGCCAGATCCCCATATCCCTTGATTCCCCATGAGTCCAAAAATCTATCGATCTCAGCCTTGAATATACTCAACGATTCAGCATCCACAGCCCTCTGGGGCAGAGAATTCCAAAGATTCACAACCCTCTGAGTGGTCTCATCTAGGTGCTAGGTCACTGTGGCTGAGAGTGAAAAGCCATGCTCAGCCGCATAAATAACGAAAGAAGCGGTTAAAGCTGCCCGCACCATTTGTACATGGGGTCATATTAGGCAAAGGGTCAAGGCCCAGAGTGCAGGTCAGCGTAAGGCTCGCAAAGAGTAGGAGAGAAGATGAGGTGAATTCGTGATAAGGTGACACCAGGTTCAGATATTTAAAAGCGTGTATATTGGAGGATGAAGGGAAAGACTGAGGGAGATGCAACTACACACAAAGGACTAATCTGAAAGATTGAACAGGCTCGGGCTCTTTGCTCTGGAAAAGAGAAGCTTAGGAGTGACGTGATAGAGGTCTTTGAGATTATGAAAGGGTTTGACGGGGTAGATGTAGAGAAGATGCTTCCACTTGTGGGGGAAACCAGAACTAGGGGCCATAAATATAAGATAGTCACTAATAAATCCAATAGGGAATTCAGGAGAAACTTCTTCACCCAGAGAGTGATTAGAATGTGGAACTTGTTACCACAGGGAGTAGTTGAGCGAATAGCTTAGATGCATTTAAGGGGAAGCTAGGTAAATACATGAGGAGGCAAGGAATAGAAGGATATGCTGTTGGGGTGAGAAGAAGAGGGGGTGTGAGGATGCTCGTGTGGAGCGTAAACACTGGCATGAACCAGTTGGGCCGAATGGCCTGTTTCTGTGCTGTACATGCTATGCAATCTCCATTAAAGTCTACTCTCCTTACAGATCAAAATATTGAAGGGGGATCTCTCCAATGTTCCCTGTAAGCCGCGCGTTGTCCTGCGTGGCCTGTTTCTCTTAAAGCGTGGTCCCTTTAAATTTATGTGCATGCACGGTACTTACAAGTCACGCAGTTTAGAGGGAACATTGGATCTATCTGATTTGCAGGGAGAAGTGACGTGGTAATGTGTGGCACAATATCAGTGCAACCTGAACTCTACATCACTGTGTCATGCATTAAGAAGAAGGATCGCCATAGTTCTTGAGTTTAATTCCTTGCAATGTAGGAATATTAGTTTCTTAAGTCAGACTGCAGGAGATACTTCTTGCCTATCACTCTGAAAGGAGATAGTCTTAAAACACAAATGGGGAAGATTTTCTTGATTTGTTCTTTGTAGCGGAGTTGTGACCACCTATGAAAGACGCCCACACGATGTCGCACACAGACGCTATATCCCCACCGTATAATGTACTTGCAGTGCAAAAGTTTCCATTGCACTTGGTCACAATTATTTTCGGTTTCTGAGAGATGTCATGTTTTAAGACTTTAACCTTTTGGATGGTAAGATGTAAATTTCTCGAGAACCAATGGGCACCCTTTATATTCACAGAGTGCAGTCGAGTGGATTCTCACAACTATTATAAATCGTCTGCCTTTCCTCCTCTAAATGGAACTTCACAATAAGATGGAGCCAAGAAATTTATTGAGTCCTGCCATTAAAAGAATGACTGATAATTGACAAATTTTCTATCAGAACTTAGGAACAGGAGGAGGCCATTCAGCCCATCGAGCCTGTTCTGCCATTCAATTAGATCATAGCTGATCTGTATCTTAACTCCATTCACCTGCTTTGGTTCTGTACCCCTTAATACCCTTACCTAACTATCTATCAATTCCAGTTTTGAAATTTTCAATTGACCCCCAGCCTCAAAAGCTATTTGGGGGAGAGAGTTCCAGATTTCCACTAGCCTTTGTGTGAAGAAGTGCTTCCTGATATCAACCCCTGAACGGCCTAGCTCTAATTTTAAGGTAATGCCTTCTAGTTCTAGACTCCCCACACCAGAGGAAATAGGTTCTCTCTATTTACCCTACCAACCCTTTAAATTATCTAAAACACCTCAGTTAGATGACCCCTTAATCTTCATAGTTTTCCTGGAAATTGATTGCATCTCCCACTGTGATATGGGAACTGACATGAATCTTGTCATTCATGACTTATGACATAATACTGGGCGGCCTGCTGGTGGCGCTGTCCAGGGAGAGTATAAATACTCAGGCATGGGCCCAGCTTGCTCAGGACATTCTTTAACAGGAACTAGTGCAGGACACAACTAGATCTCCATGTTGTAAAACAGTTGATTAAAGCTTTGTTTAATGCTTAGACCAAGTGTCTAGTAGCTTTCTTACGCCGGGCATCATTGTGCATGGAATAAGCCTACACCAGAACAGAAACTCATTGTATCTTGCCCTATCTGGACAACAGCATTCTCTTTATCTTTTCTATATCACAATAATGTCAATTGATCAAGTGGACAACCAGCCAGGTTGGATAGTGGGTTCTGCAGGTGTTGGGGGTTGTGGGCAACACAGTGTGCAATTTAAGTCTGACCGGCACACAGTTGGCACAAGACTTGGAAAAGGATTCCCAACTGCACAAGTCACCAGTTGGAGGAGTATGGAACGAGTTACCGACTTCCATACTCAGTTGATGTGTCCATCTCTAGGAAAAGTATCTTTGCAGTGTAGTCACTGTTGTATTGTAGGAAACAAGGCAGGCAGTTTGCGCACAGCAAGCTCCCACAAACAGCAATGAGATAATGACCAGATAATCTGTTTTAGGTGTTGGTTGAGGGGTAAATATTGGCCAGGACACCGGGGAGAACTCCCCCGCTCTTCTTCGAAATAGTGCCGTGGGATCTTTTACGCCCACCTGAGAGAGCAGACGGGGCCTCGGTTTAATGTCTCATTTGAAAGATGGACCCTCCAACAGTGCAGCACTCCCTCAGTACTGCACTGGAGTGTCAGCCCAGATTTTGTAATCAAGTCTCTGGAGTGGAGACTTGAATCCATAGGCTTCCGACTCAGAGGGGTGAACGCTACCACTGGAGCCACGGCTGACTTATACACTTGTGCAGGGGATCAAACCAAGATTCACACACCACGGGGGAGATTTTAACGGATAGGCAGGATTGGTGCGTGAGAGGCCCGAAGCGGGCAGGAATGACGTCAAGGCCGGCGGATGGGAGAAGGGAATTGGGGCGGGAGCTGGCAATCGCCGGGTGCCCACGGAAACGGTATGCAAAGTTGTTGCTGTCTCGGCTCACACAGGGAGAATGGCCACTTAGCAAGATATCGGATGGCGAGTGGCACCTACAGGACTGCACCCAAATAGAAATCGAGGAAAGAAGGGCAGAAAACAAAATAAACTACAAATTTGGTGCAAAATGCCATTGTTTATATATATAATATGCACACACACACTCACACACACACACACACATATATATAAATATATAATATATATACACACACATAAATATATAATATACATACACACACATATATATAAATATATAATATACACACACACATATATAAATATATAATACACACACACACATATATATAAATATATAATATACACACACATATATAAATATATAATATACACACACATATATAAATATATAATACACACACACATATATATATAAATATATAATAAACACACACATATATAAATATATAATATACACACACACATATATAAATATATAATATATACACACACATATATAAATGTATAATACACACACACACACACACACACACACACATATATATATATATACATACAGCGAGTTTTATTTCCTGCCTGATAGTGTTGTTTGCCACTTTGCCTTTTCGATCTAATCTCCCAGTCCTGGCTCATTGCCAAGGATCATTTTCAGTGCACAAGGCGCACGGACCAAGGTTTACAAGCTGAAAGAAAGCTGACAGCTGGTATTTTGTTGCCCTTCACGGATTGCATTTAGAGTACAAGTGCCGAGCTCAGCAGGTGACGACTGCATAGCTTACTCCCACACTGTGCGCTCTGCTCTCTGCCCTGGCTGGGCTCTCACACAGGTTTAAGCACCGCGGCCACTTTAGTCACTGGAAGTTCACTGGCAGCGATTTCAGTAATGACAATTCTCACAGATTCATTGCTGGTTATTTTTCTCTTCTTTGATATTCTATTGAGTCCGAAGTTTAGAAGATTGAGCGAGTGCTCTGACCGAGGGGTTTAAAATATGTTAAAAGTATTCTGTAGGGTAGATGCAGAAAAACTATTTCCTCTGATGGTGGAGGGGCGTGGGGGAACAATCAAGAACGAAGGGGACGTAATCTGAAAATTGGAGCCAGACCATTCAGGAGGGAAATCAGGAAGCACTTTTTCACACAAAGGGTAGTGGAAATCTCCAACTCTCTCCTCCAGAAGGCTGTGGATGCTGGGGGACAATTGGTGCTTTCAAGACTGAGATCAATAAGACTTGTGTTAGGTAAGGGTATCCAGGGATACGGAGCTAAGGTGGGTAAATGGAGTTGAGGTACAGATCAGCCATGATCTAATTGAATGGCAGAGTAGGCCCGAGGGGCCGAAGGATTACTCCTATTCCTACCAAGCAGGCTTGAGGGGCTGAATGGCCTACTCCTGTTCCTAGAGTAGGCTTGAGGGGCTGAATGGACTACTCCTGTTCCTACCAAGCAGGCTTGAGGGGCTGAATGGCCTACTCCTGTTCCTATCGAACAGGCTTGGGGGGCTGAATGGCCTATTCCTGTTCCTAGAGTAGGCTTGAGGGGCTGATTGGCCTACTCCTGTTCCTAGAGTAGGCTTGAGGGGCTGAATGGCCTACTCCTGTTCCTATCGAACAGGCTTGAGGGGCTGAATGGCCTACTCCTGTTCCTATCGAACAGGCTTGGGGGGCTGAATGGCCTACTCCTGTTCCTAGAATAGGCTTGAGGGGCTGAATGGCCTACTCCTGTTCCTAGAGTAGGCTTGAGGGGCTGAATGGCCTACTCCTGTTCCTATCGAACAGGCTTGAGGGGCTGAATGGCCTACTCCTGTTCCTATCGAACAGGCTTAAGGGGCTGAATGGCCTACTCCTGTACCTAGAGTAGGCTTGAGGGGCTGAATGGCCTACTCCTGTTCCTAGAGTAGGCTTGAGGGGCCAAATGGACTACTCCTGTTCCTATCGAACAGGCTTGGGAGGCTGAATGGCCTACTCCTGTTCCTATCGAACAGGCTTGAGGGGCTGAATGGCCTACTCCTGTTCCTAGAGTAGGCTTGAGGGGCTGAATGGCCTACTCCTGTTCCTAGAGTAGGCTTGAGGGGCTGAATGGCCTACTCCTGTTCCTAGAGTAGGCTTGAGGGGCTGAATGGCCTACTCCTGTTCCTATTGAACAGGTTTGAAGTGCTGAATGGCTTAATCCTGTTCCTAGAATAGGCTTGAGGGGCTGAATGGCCTACTCCTGTTCCTATTGAACAGGCTTGGGGGGCTGAATGGCCTACTCCTGTTCCTAGAGTAGGTTTGAGGGGCTGAATGGCCTACTCCTGTTCCTAGAGTAGGTTTGAGGGGCTGAATGGCTTACTCCTGTTCCTATCGAACAGGCTTGAGGGGCTGAATGGCTTACTCCTGTTCCTATCGAACAGGCTTGGGGGGCTGAATGACTTACTCCTGTTCCTATCGAACAGGCTTGAGGGGCTGAATGGCGTACTCCTGTTCCTATCGAACAGGCTTGAGGGGCTGAATGGCCTACTCCTGTACCTATCAAACATGCTTGAGGGGCTGAATGGCCTATTCCTGTTCCTAGAGTAGGTTTGAG
The DNA here is from genome assembly GCA_030390025.1 of Squalus acanthias. Classification (NCBI taxonomy): domain Eukaryota; kingdom Metazoa; phylum Chordata; class Chondrichthyes; order Squaliformes; family Squalidae; genus Squalus; species Squalus acanthias. Next base: position 90,045,389 of record CM059437.1, on the reverse strand, counting down.
GGGCTGAATGGCCTACTCCTGTTCCTAGAGTAGGTTTGAGGGGCTGAATGGCCTACTCCTGTTCCTATTGAACAGGCTTGAGGGGCTGAATGGCCTACTCCTGTTCATAGAGTAGGTTTGAGGGGCTGAATGGCCTACTCCTGTTCCTAGAGTAGGTTTGAGGGGCTGAATGGCCTACTCCTGTTCCTAGACTAGGCTTGAGGGGCTGAATGGCCTACTCCTGTTATTACTGAACAGGCTTGAGGGGCTGAATGGCCTACTCCTGTTCCTAGACTAGGCTTGAGGGGCTGAATGGCTTACTCCTGTTCCTATCGAACAGGCTTGGGGGGCTGAATGGCTTACTCCTGTTCCTATCGAACAGGCTTGAGGGGCTGAATGGCCTACTCCTGTTCCTATCGAACAGGCTTGAGGGGCTGAATGGCCTACTCCTGTTCCTATCAAACAGGCTTGAGGGGCTGAATGGCCTATTCCTGTTCCTAGAGTAGGTTTGAGGGGCTGAATGGCCTACTCCTGTTCCTAGAGTAGGTTTGAGGGGCTGAATGGCCTACTCCTGTTCCTATTGAACAGGCTTGAGCGGCAGAATGGCCTACTCCTGTTCCTAGAGTAGGCTTGAGGGGCTGAATGGCCTACTCCTGTTCCTAGAGTAGGTTTGAGGGGCTGAATGGCCTACTCCTGTTCCTAGACTAGACTTGAGGGGTGAATGGCCTACTCCTGTTCCTAGACTAGGCTTGAGGGGTGAATGGCCTGCTCCTGTTCCTAGACTAGGCTTGAGGGGCTGAATGGCCTACTCCTGTTATTACTGAACAGGCTTGAGGGGCTGAATGGCCTACTCCTGTTCCTAGACTCGGCTTGAGGGGCTGAATGGCCTACTCCTGTTATTACTGAACAGGCTTGAGGGGCTGAATGGCCTACTCCTGTTCCTAGAGTAGGCTTGAGGGGCTGAATGGCCTACTCCTGTTCCTATGTTGATTGAATCTCCACACAGCTCCTCCTGAACACATCAGTTTTAAACAAAGGTTAGAGCCTAGAAATAACTGCGATATTAGCATACCAGCACCAGATGTGTCCTTATGACATTCTGCAGTACACAGCTCTGAGCCTTTTCTCTTCAACAGGTTAATGCCTCCAATCAATTAGCATATTGAAGAATATCTTACAAACACGTTAAGCATTTGGATGCTACCAACAGGAATTTCTATCTAATTTTTTTAAAATTCTTTAAACTCGTGTGTTCGTAAAATCCGAAAGCCTGGTCAGTAAAAAAAAAAAATCCACATTTGAGATGGTCAACCCCCAATCGTTTGGATGCAAGTATCACCGATCAGTGATCACTTCAGAAAACATCTCACCGACATAAAAAGACCGCACATGGTGAATATCTAAAATGAACAGAAAAATTCCAGAAACGCCAGGCAGGTCCCTCACCAGCTAAAAGAAGAGTAAAGATAGGCTGGCGCTCCAGATAACGGCCCTCTGTCAGATCTCAGCCTCAGTTCTGATGAAGGGTTTCAATCTGAAACGTTAACCTCTCTTTTCCAGTGCGGAAGGACCTGTCAGATCGCTGGCATTCTCCGCGATTTTTGACACCGATAAAAGGCTCAGACAGGAGCCATGAGCTTTAACTACAGTTAGAATACGTGATGTATTCAGCAAGTGGCTACGTGACACGATGAACCCAAGAGACTCATTAGACTTGTTCCAGATTCTGGACATAACTGGCGCGTTATTATAATATGCCACCTGGAAGATGTTACTGTCAAAGAACAAGATCTTTTTCCACACTTTAGGCACCCAGCATCATGACCGAGCTGCAGATTAAAGCTCCCCCTGACTCTGCCTCAATAATTTATCTTAACCGTGATCTCGGAGCAGGACTCCTATTCCACTAGTGTGACAAATCATAGGCAACTCTGTACCGCGGAAGCATGTTAACTTGGGGAGTAGGCCGAGGTTGCCCAAATTCATTTCAAAGGGACCCCATATCCATCAGCCCAATAGTCAGCTGCGTTTGAGACAAGACCCCGGTGTTTTTTGAAAGATGCGGAGATGCCGGTGTTGGACTGGGGTGGACAAAATTGAGAGGTCGCACAACACCAGGTTATAGTCCAACAGTTTTATTTGAAATCACAAGCTTTCGGAGCTATCGATTGCTCCTTCCTCAGGTGTTTTTTGAAAGACACAGGCCTCGATTTTTAACTGCGGGAGGGTTTTGGGCAGGTGTGAGATAGTGGTGTGAGGCCCGGGCTATTTGAAACTCCGGGGCCTCCTTTAAATCCCTTTCGGCCGGCTTCTCAGCGTTCCAGGCGGGCAGTCGGTGGGAAGTGGGCGGAAGTTCACGGGGCCCCCGAAGCCGCCCGCCTACACCAGGTAGGTGCGCGGGAATCAGCCGACGGGGCTGCCCCGCGATCAGGAAAGGGAGGGAGAATCCGTGGCATGAGGAGGCCTAAGCTTTCCATGTGGTGCCTAGGGAAGCACACACCTGTCCCCCACAAGGAAAGTTTAAAAAAAAAACCTACCTGTTTGAGCCTCCTCCGGCCCCAATCCTCTTATCTGCTGTCTTCACCGAGTGAGAAAGTCCGTGCGGTTGCCCACTCAGGCCATCGAGTTAAAATTGCATGCGTGTATGGGAAAAAAGGACTCCACGAGCTTTGGTCGGGCATCATTGCCACCGGGTTAAAGTCGGAAACAGTTCGCTCCAGAGCGGGCAAGTAACGCAGGCAATTTTAACTGCCCATCCGTCCAGTTTCCGCCTGGCGGACAGGGTTAAAATCGGCCCTCGCACTGTGGGAGTGAGGTGTCCGGTACCCGCCCGCTGTACTTTCCATCTTCTAACCCACTGCAGCACCCAGTCTGTTACTCTTTTATACTCTGGATGCCTCACTCGCGACAGATCCAAGTTTTACCCTGAAAAGCAGGGTGTGCAGACAGAGACTGAACACACTGCACCACCGCCCTAATGACTGGCACAGTACAAAACCTAGTTGCATTTATTAAGGCGGATGGATAACACGAAGGAAGGGCAGCCTGGTCGTTGAGTGGTTCAAATCCTGTAACTGTTAGTCAGAGGGGCTCACCCACCTCAGCTGGAGGAGACGCCAATGTTAACGGATTTCTTCGCTGTTACCATCACAACAAAGGGTTGTTAGTCTGGAGACAATAACTCTGCTGATGATTCACGCACGAATGGTTTTTAATAATAACAAGCTTTATTACAGTGACTGATTTGGTCTTCCATTCATATTAAATGGCATGCAAATAATACAACCTGGTTCCCAGGCTCCGACTACCTCCGAGAACGCTCTCCGATGTCAGAGAACAACATGAGTCCTAGAGTGACCAGATCCCGTCCTCCTGGCCCTCCGCCCGGCTGCATTGCTCTTGACCCTTGAGAATGCCCTGAAGTTAAAGGGGACCTGCTTCTATTCTTACACTGTAATACAACCTTGGCCTGTGCTAGCGTAATACATAGTTTGCACGTTTAGCTGATGCCGCACTATCCCCATATCCCTTGGAACTAAGGTGGAGTTGAGGTGGAAGATCAGCCATGATCTTATTGAATGGCAGAGCAGGCTCGAACAGCCTACACCTATTATCTTTGTAACTATGCGACAAGCTTTGTTTATAGTACAGTAAGTGCTTAGGCCAAATGTTTATCCCGTTCCCTAGACCTGTTGTTCATATACAGAGACACAATTAATGCTGGGAAGAGTGACATTTTAAATCATCTTAAAACATTCTAACACTATAGTTCCTAGCAAAATGAAACCCCACTGGATGCTGCACAGCTGCATTCTGAGCGAGGCAAGAACTGAAGCTGAAATGGTTTCTCATTTGAATCACTGCACCTATTGACGCAACCCCTGGAGGCACAATAATTGATCAGAGAGAGAATTGATCACTATCCAGCCACCCTTGCTAGTAAGTTCACACATTTGGACACCAGGGTCAGCCATGAAGCTCCCTGTGCTGGATTATCCTCCTGACACACACTGGCTAGGTTCATGTTTCCCCCCCCTCCTTCATTCACAGGATGTGGGTGCTGTGAGCAAGGCCAGCATTTATTACCCATCCCTAGTTACCCTTGAGAAGGTGGTGATAAGCCACTATTTCAGAGGAGGAGTTAAGAGTCAACCACATTGCTGTGAGAGTCTGGAGTTACATATAGGCCAGACCAGGTAAGGATGGCAGATTTCCTTCTCTAAACAATGCTTTTACAGCAATCCAGTAGCTTCATAGTCACCATTACTAATACTAGCTTTTTATTCCAGATTTATTTAATTAACTGGATTTAAATTCCCCAACTGCCATGGTGGGATTTGAACTCATATACTCTTGATTATTAGTCCAGGCTTCCTAGTCCAGTAACATAACCACTATGCTACCAATAGCACCTGTGAAAGACTACTTGGGTGAGATACCATCAACAGTGATGGTAACAATGACCCGAGTTGGAAGAAGGACGTCTGATGATGTAAAGCAGTTAAACGGAAAAAAAGGGAAGGGTGGGGGAAGACTCATGTCGGCCAGAGGATTCGAAACCAGCAGTAAAACACTGAGGAAGTATCTATTAAAATACCCCCTAAGGTTCAATGCCCTTTATAAAGGATTCCCCCCGCCGCCACCCCATAACACCTTGCTGTGCGGAACGGCCCTACAGCCTCATTAGCTCACAACTGCAAACAATCCCCTTCGGAATCCTCGGCTTCTCCGACAGATAACTGGAACGGTGATCAGACTGAATCTCCCGCTTGTCCGAGATTTGCACTAACACCAGAACCAGCCAATGCCAGATGCCAATTGCTATCCCCGGCGTGAGATAATGACATAGACTTTCTATTTATTATATTAAGTGTCATTAAGGAGGTGAGCTGGCGCGGCCTGGTGATGGAGCTGCTGTCAGCGCTCTCGTTCCCTTAGCCTTCGGAGTCAGAATCCCCACAATCATTATCTTTTGAAGCCACGTGGTCTTCTGCTGCTATTATGTCTGTGTTGGAAACATTAGGGAGTTCAGTTTTTCTCTGCTCGCTTTCTCTGCCACGCTACTGGGCACAGTAGGACCTGAAGCTCATTTTAATTATGAAAATACTCGGGCAAAAATATCGTTTATTATTAGGATAGTAAAACCCCACTGGATGCAAATGAAAATAGTCTCCTTTGAGGAGTCTAACAGTTTGGAGGTAAATGATTTTCTTTTTTCAGTCAGTCTTCCGCAGAAGCCATTAAAGTGATGCTTTAAGACAGCAGTAGACCCACCGTAAACCAATTACATTCCCGTTAATATAGAGTTCTCTCAAGGCTGGTCGTGGCTATGGAATTTGTAATGAGAGACTTGTCAAAGGTGGTGTCCCTTTATAGATCAAGGGGGCAAAAATTCGTCGCGCCCCCTTTGGGGCACTAACTTCACCGGGGCGCTACTTTTAGCACCCCGAAAAAGTTAGTGCCCCCGAGTCTAAATTTCAATGGTAGCACCCCAAGAGGGAGGCGGGGCGCTACTGGAAGCGCTCCCCCTCCTTCTTGGGACGCTCCATCCCAATATCATGACGCTACATGCCAGCCCGCGCGTATTGCTGGCCTCCCTCCCCTGATTAAAGGGGAGGGGCCTTGCGCAACGTGATCCGGGGCCCCCGCTGGGCCACCAGGGAGCGGGGTGCCGGCAAAAGAGCCCCCGCGGGGGGGCGGCAGAGGGGGCAAGTGCTGGCAGGCGGCCAGCAAAAAAAGTGGCCGCCCGGCACCTCCCCTTTAAATATCGCTGCCCCGGCCGCACGTATGCCCCCCTGACCCTGTCGGACATAGCGTCCGGCGGTACGCCAGGGGGCATGACCGAAGTTTGCGGCCGGGGCGCGAGCGGGGCGCTGCGCACGGCAATTATGTCATCGCCGGAGGTGCAGCGCCGCGGGGCGCTACTGGCTACCGCTGCCGCTGACCTCCCATGAGCGGCACAGCGCCTGAGCGCGAGCTGCTTTGTGCCCCGTTAGCGCCCCCCTTAGGATGCTAACGGGAGGCGCAAAGCAAACGAATTTTGCCTCCTTTCTTTGATCCTCCTAGCTTTGATCTTGGCAGCCCATTTGTAGCCATCACAACCAATCCTCACCCCACACATTCATATTGTATAAGGAGAGCTGCTGGTCAGCAATCAGGAGTGTGACGCCTATTAATTTCCCTCCCCTGCCTAATTCAGAAGCATTGAGGGCAATTGTCACAGCCCAGCTGCTGTTTTGGCTGAGGTTCACTAACTCAGTACACACTAGGAACTGAACCTGGGCCCACCCAGGTTAGCATGGAACTCCCTCCCTAACAGCACTGTGGGAGCAGCGGTTCAAGAAGGCGGCTCACCACCACCTTCTCAAGGGCAATTAGGGATGGTCAATAAATGCTGGCCTTGCCAGCGACGCCCACATCCCATAAAAACAAATTTAAAAAAATACTCCCCAGGTGAATTGCTCGCCCACTAATTCATCGGGGAAGCTTATCTAAGCTCTGTTTAAAATAAAACATTGGCAGAGTTAGGTGTCAGCTGTGGCTCAGTGGCAACAGTCTAGCCTCTGAGTCAGAAGGTTGTGGGTTCAAGTCCCACTCCAGAGACTTGAGCTCAAAAATCTAGGCTGACACTCCAGTGCAGTGCTGAGGGAGCGCTGCACTGTCGGAGGTGTCGTCTTTCTGATGAGATGTTAAACCGAGGCCCCGTCTGCCCCCTCAGGTGGACGTAAAAGATCCCAGGGCACTATTTCGAAGAAGAGCAGGGGTGTTCTGCCTGGTGTGCTGACCAATATTTATCCCTCAACCAATATCACTAAAAACAGATTATCTGGTCATTATCACATTGCTGTTTGTGGGAGCTTGCTGTGCGCAAATTGGCTACCGCGTTTCCCACATTACAACAGTGACTACAGTTCAAAAGTGCTTCATTGGCTGTAAAGTGCTTTGGGACATCCTGAGGTTGTGGAAGGCGCTATATAAATGCAAGCTCTTTCTTTCTGTCGTACTCCAATAAATTTTCAGCACTAAAACCCATCTCCTCGCTTGTGTGACAATCAATGTTTCTGACAGATAATGCAAGTGTCAGCACAAACCAATACCAATGTTTGAGCGCCCATTTTATTGTTCCTCTTTTTAACAACACTCGGAACATTTCCCCTTCTTTATTTCCTTTTTCTGATCCCTGCCGACTCCTCCGACAGTGCAGTGCTCCCTCATGCCTTCAAGAGCCTAACGCCAGCCCATTAATCAGCCAGCGGGAAGCATCTGGGATCAGGACACAACAGACAAGGGCGGTTACAGTCATTCTTTCCCCAATGCTGGTATACCCCAGCTGCCCACATGGCTGAGAACAGATAACTAGCAGCAATGCTTTGTGCTACTGAACTGTATCCTAGCGCTTCGCTAATAAAGATTTCACGTTGCATCAAGGAAGCTGTGGTCTTTCTTTTTCCCCCCGTGATTTTTTGTTGTTGTTGTTGCTTTTTTGGTGCTCAAAGTGAGGGATGTCAGTGCTGGGACTGAGATTCCTTTCTTCTGGGTTGAATACATGCCTATTCCCACTCCCACTGAGCCTTCAAGACAACACCTCCTCATGTTATTCCCAGAAGCTCTCAGTCTTTCTCCCAGGTTCTTTGTCTGCTGCAGATACCTGTTGTTCCCTTGGTCTGCCCTTTTCTCCTTCCCCGCTTTCTATCTGAAAGCAACTTTTTTGAAATGTGCTTGGCAGTGAAATACCGTCAAATTCACCGACCGACTGAGACCTGCCACTTTGTGCCTTGTTGTCTCTTTCAGATGAGACGCTAAACCGAGGCCCCCGTCTGCTCTCTCAGGTGGACGTAAAAGATCCCAAGGGACTACTTGAAGAGCAGGGGAGTCCTGACCAATATTTATCCCTCAATATTTAAAATCACTAAAACAGATTATCTGATCATTATCACATTGCTGTTTGTGGGAGCTTGCTGTGTGCAAATTGGCTGCCGCGTTTCCTACATTACAACAGTGACTACACTTCAAAAAGTACTTCATTGGCTGTACTGAGGTCGTGAAAGGCACTATATAAATGCAAGTCTTTCTTCTTTCTTTCCTTGGCCACTGTGGTGATATTATTTAAGGGGAGGGGAAAGTATCAGCATTAATGTGGGGAGGGGTGCTAGCACTTCACATCAGCTTGACTATCTAAAGCCATCAAACCCCAGAAAGTTTTCTACCAACTATATTTTCCTTTGCCTTTACTACTGGCACAACAGCACACTAAGCAACATCGTATTGTAGATCGTAAGACAGACGTAGCTAAGGAAGGCCATTCGGCCCATCCTAGCTCATCTTCCAGAATAAATGCATGACAGCACCCAACAGGTTCTTGAATGGTTGCCGGGTGTTTGCCTCTACTGTCCTGTCACATGTTGATCACTCTTTGTGTGAAGAAGAATGTCCTGATCAGTGTTAATACTGCCTTTTGCCAGTTTGAACCCATGCCCTCTTTGTCCTACAGTCTCGGTTTAACTTGAAGCAGTGTTGCGTTCTAACCTTTTCTACATTCATCTTAATTTACTCCTCAGTCATCTCTTCATTTGAGGAGGAAGAGGCCCAAAAATCTCCAGTCTTTCCTTATAACCAGGGGGGGGGAATTTTTTTTTACGCAGTGAGTTGTTATGATCTGGAATGCGCTGCTTGGAAGGGCGGTGGAGGCAGATTCAACAGTGACTTTCAAAAGGGAAGTGGATAATTACTTAAAAAGGAAAAAAAACTATGGGGAAAGAGCAGGGGAGCAGGACTAATTGGACAGCTCTTTCAAAGAGCCGGCACAGGCACGACGGGCTGAATGGCCTCCTTCTGTGCTGTCCGATTCCATAATAACCTGGTTCCTACAACTCCCCCCACGATGAGCTCTGATCTTCGAAGTGCCACCGGCAAGAGACAGCCCACCTAAGGTCAGAAGTAGGAAGAGGAAAAGTCAGAGGACGAAGGAGTGTTATTGACTCAGAGTGTTATTGATGAAGACCCGACAACAATTCTCCAGGCAGTCCTTCGGCCAATGAAGGATTGTGGCAGTGAGAGATTCAAGAGGATGGAAAGTGGGGAGAAAGAATAAAGCACAATACCAAAATAAAGACGGAGGTTACTGACAATAGACGAGTCCTTACACAGCAAGACCAGGCTAGGCAGCATACAATTTTAATGGACTACATTTACAATCAATTAACTATGAATCAACCACGCACTGCACCCACTGAACATAAACTCTAATAAAGCTTTCACCCTAATTTAAATCAATAGCTTCAATGTGGCAGGGCTGCTGTTCCTGTGATGCTGGGGACTGTTAAAAGCTGGTGGGCCATTTTTCTTCTGAATGCTACAAACTGTTCCATATTCCCATACCAGTTAAAAAAAATAACGTTAGATTTACAGTGCATTTGTTGGTCATTTTTCTCTATGGTCTACAGTGGGGAATGGAGGATCGATGCTTACGAAATGCAGGCTAGCAGCAGGAGCCTCTAGTCAGTGCTCTAAAGTCTCTGTATAATGACCAGCTACACAGCCTATATTTTGAAGAGAGAGAATGAGAGAGCGATGCAGTGCCGAGTCCTTTGAGAACTAACAGTACCATTGCCTTATTACCGGATGGAACTTACGGTTTAACTGTGCATTCATCAAATTAAAGAATCGTATAACAGTGCAGCACAGAAGGAGGCCATTCGGCCCATCGAGTCTGCGCCGGCTCTTTCGAAGAGCAATCCAGTTAGTCCCGCTCCCCCAGCTCTTTCCCCATATCCCTGCAATTTTTTCTCCTTCAAGTATTTATCCAATTCCCTTTTGAAAGCAGCCACTGAATCTGTATCCACCACCCTATCAGGCAGCGCATTCCAAATCCCAACCACTCATTGCGTAAAAAAGTTTTTCCTCATTTCGCCTCCGGTTCTTTTGTCAATCACCTTAAATCTGTGCCCTCCGGTTATCGACCCTTCAGCCATTGGAAACAGTTTCTCTTTATTTACTCTATCTAAACCCTTCATGGTTTTTAAACACCTCTGTCAAATCTCCTCTTAGCCTTCTCTGCTCCAAGGAGAACAGCCCCAGCTTCTCCAGTCTCTCCACGTAACTGTATTCCCTCAGCCCTGGAACCATTCTAGTAAATCTCTTCTGCACCCTCTCTTCGTAATTATAATTCTTATCGTTATGGAGACATGCAAGTTATAACCTCTACACAAAAGATATCTAGAGGTGTTGAATCCTAAGGAAAGCATGTGGGTTAGCACTCACAGATATTGGAACCCTAGGGGTGTGCAGATTCGTACTAATGGAAGCACTGAACACCTAGGAGTGAGTGGGTTATAATGAGACCATTGAAACTCACTGGGCCCAACGGTAGATTTCTCAATTCTTACTCAATTTCAGTGGGATCTACCTGTTCAGACTGAGATTCACACATTTTCGCTTAAAAATGGAACCCATTTTGATACATCTCCCTCTGAAATAATACACACAATTCCCAAGTCTTGAAGTCACTGCAGTGAATGCATGATCTTCCTCTGCCTGCTATTTTGCAAAGGAATTAACCTGCTTACCTCCAGTGGGTTAAAGCCTGCATTGAAACAGTGGAATGCCATACAAATGCCCTAAGCGTTCACCTACTGATGTTGTCAACTATAATTGCTAGACTCCCGTGTTTAAACTCATTTGTGATCTTTCCCACTCTCTTTTATTATATATAATTCTCCCCTCTAACATTTCCCTAATGTTTACAGCTCTGCCCATCAGTGATAAGACATCATGGAAAACACAATGCCAAGGGGTTTAACTAAACTTGACTTCCCAATTACAATGTATTTCAACTTTATTAATAACCCACGAATCCCAATGACATGGTATTCTCAAGGACAATGGAAATCTATAAGTAACACAAACACCATGTGGCATTAGTGTCAACGCCTACACTTGGTGTGGTATTATTGGGAGGTGCTAAAACCAAAGCTGATTACAGGCTCACATAATCTCCTCCGACCCAGACTGCATTCAGTAGCACCAGTCTGACAAGCCTCTAATGTGTGTGGGGGGGGGAAGCACAGGTTAAAAATAGCACCGTTTTGTTAGAAAATGGTGGGTTTTAAAACATGCTTTTTTAAACCAGAAGCTTAGCTTTGGCTTGGCTAGACTGAAATACAGCTATCTGTTGAAGAGCTGGGAGAACCAGGGAAATTAGCAAGTGGTGACAGAAGGAAGGGATGTGCCATCTGTGTAGCCGTGCAGATTGGCGGGCTTCAGTCAATAGCGATTTGCATAGGTTCCGTGTTTAGCCTGCGTTTCACCGGCATTCCAGATATGACTGACAAATGCACTGGATCCCTCCTTAAAGGGAAGGTCTGTGATAGGGTAGAAGGCAGGAGTGATTAAATGACAAAAGGGATGATAGTGCAAAGCAAAAGGATAAATGCAAGACTTTCTTTCCTTTTAAGAGATCATTGCCTCCATTTATCCTCTTTCACCAGCACATTCGCCGTTTCACCAGGCCCTTGGTACAGATATAACTAATGCTCTACTAGTGAACCGCTGAGAAATCAGGTGCGCGATCTTGCCAGCCCTGGGGAGGCGGGTATGGAAGCGGGACTGCCGGGAAAATGGCAGAATTTGGGGGCGGGTGCCCAACCCACCTCCGTGCCATCTTGCCAGGAGGCGGGTAGCCGACCCGCGCCGGGTCCCGTCTCCTTGGAGGCGGGAAGGGGATCAGTGCCACTTATCTGCCTGTTAACAGGTAGTTAACAGGCAGATAAGAGGATTATCTCCATTTTGCCCGCACAAGTGCGGGCTTCCCGAAGGCTCTGAACCCCGCCAGGGTCAGCGAGGCGAGCAGTGGGTCTGCGGGGTCTGCGGGGTGCAAAAGTGTGCTGTGAAGGTAAGTGATGGATGCAAGTGTGGAGAGGTGAGTATCTGAGGTAAGTGGAAAGTGATAGAAAAAGTTTACTTCCCTTTGTTTCTTCCTGCAGGCTTCAAGAGTTGGGTATGCGGAGATTCTCGCACCTCCGCGATAGAGATGACAGATGGCCGTTGCATTCTTCAATGCAGCAACCATCTAATTTCTGCAAAAGAAAGAGGTTTGATGAGTCTTGAATTCAAGAACTCATCAAACTACAGAGAATGTCAGTGTTTGACAGCTTCACAGAGCTGAAATTTTCACAGATGAAACGTCATACGTTGACGTTCTCTGTAACCGGCTTTCCCTTAATCGGCCTGCTAAGCCCACTAGGCGGGCTTAACAAGGTCAATCAAGGGAAAATAGCGTGGGTTGGCCAGAAGTTGATGGAGGCGGGACTGAAACCTGACAAGTGGGAGTCCCGCCTCCAAAAGCTCCCCATTGGCAAAATCCAGCCCAATGTCACGGTCTGAGTCCACCTCCCTCTTCTCCCAGCAGAATGCTGTGCTACTCCACCTGCTGGGAACTGAGCAAATTGGATTGACAGGTGGATTGGATTTGACAGGCTCCCCAAAGATTCCAATCCACTAAAACCCAATGACGGCAGCGAGCTATCAGATTTTAAGCTTTATTCTGGCTTAACAGCACTTTCCTACATTACAACAGTGACTACACGCCGAGAGTACTTCAGTGGTTGTAAAGCGCTTTGAGACGTCCGGTGGTCGTGAAAGGTGCGATAGGAATGCAAGTCTTTTCTTCTTTCTTGAAATGTGCAGAGTAAATGATCCTGGCTGATGCGCAAACCGCAATGCAAAGCTAATACACTCTCCCAAATCACTGAGGAGGAATCCCAAATCCATCTTTACAGCAACAGGGATCCAAGACAGAAGTTCTGACGAACAATCAGCCCAGACACGATCCCCCCATTAAATGGCCATAGCTTTCATCAAACCCACTAGTGGACTTCACCACAGGAGTGTCAGAGGCTGAAGAACCCTTCTCATTGGACCAGCAGCCAGTCTCTTGTCCTAACACCCCAAAATGTCCATGGGAACGCAGAGACACAAACTTTGCCACCAAACTAGATGGCGACCTATTTTGGTTTTAAACCGATTTATTAACAAAACCGCTGTTACAATCTGGAATGCGCTGCCTGTAAGGGCGGTGGAAGCGGACCCAGTAGTAACTTTCAAAATGAAATTGGATAAATACTTGAAGGGGAAAAATTTGCGGGGCTACGGGGAAAGAGTGGGGCTAATCGGACAGCTCTTTCAAAGAGCCGGCACAGGCACGATGGGCCGCATGGCCTCTTTCTGTGCTGTATGATTCTATAAAAGGATCAAACACCATTTAGAATTACATTTAGCAAAAGACTGAATTAACGGAGAGCAGATTCCCGAGTACGCACTCTTGCGTCAGTCACCTGACTCTCTGAAAGGGGAAATGGCTCGTCTTATCAAACAGGGCGGACAAGTGGTGGTGTGCTACTGTTCTCTTTCCTGGTCCAAGGTTATGCAGACTGGGCAACCTCACGCCCTTTGCAAGCGGATCCAGTCTTCAATTTATCCCCTCACCTCCAGCAAAATCCATCACTTCGTGCCGGTCAGAATATTTGAAAGAATTAAAAAACGATAAACTGAATATCGCGTTGTTAAAATAAACTTGCAGTTGTGGCAGTCCTGTTCATTTTTTTTTAATATATTGCTATCAGCAGGATGTACTCCCTTCCACCCTTTTGATAGGAAAAAAACTCCAAGCATTTTAATACTCAGGACATAACTGACATATTTTGGCACGGGCATGTGTAACGTGTCTCACATGTGACTTAAAGTCGTGAAGATATTTCCATTGGGGAGGCCAAAGATGGGGAGATGGGGGAGGTGTGGGTGAAACAAAACTAATACCAGGGAAAGTTTCACATGCAGTCATTTAAAAATATATATATCTTTTCTATGTAAAAAGAAACAGAAAGCAAAAGACTCAAGTTTTCCTGGCCTAGATTTACCTACAGCACAAGATCTTACAAAATGTAGCGGTGGTTTTTGTGTGACCTGCTTGCAGTTGGAAGAAATATTTAAAGGCACCATCTTATTGTGGTAAAATAATATTTGGGAAGTCTTATTGTCCCTCCATTTGTTTATAAGCACCATGCAATGATGCAATAAATAAGAACAGAAAATGCTGGAAACCCTCTGAAGGTCAGGCAGCATCCATGGAGAGAGAAACAAGGGTTAACCAGAACGATTTTAACCCTACTCGCTCAGTAGAAACCTGGCAGGTGGGGCAGTTAAAATCGCCCCTGGCTCTTACCTGTCCGAAAGCCACCACGATCGCAACGTCTGCAATTTTAACCTGCTCTTCCTGAGCAGGCAGCGAGGACACCCGCCCGGAGCCACCGGGGTCCTTCTTCACATATGCACGTGGCGGCCCGATGACATCACTGAGACCCGACTGTAATTTTAACTCAGGCCTGAGCGGGGAATCCACCTGGAGTTAAAATCGGGGACAACGTTTCAGGTTGATGACCTTTCATCAGAACTGAAAGTTGTTAGAGATGAACAGCTTTTAAGCAAGTGCAGAGTCAGAAAAAAGGGGTGGGGTGGGTGGGGAGGGAGGCGGCGGTTGGAGGTCTGTGATACTGATGATAACAGACACTTTTACGAAGCCACTGCAGCCATAACTAGCCCTTTAAGAATAGAATAACCAATAAAACGTCTTCAAATGCCTGCAGTGTCATTGACGATATATTTCAGCAGGCCCAGCTCCAATCGCTGGCTACTGTGAGTTTCCAAATGTTGGCCTGAAAAGATGTTAAAATCTGATCTGATCACTCCAACAAGAGCATATCAAACTCCCAATCGACTCAAAGAAAGACTTGCGTTTATATGGGGCTTTATGTCCCAAGGATGTCCCAAAGTGCTTCACAGCCAATTAAGTACTTCTGCAGTGTTATCACCATTGTCCTTTAGGCAAATTTAACAGCCAATTTTGGCGCAGCAAGGTCCAGCAAACAGCAATGAGATAAATGGCCTGACAATCTGTTGTAGTGACACTGGTTTCAGGGGTAAATGTTGGCCAGGACTTCGAGAGAACTCCCTAGCTCCTCCTTGAATCGTGCCTTGGGATCTTTTACATCCACCTGAGAGGGAAGACGGGAGCCTCAGTTTAATATCTCATTCAAAAGATGGCACCTCCGACAGTGCAGCACTCCTGAAAGATTAGGCTTTGAACTTGCTATGAGCTAGTCAGAGGTTGAATTTTACTTGCATGGGGCCCAGGTCCAAGATAAACGCTGGAGGCAGTGGAAACAAAGGGGGCGATTTTGCCAGCCCTGGGGAGGCGGGTTTGGATGCGGGACTGCTGGGAAAATGGCAGAATCTGGGGGGGGGGGGGAGACCCATCCCACCTCCGTGCCATCTTCCCAGGCGGCGGGTACCCGACACGCGCTGGGTCCCGTCTCCTCGAGGCGAGAAGGGGATTAGTGTTAACAGGCAGTTTTTTGGAGAATCCCTATTTTGAGCCCTGAAGTGTGGGCATCCCGACGGCTCCGAACCTCGCCAGGGTCAGCGAGGCGGGCCGTCGGTCTGCGGGGGTCGGAGGGGCCGAGATGTCCGGTGTGCAGGTGAGTGATGAGTGCATGTGTGCAGAGGTAAGTGTGTGAGGTGTGTGTAAAGTGTTTTAATAAGTTTTACTTACCTTTACTTCTTCCTGCAGGCTTCCTCCCTTCAGGTGTCGGGAGTCCCTCAGCTCACCGGCACAGAAAGCAGAATGGCCGCTGAACTGTCAAAAACTGCGGCCTTCTGCTTTCTGCTCAGGAGAGCTCTCCAACTCAGCCTGAGTGACTGGACTGAACTTAGAGGACAGATTGTCAGTGTTTGGCAGCTTCACAGAGCCCTCAAACGCTGACAGTTCATCTGTCAAAAGTTCTTGGCAGATGAAACGTCACTCGCTGACGTCACCTGTAACCGGCTTTCCCTTAATTGGCCTGCTGAGCCCGCTGGGCGGGCTTAACAAGGTCAATCAAGGGAAAATAGCGTGGGTTGGCCACAAGTCGATGGAGGCGGGACTAAAACCCGACAAGTGGGAGTCCCGCCTCCAAAAGCTCCCCATTGACAAAATCCAGCCCTAAGTGTACTTAATTTATATTTAAATAAGAAAAAAATACATAAAATGAAAGTTATTCAGCGGAGTGCAGGAAGAAATAAAGCAAGCAATAAGATATTAAGATAAGGGAGGAAAAGAATGGTAAAGCATATATCGTTTTTTAACAGCTTCATTTTGATTAAGGATAGTTTTAGAATGACTATTTTTCATTAATGTTGCAGTAATATAGCTGCTCCTACCTCAATAGTTTTATTACTGTAACATTAGGGTTTGTTTAAGATTCACAGTACATGAGCTATTAATTTTTAGGTTGTTCGGCCGAGGAAGTACAGCTTTCTTTGAAGCAGGTGGCAGATTAAGAGTTAAAGTGACATTTTTAGTGGGGAAAGTACCTCAGAATCCCCCATTAGCGAACTTGTTCCAGAACTAGACACAATTGCATTTTTCAAATTTTTAGCATACCTGAAATGACATAAAAGGAACTGAATATGACTTAAGAGCTGCCTGTCACAGAAGCTGATCCAGCACGCGCCATAATCCCTCCATTTAATTAATGTTTCTCAGCTGTTTCTTATTCCTGTTCCACCCCGAGCTGTTTTATATAAAGCAGCTGGGTTGCCACGACAGTGGTTTCCTGCTGACAATTAGGGGTAAACGGTGTAACAGTCAGCACTTTCCTTCGGCTGCCAACGCGCACTTTTTCCCCTGTGGCGGACATTCTGTCAGGGTCCGAAGGTCGCGGTGGTCAGTCCTTCACTACAGCCAGATGGTTTCTAGCTGATCATCGTGAAATAGTCTCAGGTCTCTTTAGCGAGACAGCAAGAAAAAAAACGACTCTGGATTCATCTGTTGAACACTGGTGTTTTTTGTCAGCTGATAAAATGGTCATTCATTCCAGATTTCTGCTGCTCATCTTTGGGCAGTGCGCCCAAAGAATGTGATAGTAAAAATCATTGCACAGGATGGGAAGCTATGCTAACAGAGAGTAAGAGGGGGTCACGGGCGTCAGTGGCCATTTGCTGCCCAGGACCTTGAATTGGTTCATTTCAGTTTCTCAGACCAAGGTCTGAGATGGGATTTGGTTGGAGTTCGCATGACTAATTTTTCAGGCAGTTGACAGATTAGTGATTTGTGGCCAAGCCAAAAGTGACTCTTACATAGAATTGCCTCGAGTCGACAGCAGAGAAACAGGCCATTCGACCCAACTGGTCTATGCCGGTGTTTATGCTCCACTCGAGCCTCCTCCCACCCTATTTTCCTCTCACCCCATCAGCATATCCTTCAATTCCTTTCTCCCTCATGTGTTTATCTAGCTTCCTCTTCAATGCATCTATGCTATTCGCCTCAACTACTCCATGTGGTAGCGAGTTCCAGATTACATAGTTACATAGTATTTACAGCACAGAATCAGACCATTCGGCCCAACAGCTCTATGCTGGTGTTCATGCGCCACACGAGCTTACTCCCACCATACTTCCACCCTTCTTTATCAACATATCATTCTATTCCTTTCTCCCTTATATGTTTTTCTAGCTTCATGTGTCAGCCAGTGGTGTTGGCCACGATTTCCCCAACCTCGGCGGGTCTGGTGCGGCTGGGGTTGGTGGCAGGTCCCAACCTCGCTGCTGGCTCCAGCCCGCTTGTTAAGCCCGCCCGGCGCATTTGCCGGCCAATTGAAGGAAGCAGGTCTGATGACGTCACTTGATGACGCATTATCAGCCGGTTTCCTTAAAGGAACAGTGCACACATTTATTTTGACATTTGTGCTGTCAGTATTCTACAGCATTGAGGTGCTGCAAACACTTACAAGCACTGCACAGAGGTGCACGGCTGCACCCAGGCTCTCCCATGACTCCCTCCATAATGGAGGGAGTCACAGCACGCAGGGAGGTTCTCTTCCCTTCCAATGGGCAGGAGAGATCACCCCAGGAGATCAACGCAGCCTGGTTGCACATTGCACAGGAGGACACAAGCAGGAATGTCGTCAGGAGGACCAGGCTGCAGTGGCGCAAACCTTTCAATGATCTCAGTCGATCACGAAACGTTACTGCAAAGCCACACTCAACCTCATCCTGCTGTGCCACTCATCATATCCACATCACTCTGCCTTCCCTACCCTACTCCTGCACATCCTTACTCACACCAATTTACTTTGCACCTCCACCCATCCCTCTCTATCTACATTATCACTTCCCCATCTCACTAGCCATCCCTCACACTCACCCTCATCCTAGTCCAATCATACCAACTAACAACACACAGGGTAAGCACTTGTGTGTTTTAGCCAATGTTCATGTGAAGTTTCTGTTAATGTGGTGTCAAACATTGAAATCTTTATTTTCAACACTTTGCATTCTTGGACAGATTTATGTGCACCTTTGGAAGTGGCTTAGTGAGTTGCAGTGAATGGTGAGACATAACGGTACCCCTAGCAATGGTCATGAGTGTGCAAGGAATGGCTTGGGCATTGTAGGGATACTTTATGGTGTTGGTGTGGGGTGGTGCTAACGTGGCGCATCATGTGGCAGCCAGGGTGTACAGCATCAAGTGAAGTAAATCTGGCCATGGTGAGGCCATCCCTGGCCTCCCGGGCAGCAATGTGCTCGGGTGCTGATGCCCTGTGTCCTGTGCGGCGGCATCAGGTGATTGCGGAGAAGGTTGGCATTGTTGTTGGTGCTGCTGGTGTGCCTGGTGCTGCTGGTGTTGGGGATGATTGTGGTGGGATTCTGAGGACCAAGTTGAGATAGTTTTAAGGGCACCGATGCTGATGTAATAGTAGGCAGGTGAACTTGAGATGACAGAAGCAAATCTGTCAATGGTGAGAGAGGTTGTTCCAATGAGGTGACACTGGATACAGAGTTCACTCCAACACTTGCAACCTGCATAAAGCTCAATCTGTCTTCCAAATGCAGTAAGCAGCAGCTTCTGAGCTTGGATAGTGAACAACTGTAAGATGGGAGCTTTTATACCACATTTGCAGCTGTCAAGTAAAGAGATGATCCCATGCCGAATCAACACTGCTTACCTGACGTGATCCCCGAGCAGCGTGGAACCCATGGGCAACCTCGTAAAATGGTAAGGTGGGCTCAAAATTCTCTTTAACAGGCTGTTAATAAGGTCTTAATCACCTAAATTGCACCCCCCCCCCCGCCGCTTGGTGTCGGGTCTGTTCAGCGCTGACAGACCCGACATCTGGGAAACTAGCGTGGCTGCAGGTTGACAGCGGATTCCCTACCCGGTCAAAAAAAACTTTTCGCACCCGACCCGCCACCAAACACACCCGCTGACCCCACGAAAAATTCCCCCCTATGTGTCATCCTTGGCTCAGTTGGTAGTACCCTCACCTCTGGGTCAGAAGGTTGTGAGTTCAAGTACCACTCCAGAGATTTGAGCACAAAAATCTAGGCTGACGCTCCAGTGCAGTGCTGAGGGAGTGCTGCACTGTCAGAGGTGCTGTCTTTCAGATGAGACATTAAACCGAGGCCCTGTCATCCCCCTGAGGTGGACATAAAAGACCCTATGGCACTATTTTGAAGAAGAGCAGGGGAGTTCTCCCTGGTGTCCTGGCCAATATTTATCCCTCAACCAACATCATTAAAGCAGATTATCTGGTCATTATCACATTGCTGTTTGTGGGAGTTTGCTGTGAGCAATTTGGCTGCCGCGTTTCCTACATTACAACAGTGACTACACTTCAAAAAAAGTACTTCATTGGCTGTAAAGCGCTTTGGGACGTCTGGTGGTTGTGGGTGGCGCTATAGAAATGCAAGTCTTTCTTCCTCTTAAATGTATCTATACTGCTCCCTTCAACTACTCCACGCTCCGGGTAAAGACTCTTGTACTGTTTTTTTTCTCCAGCAACTTCTTTAAAATGGAGGTAAAATAGCCCTCCCATGATGTCATTGGATATGTTAACTTGACTTGGTTAGTAGCGCCCTTGCCTGTGGATTAAAGTCCTATGACGGGACCCAAGCGCATAATCTTTGTCTGGCATCCCAGTGCGCCACTGAGGTAGTGCTCCATTAACAGAGCCACTGTCCTTCAGATGGGACGTTAACCCAAGATCCTGTCCATTCGGCCGGTTCAGGGGAGTGCTGAAGATTCAAAGGCACTATTCAGCAGAAGAACCTTCCTGGTGCCCTGCTCAGTATTTCTCCCTCAACCAGTATCACCAAGAAAAATACAGATTAACTGGTCGCTTATCTCACTGCTGCGGCACACTGTTGCCGCAGATTGGCTGCCACATTCTCCAATTTCAGAGTCTTCGCACTTGAAAAGTATTTCACTAAGTGACATGTGTTTTGATAGGATGATAAGGCACCATATAAATATACCTTTTCTCTTGCCATTCTTGCCTCTTTTAATCACTATACATTCCTAAACCGTTCCTTACCTCTCTGCGTAAAGAAAGACTGGCATTTCTATAGCGCCTTTCACGACCTCAGGACGTCCCAAAGCGCTTCACAGCCAATGAAGTACTTTTGAAGTGCAGTCGCTGTTGCAATGTAAGAACATTGGCAGCAGCCAATTGGTGCACAGCAAGCTCCCACAAACAGCAATGCGATAACGACCAGATAATCTGTTTTAGTGATGTTGATTGAGGGGTAAATATTGGCCCAGGACACTGAGGAGAACTCACCCCTGCTCTACTTCGAGATAGTGCCGTGGGATCTCTTACATCCACCCAAAAGGGCAGACGGGGCCTCGGTTTAACGTCTCATCCGAAAGACGGTGAATACAAAGCACTGTATGCTCACCTATTCTGACCAACTTTATCACCATGGCATCTTCTTTCCTCATAAGGATTAAGCGAGAAACATTACAACGGTGGAAACAGTGCCTCCAACAACCCCAAGACACTGTAATTATTTAACAAAGGGAACTGATGGTATGCGGACAGGGAGCACACAGGATTTGTTAGTCATTGATCACAATTTACCCACACTTCTTAGAGGGAAAGAGATGTCATGGCAACTCAGCTGGTTTAATTAAGTTTGCTCGAAGTTCTCTGACAAGAAGAACAGGCTGACAGACATTAATTAAATTGAAGGAAGACAGGGTAACGCAAGGAGTGACTTCAACTCTGGGGTTTAGTTTCCCTTTTTATATGAAAAAAAATCTAAAATTAAATCTACTTCATCTCACATGCGACAATGCGAGGCAGCTGAACTAGCGTTCGTTAGTAGTGATTAACCTGCCATGCTTCAGCAATCACATGCATCTTAATTCAACCCTCTTGCAGCCTTGAGCAACTCCCTCCCAGCCATTTCCCCTGAGGACGTCATCACCGCTATTTCAACAAAATATTTGAAACAATGGAGAGAAGCGCAGGGGGGGAAAAAGAACAAAAATGGTTGTTCAGTTACATAATGGGCCGGATTTTGCGACTCCTACGGGTGCGTTCAAAAAGGTAAGTTTATTTTCCAAAAAATTAATTTTTGTTTAAAATATTTAATTAAATGGCATTTTAATTAATTTTAAATATGTAATTAAAACATTTTTTTATTTAATGTGTTGGTGTATTTTTTAGGTGATCCCCATTCATACTTCTGACAGTTCCGTACGTACAGAACTGTCAAAAGGTTGAATGGGGAATTCCCGTCTTCCATAAGAACATAAGACATTAGGAGCAGGAGTAGGTCATTTGGCCCCTCGAGCCTGCTCCGCCATTCAATAAGATCATGGCTGATCTGATCTTGGCCTCAACTCCACTTCCCTGCCCGCTCCCCATAACCCTTGACTCCCTTATCGTTCAAAAATCTGTCTATCTCCACCTTAAATATATTCAATGACCCAGCCTCTGCAGCTCTCTGGGGAAGAGAATTCCAAAGATTCACGACCCTCAGAGAGAAGAAATTCCTCCTCATTGGTTGGGCCGGCCCACGTGATCCCAGGAGCGCCTACGCACCGCTTGCACCCCAGGGATACGTGGGGCTCTGCCCGCGCGGACCCGAAGAGGCCCAGGAGCGCAAGCCGCCATTCCACCCGGGCCACCAGGTAAATTCGTGGACATTTTGCAGGTCGGAGGCATCCGCCCGCGGGGGAAGCCTCCGATCGCAAGTGTTGGCCCTATAATTCTTTTTATTGGTAGGACTTTTTGAAGGGAGTAGCGATTGCGATGGTCTTTTAACATGTAGAGAAGAATAGCTTCAATTAGTTTGCATTGTCCCTGGTTGCCAACTCATTTTAAAGATCTATTTCTTATGTGTTAAGAGGGCTGAATTGTAAATCTGAAGTGGTCTGAATGTTGCCTGGTGTATGGGGATGGTATAATCCATGGTAATGTTGGAGCAATTTATATTTTTTGCTGGCCTAAGTGGGAGCTATGGATCTGTGTTCTTTGGTCGAGTGGTGTTTATGTCTTTGGGTATCTTGTCAATTGAGGGGAGCATCTGCACCAGCTTGGAATATCAGCAACAGTCTCTATACATGAAGGATGGAGATTCTCTTCCCAAAGATTGAGAATCCAAAAATTCTAAGATCAAAGAAAACAGCAACAGATCCAGTTCTGAATGCTTACAGCACCCACAAAAAAAACAAGTTCTATTTGAGTCCCAAGAGATCCCGCACAAACAACTGTGAACATCTCATTCAGGACCATGAGCCGCCAAGAGATCCTGAAAAGAACTGCCCACTCACAGCGTCTCACCGGGGCCTTTGTGTCCCACTCATGTTGACGTGATGCAACACAAACAAACATTGCATCACCATCCAGAGATGTGAATCTGCGGCTGGGAGACTATTAAAGCAGACACTGAGTAAAATGGTAAATAGTGAAGCCCAACAGAAAATTAAGGAAGACACAGTGTACGGACCAGGAAAGTGGCAGGTTTGATCTTTGACCTATGCCAGATTAATTTCAACAAGGGTGTTAGTAGGGGGGCTACAATTTGCTTCAATATCTTTGGACTGGTGTCCTGGCCAACATTTCTCCACGGTGTCCTGGCCAATATTTATCCCTCAATCAACACCTTAAAGAAAACAGATTGTCTGGTCATTATCACATTGCTGTTTGTGGGAGCTTGCTGTGTGAAAATTGGCTGCCGCGTTTCCGACATTACAATAGTGGCTACACTTCAAAAATACTTCATTGGCTGTAAAGAGAGAGGGGCGGGGGGGAAATCAGCCAGGGTTTTTGCTCCCGATTTGCTGTTGAATGGCCACGGGCGTGAAGGCAGGATCGGACCCAAGGGATGTCCCGTCCCGCACCCCCGACATGCAAATAGCCTAATGGCACTTGCTGTGTGGGCTTATACATCAACAATGGCCACTGTTTCTGCAGTACGTCCCGAAGCTGTGGTACCTTCACCCCAACATCTTCAGGAAAGCAGGGATGACAACTGGGAAAGGGAGGGGGGAGGTGGGGAAAGACAGACTTCTGAAAACTGCATAAGTGTATCCTGTAAGCCTCAATTAAGCAGCATTGTTTTCTGAATGTGTGGTAGCCAGAGTGCTGTTAAGTCTGAGGGGAAATTATTATACAGAATGAAGTAGTTTAAAAAAATGATTATTGTGTTGCCTTTTATGAAGCACAGAATTTTTAAACGCACAATTACATTTGGAGCTGCGTAGTCATAAGTCTGACAAACCTATGACAAGAGATGGACAGCAGTGGCAGGAACAATGAGGACTCGTCAGTCGGAATCATTTAATTTTTTTTAAATCGAGACGTCCACAGGATGGGCGATTCACAAAGGGATTTAATCATTCATTGCAGCGTGAAGTGTTGTGATGTGGAAGCACTTCAAGGCCCCGATTTTAACTCTCATCGCCTGGCGGAAACCGGGATGGGAGGGGTGAAGGCGGGGGGGGGGGGGGGGGTGGGCAATTAGAACGTGGGCAGCCACTGATCCAACTGCCTTCCCGTCGTGTCCTGATGTTAAGCTGCTCTTTTGAGCAGGTGAGCGGGACACGCGCAGGACGGAAGTGGGGTCCTTCTTTAAATATGCAGATTGGTTCCCGATGTCGCGAGACGGCGCGATGTCTCGGTGAAGCAGCGACAGCTTCCCCGTCAGGCCAGAGCGGCCGGCAGATGGGCCGTGGGCCAGAAAAGGCCCAGAGAGATAAGTTTAAACGTTTTGGGTTTCCCACATTACGACGGTGACTACACTTCAAAAGCACTTCATTGACTGTAAAGCGCTTTGAGACGTCCGGTGGTCGTGAAAGGCGCTATAGAAATGCAAGTCTTTATTTTCTTTCTTTATTTCAGGTTTCACTGTGGGCCAAGGGGAGCAGAGAAATAAACCTTGGACTCTCCCATTGCCCTGGGCTCTTCCCGCCGCCCGATTGCCTCCAGAGCCCTTCCCCACCCCCCCTCAACTAACTGGCGGGACCATTCCCACGGGTTCCTGGCTGCAGCCTCCAGCCGCCGAATCCTCGCTCCCGCTTCCCGGCCAGGTAGTGGTCACGACCAGGGTTCAGGGGTCGGACTCCAGGAAAACTTAAGGGAAGGAGATCAACCGGCCCTTCAAGTCCCAGGACTCCCCGGGTTTGACGCCCTCTTCGGGGCTTGCGCGCACCGTACCCGAAACCCAACCACCCCCCCCCCCCATTAGAATCGGGGTCTGTGTGTGTGTACCCGGAGACCACACATCATGCACTAATTTCATTGCCTAAGGCGACTTAAGTGCCTCCTTTTGTACAAACCCTATTAGAATGGTTGTTAGCAGGCTTACAACACTTCCCTTCGTTGTGGTCACGTGTTTGAATGTGTAAGCCGTCCATGAACTTCAGCGTCCAGGGTTTTCAATACGTTTCCCTTGTTCCCTTCCCCCATCCACCTTACATCCCAAACGCATCAGTGCCAAGAATCAAACAAACTGAAAGCTCCTGATGGTGTATCAAGCAATTGAAAGCTCGATGCCTGACCAGCAGGTTAATAATTTTGAATCTTATGCTCTCACTCAAACGCACTTGCTTTAGATGGATGAGTATCATCTGTTTTGAACTCAGGCTGATAGAAGGGGCATAGTGTGGAACCAAAATGTTCAATCTGAGACAAAGATAAAAATGGCAATCAGGGTTTATCTAACACTGCCATGCATCAATGTGATTGATATTGATGCATCGCAGTGTTAATGGATAATCTGTCAACTATCCGCTGATATTTCGCAAGAACGCAAGAGCCCAAGTATAAAACAAGAAAAGGCTGTTGAGTCCATCAAGCCCAATGCATTGTTCACAACATGTATTGTCATGGACTCTCCCTAATTGATTCACTTGAAGGAGACAAATAACCAGAGATTGCAACACCAGAGAGGAGAAAACTCTGAATTTCCACCACGATCTCTAGCATAACTGAATGAAAAACTCCAGGACATCATCTAAGATTATTTAATTCACTCGGTTGTGTTCTGTCCTCACAGGGCTATACCAGTGGGACCTCAGCTTACTGCTGATTTGCAGCCAGTTTTCATATTGTGGACACGTGCTCACTAGAAGCCAGGTACAAGCTCATTTGAAGTTGGTCCTTTACAGCTCAGAGTGTATTTGAAGCCTGTCTATGTTTCTATGCCATATATTGAGCGTGAATCAAATTTCCGTTGTCAAATATCAAAAGGATTAATAAACCGAAGGAAAAACATTGCACACTAACACTGAAAATACAATACTTGGAAAACCTAAGTCCCTGACAAAGCCTCTCAAAGTCCAATTCATGAAAAAGGATTGTCTTTCTGCTTAAAACAGCTCCAGGAGATCATCAACTGATGAGAAACCACTGGACTCAACTCAGTTCTCCTTGAACTGTTGTTCGAACTGATTTTCCAGCATATAACTGAGCGCCTGCAGAATCTTCAACTTTACTTCAGATTGAGTTGTTATTTGTGACAAAGATAAGGTCCCCAATACTGGCACATGGTGTAGTGTCCTAGGAATAGCCCATAACCACCCTATCATGGAGCCTCTGCCTTCATGGACACCAAAGCATCAGCCCAACAAATCCCCCCAGCTCTTTACAAAAATCCCTCAAAAAGGTTTAAGCAACTAGTTTGAAATATCCGAACAATGTTCAAACATGACAGTGCCTGACAAGAACAAGTGAAGTACATTAACACTCTTGTCAGCCGTCCCTTCTATCAAACTAAACTCTGGTGTTTTTAAGAAAATCTATGGGTGCCCCGATGTAGCCTGTCGAATTCGGACATTGAGCCGGGCCGCAGGTATGCACGGGAGCAGGGGGGGGGGGGCGGTGGGGAGCTGGGGTCGGGGGTATTTTGTGGAGGCAGGGCTGAGCACTCCTGCTCCTTCTGACTCCACAAAACTATCGCTTTGAAAAGGTTTTGTGGCCGTGTTTTTTTTTGAGCACAGGACCGCTGGTTAGGCTGCTCAACACCTGGTGCAACTAGCTGGAGCGTGTGTGGTACAAGTTCCACCGATTCGGAACCTGAGTTTCGCAACCGGCGCTGGACCCCGATTTGCAAAGTAAAACAGCCTTAAGCCTGATTCAGGCGGGCGAGCTGCTCGCTCATTTACAGGCCCGTCTGAATATGGCAGTAGGCCAGTCTTGGGCATCAATGGGGTGGAAGAGGTGCCGCCCTGATTTTCAACTCCTGGCCGCCCGTTTTTCAGGCACAATATGGACGGTCGTGAGTTGAATTCTCCCCCCATCTGCCTTTGGCAGTCCACCAAAGACCTTTATGGTTTCTAATGAAATGCTTAGCACTCTAGATAAGGAAAGTTTACAATAGCTAGAATACTAAAAATGTTGGGGCTCCCAATTGGCAGCCCTCAGATTGCAACCTAGTCTGAGGTAGTGTTTTACAATTGGCCTTCCCTTGGAGGACAAGTTTCCCCAACTCTCAGGTGGCTTGTCTACGATGAGAACGAAAAGCCTTGGGGCCTCTTCTAGTGCTACCCAACCATGTAAGCAGATAGACAGGCTGGGGAGCAAGTCCACTGAGATCACAGAATCCCCACAGTGCAGATAGAGGCCATTTCGGCCCATCAAGCCTGCACCGACACATATCCCACCCTATCCCCGTAACCCCACGTATTTAATCCCCCTAATACTAAGGGTCAATTTTATCATAGCCAAATCAACCTAACCCGCACATCTTTGGACTGTGGGAGGAAACTGGAGCACCCGGAGGAAACCCACGCAGACACGGGGAGAATGTGCAAACTCCACACAGACAGTCACCTGAGGCCGGATTTGAACCCAGGGTCCCTGGCGCTGTGATAACCACTATGCCACCGTGTTGCCCAACATGTGGACTAAAACCGCCAACTCCTTCCACTCCCTCAAATCACAGAGTCTGACTGATCGGCAGAAATTAGTAAGAGGAGGGACGAAGGGGTAAAAAAAAAAGGAGGAAATTTGAAAAACAGACAACAAATCTCTGGTGCAACTGATCACGCGACAGAATTGGCGAAGCCATCCAGCCCCTGTCTACCACTAATAACACTTACTGTGAATTCTCTACCCCAGAGGGCTGTGGATGCTCTGTCACTGAGTATATTCAAGACAGAGATAGATTTCTGGACACTAAGGGAATCAAGGAATATGGGGATCGGGCGGGAAGGTGGAGTTGTGGTAGAAGATCAGCCATGATCTTATTGAATGGCGGAGCAGGCTCGAGGGGCCGAATGGCCTACTCCTGCTCCTATTTCTTCTGTTTTTATGTTCTAAAACTGGAAGTGGAAGGATGATCTTATACTGTAGATCATTGGTGAGCAGTAAGACTTCTAACAGCTCAGCCCACCTGGGGAACATCAATCTGCTCTTTCAAGTCACTGAAAAAAACAGAGGCTTACAACAGATGCCAGACTAGTTAGACCAAATAAATATAGTCAAGCAGCTGAGGGAATGTTATACCATCCGCTCTTAATGAACAGTAACATACCTCACACCCAAGGGATGGATATTTTGTTGTTGATAAATGTTTTATCTTGTTCCCCATTGCCTCTTCCACAAGTCATATCACTGCCGTAAGTTTTCTGCCATTTTAAACCACACCCTGCAGTGGAGTTACTTGGATTTCTGTCTGAAGTAAGGTCCTGCTGCCTCCTTCGTACTGCTTGCTTCCAAAAAGTGCACGTCTTCCTCTCACGACAGCTGGATTTAAAGCAAATCACTGCTACTGTGCTTCAGATTCTCACCAGGACTTGTGTGTCCTCACAGTGGATCATCTCATACTGTGAGACCATCCAATTAAAGTTAGGATCCAGATCCTAGGCTCCAAATCTGTACTCGCCAAAGGGAGAATCTCAGCTCAACTCAAGCCAAAACTCAAATCAAAGCTTCTATGAACTCTTTAGTTCCCTTTTCTTTTTCTTCCTTCAAGGACAAAGCAAGAATTTTTGGAGCAGAGCCATTTTCCTGCGAGAGGAAGGAAGGAAGGAAGGGTGACATCAACAGTTGTCTCGTGTTTGATGGCTAGCTCAACACTCGTTCCTGCCCGAGTGCAACCCAAAGTATTTCAGATTCGATTTTCAATCCAAATTAAGTTGATTTAAATAGGGCAGAAGAATGCGAGAAGATCTGGTCAATAAGGGACTTCATCCCCTCTGATAGCACACCATTTAACATATTTGTATAAATTACCACGGTGGGATATTTTAATGCTGTCCCCAATCCATTTAATCCAAACTGGTTAACAACTAGGTTATAATAGCACACAGAGGAAATGAAACTCCTCAGTGTTGTTTATAGCTATGATTCACACACTGGATTATTATCTTATTGGCCCCGAACAACTCAATGTACCAGGCTTCAAGTTGGAGGGAAAGTCCTTGACGTAATAAAGACTCACTACGCACTTGAACATAAAGCAAGGCTTTAATCAACTTGTAACAAAACATGGAGGTCGAGTTAGCAGTCACTAGCTTCCTGTTTCCAGATTGTCTCTGCCCAAGGTGGGCCCATGCCTGAGTATTTATACTCCCTGGACGGCGCCCCAGCTGGCCGCCCAGTAGTACTTCCTGAGTTGTTACTTGCGATTTATGACAGTCCTCTCTGCCCGTTTTCTGCCCCAGAATCGATGCATCGGAGTTTCCGATCTACTTTGGGCCTCCCCACAATCTACCAGCTGAGTCACCCGCAACAGCTCATCAAAGGTTTATTTAAAGAGTAACATTGGCAACACCTAATTTCCAGCAGTTACACTCACAATGTGCACTTAGATAAGTTGCGCCTGTTGCCAGCGTTAAAGAATGTGAATTTTGTAATATTATGGACAAATAGAAATTTGGCTCCATTGCACCCCAACATCGCGAAAAAAAGCGCCTCCCGAGAAATTCGGCCGGGTGTTGCTGAGACACTACCCGATAGCGCCACAGCCTCACTGGCCGCTAGCAGGGCCAACTTCCGCTCGCTGGGCGGCGTTTAAAGGGGAGGTCTGGCTGCGACCCGCGCCGCCATTTTCTTTTTTTGGCCGACCTCCAGGTCGGCCCTCCGTGGTGTGCCATGGCGTGATCCTGGCCGCCATCACACAGCCTGGCACCACATCTCGCCGCCGGGCTGCTGCCACGGCACCACGCCACCCTGGTGGCCGAGTGTGGGCCATCGGAGGCCCTGCAGAATGCGCAGCGGCCCCTCCCCTTTAACTGAAGGGGAGGGGCGTTGAAACGCGGCAGCGCAGCCGCGGTGCCTCCCCGGAGCGCTGCCGATCACGCCCCGACATCGGCTCGGTTACCGCCCCACCAGGAAGTGGAGCGCCCAATATTGCGCTCGACTTCCTGTGTGGGGCGGTAAGCCGAATTTAGCAGCCGGGGCGGTACTTCCTCGCCGGGCGCTAAATGTCTGGCCTTAACTCGGTTATCGCCTCCAAACGGGGCGTAACCGAATTTCGCGCCCAAAGGCTACAGTCCTGTTTGCCAAGAACGAATTCAACACGCAGTCAACCGCTTGAAGGTTTATGAAAGAACAGACGTATTTATGGTCAATATTAAGATTGCATAAGATACGTTCACGGGAGATACACACATTGCAGCCAGTTGAGCTCAACCCTCCTGTCCTCCTTCCCTTTTTCATCTCTCCCACCTCACATTACAATGGTCTTGTTCTTCAGCTCAGTTAAAAGGTCATTACATCACCTCCTCCAGGACCTTCACTCCTGGTTTTACATTAGGTACTATTAGCTCAACATACTAAAGACTTAAAAAGTTTCCACAGCTTGATCGCAGGACATAATTACATAGGATTACATCGGATATACGGCACAGAAACAGGCCATTCGGCCCAGCCAGTCCATGCCAGCGGGGTTTATGCTCCACTCGAGCCTCTTCCCATCTTTCCTCATCTAACTCTATCAGCATAACCCTCTATTCCCTTCTCTCTCATGTGCTTATCGAGCTTCTCCTTAAACGCATCTGTACTATTTGCCTCAACCACTCCCTGTGGCAGCGAGTTCCACATTCTCACCAGTCTCTGGGTAAAGAAGTTTCTTCTGAATTCTCTATTTGATTCCTTGAATATAATATAATCTACCTTATCTATTTACTTGTACAGAAAAGAATAAAGATATAAATGTATCAATGAGAAGATTAGAATTTTCCACGGCTATTTTATACAAAGACAGTTGCAGCCTTACAGACTTCTTGACATCCTGCAGACACTGCCCATCAGCTACATTTGCAGTCTCTTTTTAATTCAAAGATTTTAATTACGGAACTAATAAAATGAAAGCAATGTGTGATTCTTTCACGAAAATTGGATTTCTTAACTATTTCTCAATCTTAATCTCTGACACCAGAATCAGCTGAGACTGCAGGCAATGAGGCGCTTTTGAACCTGGCAGATGCTGACAATTTGTCTCTGGATTATTCGAGCTGAGAAAGGATTTTTGGAGTGTTTTTTTTTTGTTGCTATTTTCATAGACAGCGCTGGACTTGCCTCTGAGTGCCACCTGAGCGGGACCCTTGAGACCCCTGGGATTTCTTTGCTCCCATCTAAAGTGAGAGGCTCTGAGGACCACGTATGGGATTCCCAATGGGCATTCCTCAGTTTAAAAGGAAGAAAACCTTGCATTTCTATAGCGCCTTTCACAACCTCAGCACGTCCCAAAACGCTTCACAGCCAATGAGGTACTTTTGCAATGTAGGAAACGCGGCAGCCAATTTGCGCACAGCAAGCTCTCACAAACAGCAATGTGATAATGACCAGATATCTGTTTTAGTGATATTGGCTGCGGGATAAATATTGGCCAGGTCACCAGAGAGAACTCCCCTGGTTTTCTTTAAAGTCGTGCCATGGGATATTTTAAGTCCACCCGAGAGAGCAGACGGGACCTCAGTTAAACGTCTGATCTGAAAGACGGCACCTCCGACAGTGCAGCACTCCCTCAGTACTGCACTGGAGTGTCAGCCTGGATTACGTGCTCAAGGCTCTGGAGTGGGACTTGAACTCCCTGGATTCCGCTAAGGTCCCGGCAGACTGGAAAACTGCTAATGTAACACCCTTATTTAAAAAGGGCAGTAGACAGAAGGCTGGTAACTATAGACCGGTTAGCCTAACATCTGTGGTAGGTAAAATTTTGGAGTCCATTATTAAGGAAACAGTAACAGGACATTTGGATAATCATAATTTAATAGGACAAAGTCAGCATGGTTTTACGAAGGGGAAGTCATGTTTGACAAATTTGCTGGAGTTCTTTGAGGAAGTAACATATAGAGTGGATAAAGGGGAACCAGTGGACGTAGTGTATTTAGACTTCCAAAAGGCATTTGACAAGGTGCCACACAAAAGATTATTGCTTAAGGTAAAAAATCACGGGATTGGGGGTAATATTCTGGCATGGATAGAGGATTGGCTATCTAACAGAAAGCAAAGAGTTGGGATAAATGGTTCATTCTCAGACTGGCAATCAGTAACTAGTGGTGTTCCACAGGGGTCAGTGCTGGGTCCCCAACTCTTTACAATCTATATTAACGATTTGGAGGAAGGGACCAAGTGTAACATATCAAAATTTGCAGATGATACAAAGATGGGAGGGAAAGTAGTGAGTGAGGAGGACATAAAAAACCTGCAAGGGGACATAGACAGGCTAAGTAAGTGGGCAGAGATTTGGCAGATGGAATACAACACTGGAAATTGTGAGGTGATGCACTTTGGCAGGAAAAATCCGAGAGCAATTTATTATCTTAATGGCAAGAAACTGGAGAGTACTGAAGTGCAAAGGGATCTGGGGGTCCTGGTGCACGAAACTCAAAAGGTTAGTATGCAGGTGCAGCAAGTGATTAAGAAGGCAAATGGAATGTTGGCTTTCATTGCTAGGGGGATAGAATATAAAAATAGAGAGGTATTGCTTCAGTTGTACAAGGTATTGGTGAGACCGCACCTGGAATACTGCATACAGTTTTGGTGTCCTTACTTAAGGAAAGACATCCTTGCTCTCGAGGCAGTGCAAAAAAGGTTCACTCGGTTAATCCCGGGGATGAGGGGGTGGTCATATGAGGAGAGGTTGGGTAGATTGGGACTCTACTCATTGGAGTTCAGAAGAATGAGAGGCGATCTTATTGAAACATATAAGATTGTGAAGGGGTTGGATCGGGTGGATGCGGAGAGGATGTTCCCGATGACGGGTGAGACTAGAACTAGGGCACATAGTCTTAGAATAAGGGGCTGCACTTTCAAAACTGAGATGAGGAGGAACTACTTCACTCAGAGGGTGGTAGGTCCATGGAATATGCTGCCACAAAAAGCTGTAGAAGCTACATCATTAAATAAATTTAAAACAGAAATAGACAGTTTCCTAGAAGTAAAGGGCATTAAGGGTTACGGGGAGCGGGCAGGAATTTGGACATGAGTCTAGGTTCGGATCGGTCATGGCCCTGTGGGTAGTGGAGCGGGCCCAGGGACCGTGTAGCCTGATTCTGCTCCTATTTCGTGTGTGCAATTCTGTTAGATGCAGGAGATGGTTCTGTGATAGATAGTAGATTGGCGGTTAGGATCAGATCAGCCATGATCTTATTGAATGGCGGAGCAGGCTCGAGGGGCCGATTGGCCTACTCCTGCTCCTATTTCTTATGTTCTTATGTTCTTATGAACCCACAACCTTCTGACGCGAGAGGTGAGAGTGCTACCATTTGAGCCACGGCTGACACTGTTTACCATCATAGTGGAGAAGAAGGAAAGAAGACTGAGGCAGCAGATGCGAAGGATGCTCCCTTCAAGGTATTACCCACTCCCGGTCAAGGAACCTACAGGCCACACAGCTCCAATGTAGAGCTGAGTGAGGAGCTCGGTGTTAGAAGAGGGCACTTCACCAAAGCTGTGGCTCAGTTGGTGGCACACTCGCCTCGAGGTCAGAAGGTTGTGGGTTCAAGTCTTGCTCCCGGGACTTAAGCACATAAAGCTAGGCTGACACTCCAGTGCAGCACTGAGGGAGTGCTGCACTGTCAGAGGCGCCGTCTTTCGGATGAGACGTTAAACCAAGGCCCCTCAGTGGGTATAAAAATCCCACGGCACTATTTCGAAGAAGAATAGGGGAGTTATCCCCGGTGTCCTGGCCAATATTTATCCCTCAACCAACATCACTAAAACAGATTATCTGGTCATTATCACATTGCTGTTTGTGGGAGCTTGCTGTGCGCAAATTGGCTGCTGCGTTTCCCACATTACAACAGTGACTCCACTTCAAAAGTACTTCATTGGCTGTAAAGCGCTTTGAGACGTCCGGTGGTCGTGAAAGGCGCTATAGAAAAGCAAGTTTTTCTTTCCTTCTTTCAATAGCAGAGCTGTAACCATGAACTTTTGCCCCTACAACCGAAACCAGCACCAGCATAAAAATAGCTAAATTCTCAGATACTTAGACTGCCTCCACCAGCTGAAGTATCTTTCAATCTCTTGGACCCTAGAATACCAGTGACAATTCTTTCCAACACTGCATCTGTTAAACTTGGCACCAAATTATATTTTGCACATATTTTCCTTTCCCATGTCTGGTCTATCAGTTATTGGAGCTCCTGTGCGATGAAATGGAATTTCTGTGTGAATTCCAATCAGATTGCCGTTACCCCATCTATAACCCAGTTCTGCATCTTTCATTCTGACTTTGTTATTACAGGACAAATTGAAATTCTGGAATAAATATAAATAGACTTCTTTTTTTTTAATATACACGACTCATCATCGGGGAATCAAAATCAACCACCGTGCACTTTCATCTACCGCTCTTTATCTTTATAACAGTGTTCATAAAGTACACTGCTGCTCTGCATCCCAGTCGTGTCGAGAAAATCATGAGACATCCCACAGCGTTTTGATTAGTTTGTCATCTCCCATAACAAAGGTTGCAGAGAAATGCCGCTCAAAAAAAAAATAGCTCAGTCACTTTAGAATTTATCACTTTCTGCGAGTGATCATGGAGCTGTGTTGAAGTGTGCCCCTCTATTTCCATCAGGTTTGCTTACCATGTTTCAGTCTAACACAACACAAAGGATCATGTTCCCAGTTAATGGATTTGACAACGTCCTTACAGCGAAAGTCTCTTCACCTGACTCGTTGCAGCATCCTCTTCAATTGCTCAACCGGCTAAGTTTCTGTGCTGCTCAGTCAAGCTCACAGGGCCCCAGGTTCGCTACCCAAACCTCGGCAGTTGAGCACAATATCTAGGCCGATACTGAGGGGGTGCTGCACTGTCGGAGGTGCCGTCTCTCGGATCCAGCATCCAGCACACCCAAGCATGAGTCAACATCTTCAGGAAAGGAGAGGAAAGGGGAGTAAACTGGATTGGGGGTGTGGTGGGGTGGGGTGGGGGGGGGGGGGTGTTAGTGTTGAGGGGGGGGAGCAGGATTGGAAGATCTCTTGTAAGCTTGTTGGTGTTCCTTGGCCCTCCATGGCCACACCTTGAGTATTGTGTGCAGTTTTGGTCACCTTATCTGAGGAAGGATGTTCTTGCCATGGAAGGAGTGCAGCGAAGATTCACAGACTGATACCTGGGATGGCAGGAATGACGTATGGAGAGAGATTGGGACGACTGGGCTTGTATTCGCTAGAATTTAGAAGAATGAGAGGGGATCTCATTGAAACTTATAAAATTCTAACAGGACTAGACAGACTAGATGCAGGAAGGATGTTCCCGATGGCGGGGGAGTCCAGAACCAGGGGTCACAGTCTAAGGATAAGGGGTAAGCCATTTAGGACTGAGATGAGGAGGAATTTCTTCACCCAGAGAGTGGTGAACCTATGGAATTCTCTACCACAGAAGGCAGTTGAGGCAAATTCATTAAATATATTCAAGAAGGAGTTAGATATATTTCTTAAGGCTAAAGGGATCAAGGGATATGGGGAGAAAGCAGGGACAGGGTACTGAATTTGGATGATCAGCCATGATCTCATTAAATGGCGGAACAGGCTCGAGGGGCCAAATGGCCCAATCCTGCTCCTATTATCTATGTTTCTATGTTTCTGTGGCCTCGCCCCTCCCTATCTCTGTAACTTCTCCAGCCCTACAACCCTCCGAGATCTCTGCGCTCCTCCAATTCTGGCCTCTTGCACATCCCCCGATTTTAATTGCCCCACCACTAGCGGCCGTGCTTCCAGCTGCCTGGGCCCTAAGCGCTGGAAATCCCTCTCTAGACCTCTCCATCTCTCTACCAATGTTCCCTTTAAGCTGCTCCCGCGCAGCCAGCTCACCGGCATTTAAACGCAAAAGCCGCGCACGCGCGGATTTTAGAATGGGCCGCGCAGCCCCTTAAAGGGGTCGCACGACTGAAAAAAAATTAGAGGGGACATTGCTCTCTACCCTTCTCTCCTCCTTTAAGACCAACCTCTTTGATCATCTTTTGCTCACCTGTCCTCATACCTCACGTGACTTGGTGTCAAACTTTTTTGGTTCCACTCCTGTGAAGTGCCGAGGTACATTTTACTACGCTAAAGACACTGTATAAAATGCAAGCTGTTGCTGTCTTTGAATCCTGTGCGTTGTTCTTTAAGATTGCTACTCAGGTACAGCGTAGGAGATGCAACAGCCTGAATTGGAAATGCTGCTCACAATCTTCTGTCACTGGAGTAGGATGGCATGATCTTAGCGAGGAAGGAGTTCTCGACAAAGGGGATGATGTTCTGAGTTGGTGCTGCGAGAAGAGATTCACCCCTGGCTATGCACACCAGGAAATAGTAAATGTGATGCCCACCATTTTCTGTCCGTTAATCTTAAATGGATAGAAAATCAAAGGGCGGCACGCATGCAGTTACCCAGTGTGTATGGCCGGCAGTAGCGCAGCATGGAAAAGCAGCCCAAAAATGTCTTTTCCCAAAGAATCACTGAAGTTTACAGCACAGAAGGAGTTGATTCAGCCCATCTGGTCTCTAACCAGTTCTTTGCTGGAGCAATCCAACATTACGTTTTCCACACAGCCTTGCATCATATTGTACTTCAAATACTTATCCACTTTTCCATCAAAAGGTCTCTGCCTCGCCCACTCCACTCTGACTTTTTTTTCGGTCGGCTGGGTATCTGACACACGCAGAAATCTCTCACCATGTTTAAGAGTCTTCAAACCAAGCTACTGGGAAATCCACATCAGCAAGGTTTCTGCTTGCCCAATATGGAGTACACATTCTCTTCCTGTAGAGATACAGCGCAATTTGCTAAGAAGGTAAGCACAGGTTGGTCTAGTGAACTAGAGGTAGTTACCCAGGGATCTCAAGTGTCCCACAATTCAGAGGCAAATCCAGCACTGTCTATGAACTTAAAGCACTGGGAAGCTTCCTCCTGCTTGTCCAGCAGGGGCCATCTTACTTGCTGGGACATTGGTTTGCAGGATTATCTGGAGCCAAATGGGAAAAATAATCCCAATCTTCAATGAGAGGTCTACCTCAGAGGGCTGTGGATGCTCAGTCGTTGAGTTTATTCAAGACGGAGAGCGATATATTTTTGGATACTAAAGGAATCAAGGGATATGGGGATAGGGCGGAAAGGTAGAGTTGAGGTAGAAGATCAGCCATGATCTTATTGAATGGTGGAGTAGGCTCCAGGGGACGAATGACCTACTCCTGCTCCGAGTTCTATGTTCTCTCAGTATCCCATTGATGAGACAAGCTTTAACAGCGCTAACAATAAAAGACCTCCGTCCACTACTCGCTCAAGTAGGCAGTCACAATTCTTTCCCCCGGGGCTGGTCAGTTGTGGACTGAACTCCCCCCACCATGCCAACCGTTCCCAATCAATGTGAGAGGAATTACTCCAGGAGAAACACAGGGTTTCCGTGTAGCACATCACCGGAGCAGCTGAGAAGGGAAGTGGCGATGCGAAACATTGGGTTAAAAGCGAGGACATTTTGCACAAGGTGCTATATATGGCTACAAGTATATTTTTCAAGAGAGAGCTGGAGGGAGTACTTTGAACAGAAACTAACAGAAAACTTCCCTTCAATCAAACAGTGATATAAAGCACTGGCTGTTAACTAAGCCTTCGAGCAATGAGAGGGTTTTAAGCCTTTAAAATATGCATGCCCTCTCTATATTATGTCAGCAATAAATGATTTCCTAGAAATAGCTAAAGCTGAACATTGTGTAAAAAAAAATATCGAATCACAGCAATCTACACGGGCTCAGAATGTTCCTTTACTTATTGTGTGCCTGGCAAAAAATTGGAAAAGAAAGTGTAATCTCATTTTATTTTCGATTTTGATGCAGAAATTCTGCTGTAATCCAAAGAAGGATTAAAGCATAACAGGACAGATTTACAGACACTAACGTCCGTAGGCAGAGTGAAAACAAGAGGCAAATATAAATATAGCGGGGGGAAAATTCAGTTGCTTTGCGCCTCCCGCTAGCGCCCTAAGAGGACGCTAACGGGGCGCAAAGCAACTAGCGTCCGGGCGCGGCGCCGCCAACACCTCCCGCGAAATTCAGCGGCAGGTTAGCGGCAGCGGTAACCATTGGCGCCCCGCGATGCTGCACCACCGGCGATGACGTCATCGCCGTGCGCAGCGCCCCGGCCGCGATCTTCGGTAGCGCCCCCTGACTTACTATGTCCGACGGAGTCAGGGGGGCCTACCTGCGGCCGGGGTGGCGCTAATTAAAGGCGAGGTGCAGGGCAGCCATTTTTGTTGCTGGCCGCCTGCCAGCACCTGCCCCCTCTGCTGTCCCCGGCCTCCTCTGCAGCAACCACACCCCCCACCCCCCCGCCCCCCCGCAGAGTGCCGGCTGCGCTCCGTGAGCCCGGCACTTCTCAAGTGCCGGGCTCTTTTGCCGGCACTCCGATCCCTGGTGGCCCAACTGGGCCCTGGGTCGCACTGCGCAAGGCCCCTCCCCTTTAAGAAGGGGAGGAAGGTCTGCAGTACCGCGGCGCGGCGTGCGCGCTGCGGCACGTAGCGCCGCGATATTCCCTCGCAGCGCCCCAAGAGGGAGGCGGGGCACTTCAGGTTCCCTCTTGGGGCGCTACCGATGAATTTTTGGCCGCAGGGGTGCTAATTTTTTCAAAGGGGGCGCGACTCAATTTTTCCCCCAGTATGTTTTATAGATACATGCATACGGAGACACATCGCAAGCCAGACAGGTAGAGAGATAGAGAGATAGGCAGAAAAACAGGGCGTGATGCAAAAGCGAAGAGATGACTTTTCTTTGGAAATAGGAAAAGGTGATCAAGCCCAGTTAGCCCCCATCTCTATGTCTGGATGAAACAACTCTTCCCACCTGCCTCTTTCATATATCCTTCAGTCAACTCTCCCTCCATAACTATATCTAGTTGCCTATTGAATCCAAGGCCTTGCCTGCAATATCTCTTATGCCTGTAGCTGTGCTTTGATGGGATTTTAAATATTAAGTGTCACATAACGTTAGCTGCTAAAACAAGAGCTGCTATCCAGTAAACTGAGAGTTGATGCTAAAATAGCTGGTTGAGTCTGAATGTAATTGCAGGCTCTGTCCACTGAGTGATGCTGTGGAGCAGGCTAGGTATACCTGAGCCACCATTGTGTTGGCCAGTAGCCATGTTGGTTTGGCCAGTACAGGAGGTAAGTACAACATTTTTCAGGTGAATTTTAATTAAAAACAAATATTTTGCCCCCCTTGCATCTCTCCGGGACATCCTGCCCCCACCCCCTTACCCCCACCTCCACCCCTCTGACAGCCTCACTGGGCTGTTAGCCTGTACCTAGCATCTGAATCTGCCACCCCCCACTTGCTCCCATTGTGGCCGATGGTGAAAACAGCTCTCCGAAGCCCCCCTCGCCCCGGACCACTAACCCCATTTGTGGTGGTGGCCGCCAAGATCCTGGACCTGCTCTAATCTGCTGGCTCTCAGCGCAGCCTAATTCTGCCTCCTTATACGAGTCCGTAAGTGTTCCCAACATCTCTCCGCACAGATGTGAGCTCATTCAGCTTCACACTGATGCCAGTTGCCGCTCCCCACCCCCACCCCCAATGGCTGCATTTTCTTGCCTCTCCCACCCCTCACCCCCACACATGGCCTCTCCTTCACCCTCCGCTGGCTGCATTTCAGAGCGTGGCCTGGCATCAATTGCCGACCCAAGCACAGTGTGATAGACTGCTTCCTTCCCCGACCCACCCTCCCCCCCACCTCATACCTTCCTCCCTTGCCTCCTCATCTCTCCTTTTCTCTCCCTCTCCCTTTCCCAATCTCCCCATCAACATGCACCCCGCTATCCGCTTCCCCCCCCTTTCTCTTCTCCTCTCTGCCCTCACGCAGTCCATGCTCACCCTGTCCTCTCCTTTCTTCCCCTCCTTTCTCCAAGTATAATGCCACAAGAGATTGACTAGTAACTGAAACTCATGATACCTGGAATCAACAAGTAGGGATAGTAAGAGATCCAACCAGACCAGAATAGGCTGTAGATTGAAGGACAGACATGCATAGATAAGAAACATAGATTGATAAGTCAGTTACATATTCAGACAAAGGGAGACAAACTGTTAACAAAACCTATGTGTCTTTTTCTCTCCCTCCTTTAACCACAAATGTTATTCCCTTCCTCCTCCTCTCCTGAATTATTTGACTATGTGCTGGGAGTAGAATTCTACAGATGGCAGATGCCCTCTGGTGCCTTTCTTGAGTGGTTATTCTGCATGTGTGAGCTTGATGATGAGCACTAGCAGGGCATTTAACCAACACCGCCAAGTCCAATCCTACCCTCACCCAAAGTCCATTCATGCACACTTTCAAGTAGCGATAAGGAAAGATAGACTTGTATTTATATAGCATCTTTCACGACCTCAGGATGTCCCAAAGCGTTTTACAGCCAATGAAGTACTTTTGAAATGTCGTCATTGTTCTAGTGTAGGAAACGTGGAAGCCAATTTGCGCACAGCAAGCTCCCACAAACAGCCATGTGATAACGACCAGATAATCTGCTTTAATGATGTTGGCTGAGAGATAAATATTGGCCAGGACACCGAGGATAACTCCCCTGCTCTTCAGAAACAGGAACCCTGGCCTGCTCAAGTCTTAGGGAATCAAGGGATTATGGGGATAGTGCGGGAAGGTGGAGTTGAGGTCGGGGATCAGCCATGATCTTATTGAATGGCGGAGCAGGCTCGAGGGGCCGTATGGCCGACTCCTGCTCCTATTTCTTATGTTCTTAAGTCAGGGACAAGGAGACCAATTGTAGCACTCCAACCAACATCACCCTGGCTGAGATCAGCTGACGTAGCACATTCTGGGGACCTTCCTGATCGGTTTGCCTGAACATATTCCTCATTCGAGCTGATTTTTCTTCTTTTAAAAAAAGAAAAATGCACCAGCGGCTAGTTAAATGCCTGAGCTTTTTATTGATCTGTACAGCAGGTCACACATTATTGATTTTGCTGTTTAGAGTACCAACCCTGTAATATATTTATAAAAATCACTCTGACCTTCAATGCTAATTCAAAGACCCTCTGGGCTGGACAATTCTGATTAAAAACCCTTTCAGCACGGCAATGTGACCCCAGGGTGACCGTTGACCTGACAAAATTTGGCAGGTCAGATTTACGTTTTGCCTGCAATCCTCAAAACTACCAATCAAATGTATTGTTATGTTTGACACACTCAAGAGCTGGGGGTACGTGGTGTAGCGCATGACTTTTGGAGCTGTCAAGCATGGTGACGGACACCTTTACACGGCGTACACCATGTAAATGTGGATACCGAGGCCGGTCTCGTGCATTTGCTGTGCAGGGGCTGTAAGCCCTCAGTACAGGAGCTTGCTTTGTGCACTGGCGTGGCCATCACCATGTCCAATTGCTACAAAAGACATGTACCAGACTGTGCTGCTGCATCAACAACAACTTGTATTTATACAGCGTCTTTATCATTATAAAACGTGCCAGGGCGCTTCACAGGAACGTGGTCAGACAAGTTTTGACACCCAGCCACATAAGGAAATATCAAGACAGGCGAGCAAAAGCTTGGTCAAAGAAAGAAAGACTTGCATTTCTATAGCGCCTTTCACGACCACTGGACGTCTCAAAGTGCTTTACAGCCAATGAAGTACTTTTTGAAGTGGAGTCACTGTTGTAATGTAGGAAACGCGGCAGCCAATTTGGGCACAGCAAGCTCCCACAAACAGCAATGTGATAATGACCAGATAATCTGTTTTTGTTCTGTTGGTTGAGAGATAAATGTTTGCCAGGGACACCAGGGATAACTCCCCTGCTCTTCTTTGAAATAGTGCCATTAGATCTTTTATGTCCACCTGAGAGAGCAGACGGGGCCTCTGTTTAATGTCTGATTTAAAAGACGGCACCTCCGACAGTGCAGCACTCCCTCAGCACTGCACTGGAGTGTCAGCCTAGCTTTATGTGCTCAAGTCCCTGGAGTGGGCACTTGAACCCGCAACCTCCTGATTCCAGAGGCGAGTGATGCTACCCACTGAGCCACAGCTGACACAGAGGCAAAGCGAGGCAAATTTTGATGTCCTGGGAAAGAACGAGATGGTGTGAAAAATCTTGATTTCACAGAAAATGCATGGAGGTGCAAAGAAAATAGGCATGGCATATTTGGAACTTGGGAGGAACAAGTTCCAAGGAGTAATAATCAATGTG
The DNA here is from genome assembly GCA_030390025.1 of Squalus acanthias. Lineage (NCBI taxonomy): Eukaryota > Metazoa > Chordata > Chondrichthyes > Squaliformes > Squalidae > Squalus > Squalus acanthias. Next base: position 90,003,468 of record CM059437.1, on the reverse strand, counting down.
GTACTGATGCATTAAGAGTTTTACCCCATCATGAACTTTCTTCAATTTAGTTAATCTCCGGGGGGAAGTGAACAATCATAAACGGAACCTCCAAGAAATGTATGATCCTGCAAACTAACCCAGCGAAACCTTCAGGATTTCAACCTGATCCCCTACAATATCCATTATTCAATCTTCCACCAGTTGGATTCCTATCGCCAATAAGACGTGGACCTCACTGTTCCCTACAGTATTCAGCTGTCTACATTTAGAATTATCTCTGAACTTCAAGCCTCTTCTTAGCCAGTTATTTGGCAGTTCCTTTCTAGAGTAAACTGGCACAGTGGTTTAACTGTTGTTGGTTGGAGTTCTATTCCACATAGCCACTACTCTGAAGAAAAAATAAATCTTTCAGTTTTACTTGAGGCTTTTTGTACTTCTGTTTCCTCATGTGGTTTTTCCCAGTTTGTTAAGTACTCGACTGGCAGTTCAATTTCTCAATCCCTTCAGTGTTTCAAAGGCCTGGATCATGACCCCTTTAAGTTTTCTTTTCTCCAATTAGAACAAGGTTAATTCTCTCAACCTATCCTCACAACTTGAGTTTTACATCTCAGAATCACTCTTGCTACTCTTCTCTGAACTCTTTCCCATGTACGAACATCCTTTCAAAGTAGGGTGAACAAAATGTCACATAATATCCCAAATGTAGCCTTACCTCTGTTTTATATAGGGCTAAAATCAGTTTGACTTTGATCAAATGCTCTTAAGATTCATTCTTGTACTTGATTAACCTTGTTGGCAACATCTTCACATTGACTTTTCCTGTTTGGCCCATGGGCTGTATCCATATATATATGTATTTTATGATCACTGTACCAAGGTGCATTATCTCATCATTACCTACAGTACAATTCATCAGAACTCCTTAGCCCATCTGCTTAATTTGCTCATTCAATTTGAATGTGATCAATCTTCTCTACTTTAGATACCAGGCCACACAACTTGGCATCATCAGCTAATTTTATAACATTATATTACGTATATATGTATATTCCATATTAGTAGAAGTCCAGCCACGTCGTTCATGAAAAGCATAAACAGCAAGGGCCCGAAATAGATCACTGCAGAACTGCACCAGTCAGTACTCCCTCGGTAGAGCTGCGTCCATTTATCATCATCTTCTGCTTCCTACTGCCAAGCCTATTTGCAATTCTTCTTTAAAGGCCTCAGATGCAGAACTTTATCAAGTACCTGTCAAAAGTGTAGGCAGGACTGTAAACTGGGTTGTCCTTTTTTCATGCCACAACTGACATATATTATGGGTTACTTTTTAGGGAAAATGTGAAACGCTCTTTAGCATTGTCCTTTATCCTCTAATTCTCCCCCCCACCCCCCGCCCCCATCCCCGCACTCCTATCTTGAGGGTGTTGACTACTGCGAGGTTCAATTCCACAGGCACCTCCCTCCGCTGTGACTGAACTGGAAAGCCCACTCTCAGGTTCCCGAGTCCAATCTAGATAATCCTCCAAAATAATTGGTGTTGGAAAGGAAAGGCTGCCACTAAACCTAATCTTGGACGAGCTCAGAGTACTGAACGTCGAATTTTTTTGGAACAGGAAAAGATTCTTTAGGTCCAACAAACCTGTCCATTTTTTAAATTAATTCACGGGATGTGGGCGTTCCTGGCAAGGCCAGCATTTATTGCCCATCCCTAATTGCCCTCAAGAAAGTGGTGGTGAGCTGCCTTCCTGGCTTGCTGGGCCATCTTCAGAGGGCAGTTAAGAGTCAACCACATTGCTGTGGGTCTGGAGTCAAATATAGGCCAGACCGGGTAAGGACGGCAGATTTCCTTCCCTAAAGGACATTAGTGAACCAGATGGGTTTTTACGACAATCCAGTAGTTTCATGGTCCCCATTATTGATACTAGCTTTTTATTCCAGTTTTATTCAATTAACTGAGCGTTTGACCCCAGCGACCCACCTTCTAAGCATATCTCGAGTCCTTTCCAGAAATGTGTCTAATTGTCTTGAAGTCATTTGTATTATCTGGGATGAGAGGCTTGTCCTATGAGGAGAGTTTGAGTAGATTTGGCCTATACTCTCTGGAGTTTAGAAGAATGAGAGGTAATCTCATTGAAACATACAAGATTCTGAGGGGGCTTGACAGGGTAGATGCTGAGAGACTAGAACTAGGGGTCACAGTCTCCGGATAAGGGGTCGGCCATTTAGGACTGAGATGAGGAGGAATTTCTTCACTCAGAGGGTTGCGAATCTTTGGAATTCTCTACCCCAGAGGGCTGTGATGCTCAGTCGTTGAGTATATTCAAGGCTGAGATAGAATTTTGGACTCTAAGGGAATCAAGGGATATGGGGATCGGGAGGGAAAGTGGAGTTGAGGTAGAAGATCAGCCATGATCTTATTGAATGGCGGAGCAGGCTCGAGGGGCCGTATGGCTGACTCCTGCTCCTAATTCTTATGTTCTTATTCATGGCCTTCTCAGGTAACTTATTCTACCTGGTGAGGGGAAAAGGTCCCCTTGACTTCCCTGCTTACTTCTAATTTCTTAATTTTTAAACCTGTATCTCAACCTTTTACCACAGTGAGCAATTTGTGTGTAGCCTTTCTAATCTTGAAACCTTCAGTTAGGTCACCTAGAATTCTCCAGTTTCCCCAAGGGAGACAAGCTCAACTTTCTTACCCTTTGCCTCCTAACTTAAGTTCCTCAGGGGAAAAAAATGAGGACCACGTGAAAACTGAATTATTTTTTTTCTAAACCAACACGCGCTGAAAAGAAACAAACTTTCGCCATCGGGATCCTCTGAAACTAGGGAAAACCTGACCTTTGGTTTTCCATCTTGTAAACCAAAACAAATATTTTGTCAACGTCAAAATTTCAACAACAAAAATAACCTTTAAATAAAGTGCTTGTGGTTTTTTTTTAGATAAAAGAAAGGGGCTAAAAATTGACAGCCTTTCTTCCACCTCTTTTCCTCGAGAACAAAAGAAATCAGAAATCGGGTCAGACTTTTACCACGCAGGTCACCAGTTGCCTCTTTTAAGCTGTATTTTAAATCGGAGCTTACCCCCAAGGACTGGCTGAATGTTCTCATATCAGTATTGCATTACACCTCTCCTGCAGCAAAAAATAATAAAGTGCATTAGGCTGACAGAAGAGATAAATATACTAGCTCAGTGAAAGGCTATCACTTGCTCATTGCCGTACACAAGCCCTGAAGCCACGATTTCAACACATACATCAAAGAAGTCTATTTGTAGACTCGGCACAAAGAAATGGCCTTTAGGTCCTCAGGTTTGTTATTGGCCGCTCTCCCGAAGTAAAAAAATATATAACTCCTATGAATCAAGTGATGAGAGACTGGGAAATATCTTTCTATCTTTTATTTTTGTCACGGGGTGAGGGGGGGGAGGGGGTTTTCTATTTCTTCAGGGGCCAAGGTAGTAAAAAGTCGGATAGTCAGGTGGTGAAGGATAGAATACTGGAGCCGAGTCTTCAGTCGCTTACAAGCCTTCATTTACAGGGACACACATTACGTACCCAGCGTGCGCTCCCAAGATAAGCTTCCCCCACTTCCCGAGCCTGCTCCCACATATATGAAGACAAGAGAGTCCCCAATTAATACCCACCACCCGATGTGGTTTTTGCATCGAAAAGCCTGGCTACGCGGGATCCCTGGAGCGCTGCGAGGCCACGTAGCTTACAGGGAACATCCATTAATACCCAATTGATATACAGCACCTGAACACAATTAACAAAGGGGTCTTCTGTTTCTACGGCAACTGCCCGGCCTGCATGTTGTTGAGGCATTTACCGCCCTGATTTCTAAAGAGCTGAGTTTCCTCGCTTGTGTAACAAGAAGATAAATATAGCCAAGTATCAAACAGGAAATGTCAAAAGTTACATTTGTTTAAGCCTATGCGGTTTCCCTCTCAACACCCAGTTTTATACCTCCACAGCTTAGAAATACATTTATCTTATTTTTTTTTTTTAAGTGGCTCAGTTGGTGAATACACATCCGAGTGAGGGAGCCAGCAACACAGGCCAAGAATATCCAAGGTGAGGTTGAGATGGCTGCTCTTAGTTGGCACGAGGGGCAGAGGATTGGTGATTGGCATCAGTAGCTCTAGGCTAGAGATGGCAACCAAAAAAATCAGCCATGGAGCCCTGTTCTGATCACTAAATACCGTGGCTCCTGCTGTAAATAGTGCACGTGAGAACAGGATGCCTCCATGATTCAATACCTTGATGACGTTCAATTCTGGCCTCTTGAGCATCCCCGCTTTTAATCGCTCCACCATTGGCGGCCGTGCCTTCAAGCTGCCTGGGCCCTAAGCTCTGGAATTCCCTCCCTAAACCTCTCCGCCTCTCTTTCCTCCTTTAAAACACTCCTTAAAACCTACCTCTCATCGGCCCTAATATCTCCTTATGTGGCTCGGTGTCAACTTTTGTTTGATAATCGCTCCTGTGAAGCGCCTTGGGACGTTTTACTATGTTAAAGGTGCTGTATAAATGCAAGTTGCTGTTGTTGTCTGGGCTATAATAATAAGGATTGGGCTTGAGGTGGAAGGAAGAATAAAAAGCTTCCTCTATTGAGGTATCTTCCTCTCCCAATCACTCTTGCTTTTCACCACGCCATGCACTATTCACAATTGATAGGACGGTACCCATCTTCCTCAAAATCTAGCCGCTAGGGAATTTAGAAGGGCAGCCCAGGGGGTAACTGTTATCCCCAAATCTTCCATCCGATCCCTGAAGGAACAACCTAGTCTCCCAAAGTAGCATGGCTAAGATCTGTAAGCCAAGTAGTTCTGCAACCACGAGTTGAAGCCCTGCTGCTCTGTGTCCCAGTGCTTCAAACCAAATGGGGGGCAAGTTATGTATGCAAGTCGCTGGTCCACAAGAGCACAAGCCAAGAATCTCCCAGCATCACAGCACTAAAAGCCATTCTCAGAGTTACTCACAGTCGCAGCTGACACTGGCCTAGTCTCTTTTCAATTGCCGGCCACATTCATCCACACTCCAGAAAATGCCTCGGGGCCTCGGGCTAACGTCAGCGCTGCTGGCTTCCTTTCACCCCAGCGTTCCTGGCTCCTCCCTTTAAATAAAAAGACAATTTCAACTCAATTTTTGCAAAGTTGCCAAAGGGAGAGAAAAATTGAGAATGAATAGGGAAAGTTCGGTTGCTGTAACTGCCCTGTGAGAATTAAATTTGTATGCACGCCCCTTACCGAGAGAATTGGCAAAAGCCGACTGATGGCTTCAAGGGAGCGGACACCGTCCCCAAAGAGGTGACAAACCAAAACAGCCCTAAATATAGGCCCCGTGACAGATGAGGGCGGGGGGGGGGCGGGTACATTTTGACTCTGTGCGATTGTGTAAAGCGGGTGTTAGCAAATCGGCAGCCCATTTTGCATCTCTCCTGATTTTCCATTGAGGTTTCATGGAAGTTTTTTTTTAAATGTTTGTATTCATTTATGGGATGTGGGCATCGCTGGCAAGGCCGGCATTGATCGCCCATCCCTAATTGCCCTCGAGAAGGCGGTGGCGAGCCGCCTTCTTGAACCGCTGCAGTCCGTGTGGTGAAGGTGCTCCCACAGTGCTGTTAGGGAGGGAGTGCCAGGATTTTGACCCAGCGACGATGAAGGATCGACCGATATACTTCCAAGTCAGGATGGTGTGTGATTTGGAGGTTCCATGGATGTTGAATGCTTGAGTATATATAGTGCAGGCCCTCTCCCTGGTTACTGCATGGTGGCAAAGGAAACTTCATCACGAGCATATAAGCAAACTAAGGACCACTTTCAAAAGAGGCAGAGCATAGCTGGGCATGACAGTCCACCCACAAACAAGCCAACTATCGGGCACCACACACCGTAGTAGTGCGCTATAGTAAAATGCTAAATATGGGCCTCGCAGTGTAATTCTACAAATTAAGTAAATCTCATCACCATTTCAACCTCACTCCCTATTTTATTTCCTGGTAGTCCTGTAAGTGCAGTGACAGCGATGCTCAAATAAACCCAGCTGATGTATTTCCCTTATCTCAAAAAAGCAACTGCAACTCGGCTTACTTGGTCTAGGTAACTTCTTCAATGACAAACACTCACTAAACACACTTGCAACTCTCGGGGGGGAAAAATTCGGTTACGCCCATTTTGGGGCGCTAATATTGGCCAGGTGCAAAGTTTCGCGCCCGGCGCTAATTATCGCCTCCGACTGCAAAATTCGCCTCTATCGCCCCCTGGTGGTGATTTGAGCGCTAAATCAGGCGTTACACGCCTCTCTTAAGGCGCAAACGTCAGGGAGCGCGGCGCTACCTCAGAACGCTACCGAAGCTCAGGCGATGCCAATTACCATGGAAGCCAGACAGACTGGCGCCGTCCAGTTCTTAAAGGGGAGGGGCCATCTTGCTGGCCAGCCACACCCTGCTCATTGCAGCCTTGAATCTCGGCCTGGAGAGATCTCAAACGCAATTGTGTTGGAAGCACTAATGGATAGGCCCAGGGAAAGAGCTCGGCGCTTAGGAACCTCAAAAGTGGTGCTGAGAGCCAAAACTCCTTAGGACAGCGTTAAAACCAAAAATTTTGCTGACAAGAAAAAGCAGGAAGCGCCCACCTTTAAATAGCGCTCCCTCAGCCCCTTCCCGACTTGAAAACGTTCCCCTCTACCTGTCGGTCCTAGCGGCAGGTGCTAAGGCAGAGGGCACAACTCAATATCCGGTCTGGGGCGCTACCGGGGCGTTGCACGCTTGACTGACGTCACAATCTGCGGGCGCAGGAGATCGTGGCGGTAGTGTTTAGCGCTGCCGCAAAACGACTGGTCAATTTCGCGAGCAGCGCTAAAGTCGCCGCACTCGGGCGCTAAGTTGCTAGCGCCCCATTAGCGCCCCCTGGAGGTGCTAACGGGAGGCGCTAACCAACCAAATTTTTCCCGTCAGAAACCATCAGCTCATCTGAAAACATTTTTGGCTCAGTTTAATGTACACCTAGCAGTGGGAGAGCGTAGCATAGCGTCTGGTTAAGGTTATGCTTACAGAACTCTGGCGCCAACTTTAGATGGATTGGTAGCACTCTCATCTTGAGAGTCAGAAAGTTGCGAGTTCAAGCTCCACTCTAGCTTATGTATCTAATCTGGGCAGACACTGCATTGCAGTACTGAGGGAGTACTGCATTGCCGGAGGTGCCGTCTTCTGGACTAGATGCAAAACTGAGGCCCTCTTCCTCTTCTCGTGATTAGGTGGATGTAAAAGAGCCCACGGTGCTAGTTGAGGAAAAGTAAGGGGTTCTGGTGTATTGGTCAACATTCCTTCCTTCGCTAACACCACCAAAAACAGGTCATCGGTCAATCATCTGATTGCTGTTTGTGGGATCTTGCCATGCATAAAATGGTCACACCATTGGGCTATGTAAGAGTTGCTATTTTTAAAGTAATTTGCTGTAGGGATGTGAGAAGGCAAGGTATAAATATAAGTCTATCTTATTCCAGTGAACCTCTTAATTAGATCTCGAGTAATCACTGGTTCCTTGACGTTACATTTAAAATATATACAAGAAGTGGTATTGCTGTAATTCACTGTAAAGTTAACTTGGTACTAATTAGGGTCCTGCACTATAAATTTACCATACCTTCATGTCCTGTCTAGGAAAATTAATGATCTGATTAACTGTGCATTCCTTGGCATAAAGAAAATTAAAATGTGGTACTTGCAACAACAATACATTTTGTTCATAAGTGCTGATGTGACTTGTGTTAGCACCTAGTTCAGAAATTTTCCCAAGCTAAAGTGCTCACGAGAAGCTCAGGTATCGCAGTAACTAATTTAGTAGAATGCAAAAGAATGCAACAACACCGCCACCATCAACTGAAACATCAAATGACGCCTGTTGTCATTTCCACAGGTCTCCATAACACAGAGCAATCATCTTACTTAGAAATTACAGCACAGAAATAGGCCATTCGGCCCAACTGGTCCATGCCGATGTTGATGCCCCACTCGAGCGTCCTCCCAACCTACTTCATCTAACCCTATCAACATAATCTTCATCAAATCATGGAATGATACAGCACAGAGGAGACCATTCGGCCCATCGTGCCTGTGCCGGCTCTTTGGTAGAGCTATCCAATATGTCCCACTCCCCTGCTCTTTCCCCATAACCCTGTAAATTTTTTGGTCACGTCTACTGGCAACACCAGGTTTCTGATTGGTCCCCTTGGAGGACAAGACACACCCAACAGTTTGTCTGGAATGTGTAATTAGATCCTGCCTGCCTAAGTAATCAATTACTTTGCAATATGCAATTCGAGCCATTCATTCTGATTGCTAGACTCCAGACAGAACAGAGCTCACATAGAACAGACAGGATGCACCCTTGCGGGTTAGGACCTTCTCCCCCCCTAAATAAGTTCCTTCCCCCCCAACAAGTTTCTAACCTTCCCCCCACCCCCGAGTTTCTGACCTTTTCCCTCCCCAACAAGTTTCTGTCCTGTCCTATTGAATCTGCTTTCCACCGTCCTTCCAGGCTGTGCATTCCAGATCATAACAACTCGCGGTGTAAAGAAATGTTTCCTCATGTCGCCTCTGGTTCTTTTGCCAATCACCTTAAATCTGTGTCCTCTGGTCATCGACCCTTCTGCCACTGGAAATAGTTTCTCCTTATTTACTCTATCAAAACCATTCATTGTTTTGAACACCTCTATCAAACCTCCTCTTAATCTCTGCTCTAAGGAGAACCATCCCAACTTCTCCAATCTCTCCATATAACAGTTCCTCATCCCTGGTACCATTCTAGTAAATCTCCTCTGCACCCTCTTGAAGGCCTTGACATCCTTCCTAAAGTGCGGTGCCCAGAATTAGACACAATACTTCAGCTGAGGCCTAACCAGTGTTTTATAAAGGTTTAGCATAACTTCCTTGCTTTTGTACTCAATTCCTTTATTAATAAAGCCAAGGATCCTGTATGTTTTTTTTAACAGCCTTCTCATCTTGTCCTGCCACCTTCAAAGATTTGTGTACTGTATATACACCCCCAGGTCTCTCTGTTCCTGCACTCCCTTTAAAATTGTACCATTTAGTTCATATTGCCTCTCCTCATTCTAACTACCAAAATGTCTGCATTAAATTTCATCTGCCATTTGTTTACCCATTTCACCAGTCTGTCTGTGTCATTGTTTACTACATTTCAGAGTTTCTTATAATCTGCAAACTTTGAAATTATGCCCTGTATACCCCAGTCCAGGTCATTAATATATATCAAAAAGAGCAGTGGTCCTATTATAGACCCCTGGGGAACACCACTGTATACCTCCCTCCAGTCTAAAAAACAACCGTTCACCACTACTCTCTGCTTTCTGTCCCTTAGCCAATTCTATATCCATGCTGCCACTGTCCCTTTAATCCCATGGACTTCAATTTTGCTAACAAGTCTATTATGTGATGCTTTGTCAAACGCCTTTTGAAAGTCCATATACACAACATCAGCCGTACTACCCTTATCAACCCTCTCCGTTACCTCATCAAAGAACTCAATCAAGATAGTCAAACACGATTTGCCTTTAACAAATCCGTGCTGACTTTCTTTTATTAGCTCATACTTTTCTAAATGCCAAATAATTAGTCTGATTATTTATATATTTACTGTTGCCCCTTGGTTTAAATTACTTAGTACTTCCCCCCCCGCACCAAATTCCCATTCTCACCAAATTCCCATTGCCACTCCGTTTAGTAGATTCTCCCAGCTCTGTGCACACATTATTCCTTCTATTCCTTTCTCCCTCATGTACTTATCCAGTTTCCCCTTAAATGCGTCTGTGCTATTCGCCTCAACTACTCCACGTGGTAACCACTCTCTGGGAATAGAAATTTCTCCGGCATTCCACATTGGATATATTAATGATTATCTTATATTTATGGCCCCTAGTTTTGGATTCCCCCACAATTCGGAAACATTTTCCCTACATTTACCCTATCAAACCCTTTCATAATTTTAAAGGCCTCTATTAGATCACCCCTCAGCCTTCTTTCAAGAGAAAAGAGCCCCAGCCTGTTATAACCTCTGAGTTCTGGCATCATCCTTGTAAATCTTTTTAGCATTTTCTCCAGTGCCTCTATATTCTTTTTGTACTTCTTCCTGTCAACACATCCTGTCGCCCAGTTTACCACTATGCCAATTAACAGTGATGCGCAGTGTAGGATCCTTTCCTCCCCCCCCATGGTAAAAATTGGACTATGAAATATAAAAACCCAGAACTGCACAGCCCGCAAAAAGAGATGGGCAATAAAGGGTTAATTCAAACATTGCAGCTGAAGAACTATCAAGAGACTGGATCACAGACAATCTAAAATACGAATGCTTCTGAACAAGAACATTTACATATTCATTTACCTTAAGGGGTTACATTGTCAAAGAAGACCATGGCCCCAGTATAACTAGTATCAGTACAGGCCTAGACAATGGGCCGGGCCTTGAACCATTTGAATACGAATGCTAACAGAAACCAACAACAAGCATATGCAGTCACCTTGGGAAGGTTGCATTGTCAGAAACGTATCTCTAACCAATGGACAATATGAGGGACAATTAGCCGTCAAGAGTTCTCTGCTAGAGACATTCACACATTTTTGAAACAGCCATCGTATGCTCAGGAGGGGGCCAGGAAATGTGTTTCAAGATTGCAAGTTGGTTTTGGTTTAAAGGAAGAGTCACTACGAAGAAAGTGGTGTGGGGAGCCAATGGAAGAACAGCGAGCAGAAAGATTCAGGCCTACAATCAACTCCAGGAGACAGCCGATTGGGAGTGGTGATTGTATGTTTCAGTCAAGTCATAGAGGGGGCTTTTGTGATTGAGTCTGAGTCAGTTGTAAGTTTCAGTTAGATCACAATAAGGGCTTTTGTGATTGAGTCTGGGTAACTTTATATGTAAAAGTCAAATTGCGGACGGGTTTAACTGTGTCATATTGTGTCGATGCAAATGACCCTTGCGTAGGGGTTTGTATTTTGGGGTTGTTAGTCTAATATAAATCGTAGGGATTTATACTGGGGAAGTAAGTGTGTGTGTGTGTTCAATAAACGAACGAATCAAAGGTTGAGCCAAAACCCTGTGCCGTGTGTATTTTGTTCTTATAAATCCTGACGTCCAAGAACTGTGTGTAACGGGGGACCAGTATCGGAGAAAACCCCTTACAGCAGAGAAGAGCAACAAGAATGATTCCAAATATAAAAGGGGGATAAAAGATGAGGAAAGGTTAAATTAAAAAAAAAACTTTTCTCTACAGCCCGGAGAGAAAGCTATTAAGAGGGGACCGTGCTAAAGTACATCAAGTATTAAACTAAAAAATATTAAAGTAAGGTACATCCCATTACTGTAAAATTAGGCAAGACAGTAAAAACAGAGATCATTACTATAAACTAGTTTTAGATCAGGAGGATCTTTCTCATGCAAAGGGTAATATATGTCTGGAATAATCTGCCACGCAGGGTATTAGACACACAGAGCTTTTCAAAAAAAAGTTAAGACTTGCATTTCTATAGCGCCTTTCACGACCTCAGATGTTCCAAAGGACTTTACAACCAAGTACTGTAAGTATTTTTTGAAGTGTAGTCACTGTTGTAATGTAAACAACACGCCAGCTAATTTGCGCCCAGGGTTGTGGGTTCTAGCATGGGACTCGAAGCCACAACCTTCCGACTCAAATATATTGCGTAAGGTTGATGTAAATTACAGATACTGTGCTAAGAAGTAGGTTTCCTTGAAAAACCCTGACATTGGTTGTTGTTGACCAATCAGTTGCACAACACAGTCTCGTGACAAGTCCAGGAAGCACTCTTATGAAATGATGTTCTCTACGATAATAAAAGAAAAAGATTACAAACTGACTGACTGGTTTATGCTCCGTTGGTTGTCTGCTTTCCATTCCGTCTGTACCAATCAGTTGTTGATGTCTCGTTGAACTAAAAAGAAGCAAAGGGCTTCAATGTCGCTGAAAAAGCCAATGGGATTTTTTTCTGTTGTTGAAGAAATAGGGCGGCAAGCGCAGTCAGCAGACAGTAGTGTTGTTGATTAACAACCAAACAATACCAATCAGTTAAAGAAAGTTCTGAATGGAATAGCAGTTAGATTAGTGAGGGGCTTCTGATCAATGAGACTATTGCCAGTTTCTGTACTGTTGGCAAGTAATGGATCAATGCTGGTGAGATGGGAGTAGAGTGGACCAATATGTGTCATGCAACCAAAGCCAGCTCTGTTCACATAAAAATGTAATTGTACAATCAGTGTACTGCCATTTGGCTTTGGATATTCCATATATATCTCAGGGCAGTACTGAGGGAGAGCCGCACTGTTGGAGGTGCCGTCTTTCGGATGAGGTGGACGTAAAAGATGCCATGACACTATCTCGAAGAAGAGCAGGGGAGTTCTCCCCGGTGTCCTGGGCCAACATTTATCCCTCAACCAACCTCTCTAAAACAGAATATCTGGTCATTTATCTCATTGCTGTTTGTGGGAGCTTGCTGTGCGCAAATTGGCTGCCACGTTTCCTACATTACAACAGTGACTACACTTCAAAAAAGTACTTCATTGGCTGTAAAGTGCTTTGGGACACCCTGAGGTTGTGAAAGGCGCGATATAAATGCAAGTCTTTCTTTTTTATTTTTCTAAATTCTTTGTCTATCAAGTGGACAGAACAAGAAGCACAGAAAAGGACATTTGTGCTCGTGGGCTGAATGAATTTTTCAACGACTTTTTATTCAGCAGGCAGTAGTTAACTCTTATTTGAACATCTGCACAAAGGAAGCCACAGGACGAAGAGGCCACAACATCACAAGGCAGCAAATACAATGCACTCGAGGGTGAATTCCCTGTATGATTGTTAAAGCGGTGAGATCTCACAGCAGCGAGCTCCGTGAAGTAACTTAAAAGCAAAATACTGCGAATGCTGGAAATCTGAAACAGAAACTGAAAATGCTGGAAATACTCAGCAGCTCAAGCAGCATCCGTGGAGAGAGAGAAACAGAGTTAAGGTTTCAGGTCGATGACCCTTCGTCAGAACTGGAAGAAGTTAGAGACGTGACAGGTTTTAAGCAAGTGCGGGGATAGGGAAAAGGGGGAGGTTCTTTCCTCCCCTCCACCCCCCTTTGCCTGCCTCTGTACTTGCTTAAAAACTGGTTCATCTCGAACGTCTTCCGGTTCTGACGAAAGGTCATCGACCTGAAACGTTGACTCTGTTTCTCTCTCTGCAGATGCTGCCCTGACCTGCTGAGTGTTTCCAGCATTTACAGTTTTTTTTATTATCTGTGAACTAACCGTTGCGGCCTCAAACCTATGTTTCTGCCTCTGCCAGGAAGGGAGTGGAGGGGTTGGTACAGGAGGGTGAAATCTGCCAACGATGGGCAAATGCATGTTGGCCTAATGGTCTTTTCTGACCTTCATCACAAACATAAAGCTTACACAGAGGGTGGTGAATGTGTGCAGTGGATTGCTCAGCGAGGGAAATAGTGTGGAATAATTTAAGGAAGAATTGGACAGATATTTGAGGGACTGGGTGACTGAAAGGTATTATAGTTTTTGGGAACCGGTCAGAAGAAACTCTTTCCTGGTCCTGTATGTTCCTTGCTTGGTGCTTGTCAATATTGCGTCAAATGGACCTCACGGGATTTCTTGAAGTTTGCCCTAATTATAAGAACATAAGAACATAAGAAATAGGAGCAGGAGTAGGCCATTCGGCCCCTCGAGCCTGCTCCGCCATTTAATGAGATCGTGGCTGATCCGATTTTAGCCTCAACTCCACTTTCCCACCCGCTCCCCGTGCCCCTTGACTCCCCTGTTGCTCAAAAATTTGTCTATCTCCGCCTTGAATATATTCAATGACTCCGCTTCCACAGCTCTCTGGGGTAAAGAATTCCAAAGATTCACGACCTTCTGAGAGAAGAAATTCCTCCTCATCTCCGTTTTAAATGGGCGACCCCTTATTCTGAGACTATGCCCCCTCGTTCTAGATTCCCCCACGAGGGGAAACATCCTCTCAGCATCTACCTTGAGAAGCCCGTTTCAGAATCTTATATGTTTCAATAAGATCACCTCTCATGTCGAGAGTTCACCTATTGGTAGCAGTTTGCAATTAAAGCCACTCCTTTCGTTCCCCTCCCAAAACAACATAGGAGGTGATTTTATCAATGGGGACGTGATGGAGGCGGGGCTGCTGCTTGTCGGGTTTTAGCCCCGCCTCCATCGACGTCCAGCCAACCCACGCTATTTTCCCTTGATTAAACTTGTTAAACCCTCCCAGCGGGCTGAGCAGGCCAATTAAGGAAAAGCCGGTGACAGAGAACGTCAGCGTATGACGTTACATCTGTCAAAAAATTTTGACAGATGAATTGTCATCGTTTGACAGCTTTGAGAAGCCTGACCTGCTGAGTATTTCCAGCATTTTCTGTTTTTATTGCAGAAACAGGCCATTCGGCCCAATGGGTTCATGCCGGTGTTTGTGCTCCGCACAAGCCTCCTCCCAACTTGCTTCATCTCACCCTATCAGCATATCTTCGCTGCTAATAATTGACCTCAGCGTCCCCTGGGCTAGAGAGATGGAAAAAATAAAACTCGGCCAGGGCTCCTGCATCTGCTGGGATGTCCAGTGACGGATTTCGGCAAATTCAGTGCGTGCAGACGTCAAGTGAGGACAGGATCAGTCAAGGCTTGTGATGCCCTGCGCAGTGGAATAGCTTGCTAACCCTCTGTCCAGGCTCGCACGTGAAGAACGGCGACGTCCCTGAGGTACCTGGGAGTAGGGTTGCCAACTCCGGTTGGACGCGTTCCTGGAGATGTCATCACGTGACCTCCCACCTCCAACCGCCCCGCCCTCACTCTCCCGCCATTGATCGCCCGACTCGTCCATCCATTGGTCGGCCAACTCGTCCATCCTCACGGTGCCCCGCCTTCCCACACCCAGTGAGGAAACGAATAGACTCTTCATTACCCGATTGGATGGATGTTTGACTGTCGGCCTTTTGCCTCACCTCAGATATTTTTTATTGCTAATAATCAAGAGTGTTCAAAGAATTTTTATTTTATTTTATTTTAAAAAAAACACAATTTTTTAATGATTTTTCTCCCGGGTGTTGCTGGCAGCAGTGTCCTGGAGCTCAGTCTTTTATGCCTGGAGACACCAGGGCAATCCTGGAGGGTTGGGAACTGTAACTGTGGGGGGGGCGGGGGGGTTGGAGGAGCAGGGGGCAGCCAGCAAGAGATGGGAAGGGGAATAAAACTGGACACGTTTGATGAGACACACACTACCTTAAAACAAGAAGAAAAAAACTGCCTTTGTTTCACAATACACTGTTTTGGGCTGTGCAGTGCTTCTTTATCCCCACACAGATTCAGACGATAAGATAATTATATCAGAAAATACATCCCGTCTTTTCTCCTGGTACTTTTCATACTGCACGAATAACAACAGAGGCCTGGGGATATATATATATATTTTTTTAACAAGGATCTCCTTTGTAGCCACTGATCTGCCGCCCGATTTGCTCCTCCTGCCATTTTAAAACGTAGCTCGCAGCATGTGCAAAATCAGCTTTATGTCAGGACGCCTTTGAAGAACAATCTCACACAGAATACCCGGCGGTTGCAGGAACAGGAACACGGTGATCCATCAAGGCACTCACCAGTAGCTTCCTCGCTGCCGAGGAGACTTTCATGCACAATATGAAAGAAAAAGCAAAACTTTTCAACCCAACAAAGTTATAATACGCTGTGCGAGCTTCGTTGTCAACTCATAAACATGTAGCCCTTCCAAATAAGGGAACGTACGGAACTAGAAGACCGGGAATGGTTAGACCGTCGAAATCCATGGTACACAAATATGGCAATGTCTTTTTCAGGCTTACAATGCAGGGAGGATTTTTGTTTAAATAAAAGAATAATTCAATAATGTCTAATAAGCTATGAGCAATAATAACTCCGGGCAGTGTTAGCTAATTATTGCACCAAAGTGTGTTGATGTAGAGAAAATGTTTCCACTTGTAGGGGAGACCAGAACTAGGGGCCATAAATCTAAGATAGTCACTAATAAATCCAATCGGGAATTCAGGAGAAGCTGCTTTACCCAGAGCGTGGTGAGAATGTGGAACTCGCTACCGCAGGGAGTGATTGAGGCAAATAGCATAGATGCATTTAAGGGGAAGCTAGATAAACACATAAGGGCGAAAGGAATCGAAGGATATGCTGATAGGGTGAGATGAAGTAGGGTGGGAGGAGGCTGGTGTGGAGCATAAACACCGGCACAGACCTGTTGGGCCGAATGGCCTGTTTCTGTGCTGTGCATTCTATGTAATGTAAGCTCGGTCCAATAGATGGATTCATGTGCATTCAATCATTTGTAGCAGCATCAACAGGTTCGGAGAGCTGAAAACTAATTTTTGTCTGCCATCTGGGCATTAATGCCATGATCCTAAAACAACCGACCGGCTGTGCTCGTCACCCAGCACAGCAGCCGCCTACTCCTTCCTGCACACCCAGTCTGAGCTCGAGGCTGGACAACATAAACATGGTGCAGTAGCGCTTAGTCTTTCAGCCCTTAAAGTTCAGCACGCACATTCCTTTAAAGCCGCAAGCTCGTACTGTTTGACTGCAGCACGCCTGGGGTTGCGGGGTCAGTTTCACACAGATGTGGCACTGACGTCAAAATGGTGAGTTGGCGTTGATACAGGTTCTAGCTGCTGCTATCTCATGAGGATGCCATTCAGCATGATGTACAAGTTCGAGTCTGAGCTTTGAGTAATGTTCGGTTCCTGGGGATACCGAAGAGCTTTATTCTACGCCTAACCTACACTAGAGCCAGCCTGAGAATGCTTCCTCCTACCTCTGGGAAAGGAACTGCTCAAAATTATGAAGGGTTTTGATGAAGGAAATAAGATAAACTTGTTTCCACTGCCAGGCAGGTCGGTAACTAGAGGGCACAGATTTAAGGTAATTGGCAAAAGAACCAGAGGGAAGATGAGAAGACATTTTTTTTTCTACGCAGCGAGTTGTTGTGATCTGGAACGCGCTGCCTGAAAGGGCGGTGGAAGCAGATTCAATAGTAACTTTCATAAGGGAATTGGATAAATACTTGAAAAGGAAAAATTTGCAGGGCTAAGAAAGAAAGACTTGCATTTATATAGCACCTTTCACAACCACCAGACATCTCAAAGCGCTTTACAGCCAATTAAGTACATTTTGAAGTGTGGTCACTGTTGTAATGTAGGAAACGTGGCAGCCAAGTTGCGCACAGCAAGCTCCCACAAACAGCAATGTGATAATGACCAGATAATCTGTTTTTGTTATGTTGGTTGAGGGATAAATATTGGCCCAGGACACCGGGGATAAGTCCCCAGCTCTTTTTCGAAATAGTGCCGTGGGATCTTTTACGTCCACCTGGAAGAGCAGACGGGGCCTCAGTTTAACGTCTCATCCGAAAGACGGCACCTCTGACAGTGCAGCACTCCCTCAGCACTGCACTGGAGTGTCAGCCTAGCTTTATGTGCTCAAGTCCTGGAGTGGGACTATGAACCCACAACCTTTTGACTCAGAGGCGAGTGTGCTACCCACTGAGCCACAGCTGACACTCGGAAAAGAGCAAGGGGGTGGGACTAGTTGGAGAGCTCTTTCAAAGAGCTGGCACAGGCACGATGGGCCGAATGGCCTCCTTCTAAGAACATAAGAACATAAGAAGTAAGAGCAGGAGTAGGCCATACGACCCTTCGGGCCTGCTCCGCCATTCAATAGGATCATGGCTGATCCGAACCTAGACTCATGTCCACTTCTGTGCTGCATCATTCTATTACAAGAAGTAGAAAAACATTCCATTGCTAAAACATGACTGTAACACAGCAAAGCTCCAGGATACATCTAACTGGAAAACCTCTGGTTTATACTTTTTGTGTAACTTTAGATAAACAGGATACTCTGATCCAAAGATTAGCTGTATCTTTGTAAAACAGTTCTATTGTCTACGTGATCGGGACAGGCAAGATATGAAACTGCCGAGAGGCATATTCTTTCTGGGGCAGGGCTGATTTTAAACCAGCGGTAAAGATCGCGGAAAGTTGATTTACGTTTGACGTAACTTCCGCTTGCGTTTTGGCGATCTTTTGCACGGCTTTGGCCAATTGGGCCTGGATTGCGCTGATAAAACTAGCGCAAACTAGCGCAAACTCTAGGCCTGTGTTCAGATTAGCTGAATCTTTGAAAAACAGTTCCACTGTCGATGTGATCGGGGAGCCAATATATGGAACTGCTACAGGCCTGTGGTAATAAGTTAACTGTGCCAGAAGATTACACGGTGACGTCTTGTGAGATGGTTATTTCATGCGAGTTAAAAATACTCAGGGGAAATAGATGCCTTCATTATCTCAAATCTGACCTATCGGGAGTCTGCTACTCGAACACTACCTACTGTGTGGGAGAAATGGTCATCACGTTGGCTGCCTGATCATCGTGAAGAATCTGATCTTCTAATGCACCGGCCTGTATTTTAAAAGAGAGACAGTAATATAAATGGGTGGCAGCCCTGCTTTGCACTTGTCTATTCCACAAGAGACAGCCAAAGAAGGGCTTCATGGAGTCACCACCTACGTGGCATTTTATCAGATACTGAGTTGGAAGTTACGAAAATGAACTGCTGAAGAGGAAGATTTTGGGCTCATTACTGTTTTTGGAACAGTGTGAGTATTGTGTAAGTCAAGTATCATAATGCAGTTTACTTGCTGTAGTCTTCTGCTTCAGAGTAATTGTCACACTTGTAAATAAATCAGATGAATAGTTTTAGCCTGAATGTAATGGTCTTATATCTGCAGTGGGCAATGCCCAGGTCTTTGGTGCAGAATTCTGTGGTAACGGAGTAACTATCGGTGCATTCATGCCACATATAAGATGAAAGTTTCAGGTCATAGGAGACTGAGCCTGTACGCGGAAATGCGGTTCTTTGCTGTGAACATCAGTTAAAAGTGCTGGGTGAGAGCCTCAACTTTCACACTGACATCCACTGCTTTGGTGTGTAACAAATCCACCATGAAGAAGTACCACTCGCAGAATCTAAGGCCACGATTTCGCCATCGGAGGCGGGATCACGGCGGGAGAGGTCGTTGCCAGGTCGCGGTCCCGCTCCCGGCTCCAGCCGCTCTGCGAAAAGGATTTGACGTTAATCGGGCTCGTTAAGCCCGCCCTGCGCGTTACCCGGCCCAATTACAAAGGTGCGGGTCTGGTGACGTCACCTGATGATGCGTTTGTCGCCGGTATATTTAAAGGGGCCATGTCCCCATTTGCTCTCAATTCTGATTTAATGCTCCTGAGTGCTGGTTCAGGCAACACTGACTTGCAGATAGACAAGGGGCTGCGCCACGTTTCAATGATGACTCCCTCCATGTTCTTGTGGAGGGAGTCAGAGGTCGCAGGGAGGGTCCATTCCCTGGGGATGGAAGGAGGAGACCTCCCCAGCAGATGAAGGCAGCCTGGCTGCAAATGGCTGAGGAGGTCACTGCAAGGTGTGTGTTTGTTCGTACCTGGGTCCAATGTAGGAAGAGGTTTAATGATCTTCTGCGTTCAGGAAAAGTGAGTATAAAAGCACACTTTACTTCATTCTGCTGTGCCTGTCATCACATCCCCATCACTCTGCATTGCCAACCCTACTCCTGTACATCCTCACTCACCCCAACATCCCTTGCACCATCACCCATCCCTTTCTCCTCATGTACAGAATCATATCCCCATCTCACTGTGCACCCCTCACACTCACCCTCATCATTATGCAATGACAACAACTAACAACTCAAAAGGAGGCAACTTGGTATTGGCACCCCACTCCATCACAGTCTCCCTCTAAACATCTATTCCCATCCATTCTTTACACTCATTCCATCACTCATTCCGTCAGAACTGGAAAAAAGCAGGAAATGGAATAGATTTTAAAGCAAGTTTAGCGGCTAGGAAAAGGGGGAGGGGATAAAAGAACAAAAGGGAAGGTCAGTGATAGGACAGAAAGCAGGGGAGATTAAGAGACATTAAGAGATATTCAAGACAAGAGGAGGTGGAAACGGGACAGGTTGAGGAACAAGGGATGGCTCTAGATGAAGTGTGAATTGCGCTGGCAGAATGAAGGACAGCTTCCATGTGGGAGAGAAGAAAAAAAGGGGCCAAACAAAAAGTGTGGATAACAAAATAAATATATATATATGTGATAGGGGCCGAGGTTATGATCTGAAATTGTTGAACTCTATGTTGAGTCCAGAGGGCTGTAGAGTGCCTAATCGAAAGCTGTTCCTCGAGCTTACGCTGAGCTTCCGTGGAACAGTGTAATAGGCCGAGGACGGTGAGGTCTGAGTGGGAATGGAGCGGTGAATTAAAGTGACAGGCCACCGGGAGCTCGGGGTCCCCTTTACGGACTGAACAGAGGTGTTCCGCAAAGTGGTCACCCAATCTGCGTTTAGTCTCCCCAATGTAGAGGAGACCACATCGTGAGCAGCGATAAACTTCCCAGCCGCTAAACTTGCTTTAAAATCTATTCCATTTCCTGCTTTTTTCCAGTTTTGACGAAAGGTCTTCGACCTGAAACATTAACTCTGTTTCTCTCTCCACGGATGCTGCCTGGCCTGCTGGGTTTTTCCAGCGTTTTCTGTTGTTATTTGCTATAAATTAATGTTAAGTTTCTGTTCTTTTACTTTGTTGTAATAAATTAATTTTGTCTGAATGTTTGCATTCGTTGCCATATGTGTGCTCACAATTTGAAGTGGCAAAGTGAAGGGTAAGGGTGTATTTTATGTCCAGCAATGGTGGTGACAGTGCAAGGAATGCACAGATCATTGTAGAGATGCTCTATGGTGTTGAAGTGGGGTCATGCTAACCTTCATGCACATGTGGCAGCCACATGTCTGTGCTGCATAAGGTTAGGTGAATCTGGCATTGATTAGGCCATCCCTGGCATCACAGGCAGCAATGTGCTTGCATTCTGGTCACATTGGGACAGCTGCCTCCTCCAGATGTTTCTTATGCTAGACCTCATTCTGCTCCTCCTCCTCTGAAGAGGCTGTGCGCTCTGCGCCTTGTGCCTCATGCAGCACTAATCCTCGCTGCAGTGCTATGTTGTGCAGGGCACAGCAGACAACGACGATTCATAGAAACATAGAAACATAGAAAATAGGTGCAGGAGTAGACCATTCGGTCCTTCGAGCCTGCACCGCCATTTAATGCGTTCATGGCTGAACATGCTACCTCAGTACCCCATTCCTGCTTTCTCGCCATACCCCTTGATCCCCCTAGTTGTGAGTATTATATCTAACTCCCTTTTGAATATATTTAGCGAACTGGCCTCAACAACCTTCTGTGGTAGAGAATTCCACAGATTCACCACTCTCTGGGTGAAGAAGTTCCTCCTCATCTCAGTCTTAAATGGCTTCCCCTTTATCCTTAGACTGTGACCCCTGGTTTTAGTTTTCCCTAACATTGGAAACATTCTGCCCGCATCTAATTTGTCTAAACCAGTCAGGATTTTAAACGTCTCTATAAGATCCCCCCTCATTCTTCTGAACTCCAGAGGATACAAGTTCAGTTGATCCAGTCTTTCTTGATATGTCAGTCTGGCCATCCCAGGAATCAATCTAGTGAACCTTCGTTGCACTCCCTCAATAGCAAGAATGTCCTTCCTCAAGTTAGGAGACCAAAACTGCACACAATACTCCAGGTGTGGCCTCACCAAGGCCCTGTACAACTGTAGCATCACCTCCCTACTCCTGTACTCAAATCCCCTTGCTATGAAGGCCATCATGCCATTTGCTTTCTTGACTGCCTGCTGCACTTGCCTTCCCACCTTCAGTGACTGATGTACCATGACGCCCAGGTCTCGTTGCACCTCCCCTTTCCCTAATCTGCCACCATTCAGGTAATAGTCTGCCTCCCTATTTTTACCACCAAAGTGGATAACCTCACATTTATCCACATTGTACTTCATCTGCCATACATTTGCCCATTCACCCAACCTGTCCAAGTCACTCTGTAGCCTCCTAGCATCCTCCTCATTGTTCACACTGCCTCCCAATTTAGTGTCATCCGCAAATTTGGAGATATTACAATTAATCCCTTCGTCCAAATCATTAATATATAATGTAAACAGCTGGGGCCCCAGCACCGAACCCTGCGGTACCCCGCTGGTCACTGCCTGCCATTCTGAAAAGTACCCATTTACTCCTACTCTTTGTTTCCTGTGTGCCAACCAGTTCTCAATCCACGTCAACACATTACCCCCAATCCCATGTGCTTTAACTTTGCACACCAATCTCTTGTGTGGGACCTTGTCGAAGGCCTTCTGAAAGTCCAAATACACCACATCTACTGGTTCCCCCCGTCCACCCTATTGGAAACATCCTCAAAAAATTCCAGAAGATTTGTCAAGCATGATTTCCCTTTCACAAATCCATGCTGACTTGGACCTATCATGTCGCCACTTTCCAAATGGTCTGTTATGACATCTTTAATAATTGATTCCATCATTTTACCCACCACCGATGTCAGGCTGACCGGTCTATAATTCCCTGCTTTCTCCCTCCCTCCTTTTTTAAAAAGAGGGGTTACATTAGCCACCCTCCACTCCTTCGGAACTGATCCAGAGTCTAAGGAATGTTGGAAAATGATCGTCAATGCATCCACTATTTACAAGGCCACCTCCTTAAGTACTCTGGGATGCAGACCATCAGGCCCTGGGGATTTATCAGCCTTCAGTCCCATCAATTTCCCCAACACCTTTTCCCAACTGATAAGGATTTCCCTCAGCTCCTCCCTCTTACCAGATCCTTTGATCCTTTCTCGAGACCCTGGCTGGTGCGTACTGTAGGGCTCCACCAGATCTGTCCAGGCATCTGAAGCGCATTTTGAGCAACCCTATTGTTTGCTCTATGAGACTTCTGGTGGAAATGTGGCTTTGATTGTAACGCTCCTCAGACTCGTTTGATGGCCTCCTCAAAGGTGTCATTAGCTACATCTTCAGGGGACAGCCCTTGTCTCCAAGGAGCCAGCTGGAAAATTCATCTGGCGGTGCGAAGAGCTGAGGGACAGTGGACTGGCGCAGGATGTAAGAGTAATGGCAGCTGCCAGGGAACTTGGCGCTCACATGCATGATGCTCTTCCTATGGTTGCAGACCAGCTGCATGTTAAGGGAGTGGAAGCCCTTGCGGTTCACAAATGCTGCTGGGTTCTGATGGGGTGCCCTGATGGTCACATGTGTGCAGTCGATGACGCCCTGCACCCGTGGGAAGCCAGCCAGATTGACAAAGCCGAGCGCCTGCTCGGTAACACTGGCTCATCAGTGGAAAAGTGGATGTAATTGGCGGACTTGTCAAAGAGGGCATCGGTAACCTGCGTGATGCATCTGTGGGCGGCTGACTGGGAGATGCCGCTAATGTCTGCTGCTGATCCCTGGAAGGAGCCTGAGGCGAAGAATTTGAGGGCAGCGGTGACTTTGACAGCCACTGGTAAGGGGTGTCCATCTGTTCCTCTGGGCTGCAGGTCTTGATCGAGCATTGTGCAAATATCTGCGACAACCTGTCGTGAAAGACTCAGCCTCCTTTGGCACTGCTGCTCAGTCATGTTGAGGAAGCTCATCCTCTGCCTGTAAACCCTGTGTTGGTGGTATCTCCTGCGGTGCGGTGCAGCCCTGCGCTGATGCCCTCTGCCCTGTGCAGCAGCAGGTGGTTGAGGAGAAGGTTGGCGCTCTTGTTGTTGGTGCTGCTGGTGTGCCTGGTTCTGCTGCTGCTGCTGCTGATCGTGGTCAGTTTCTGAGGACCAGGATGAGAGAGTATAAATCGTTTCCCTTCTGCTGTTATATATGGCAGGTGAGGATGAGATGTTAGATACAATCTGTCAATGGGAAGAGAGGCTATTCAAGGAGGTGACAGTGGATTACACCACACACTTACAACCTCACTAAAGATCAAATGTGTCTTCCCAAACCTGAAATCAGCAACTTCTGACATTGGAAAGTGAACAGATGTGAAATGTTAGCATTTATACTACATTTGCAGCTGAGAACTATTCAGCTCGATTGAACTCCCGACCTACTTACCTGACGTAATCTCTGAACAACGTGAACCTTGTTAAAACTGTGGTAAAATAGAAATAGGCTGGCAAAATATTTGTTCACAAGCGTTTAACAAGCTCCCAACCCGCTGTCAATCATTTCGATTTTGACAGCGGACCCGCCTCCGAACCCGCCCTCTGAGCGCCGGCAAAGTCGCGGCCTGAAGGTCCATGGTGCATCTGTGAACATTTCGAAGCACACACATTTTCAGAGAGAGTGCTTTGAACATAAGAATTGTTTTCTTTACCCCAACAAATGAGCACTTTGGAAAAGGAAGAACGATTTACCAAAATGAACTCATTTAGGGGCACAAAATAGATGGAGTTGCTCATTTGCAGATTTATCTTGGTTGAAAAGGTGCTACTGCAGTTCCCAAAAGTTAATATTTGGTTATAAACAGGAGATGCAGCTCCACTGATGGCTCAGTGGGGTTATGCTCTGAGTTGCTAAGCCACAGACACCAGGAAAAGCCCCACATTCGATGCTTGGTCTGTGCAGAATTAGCTGATCACAGCTGGGGTAGCAACAACAACAACAACAACAATGACATGAATCGTGTCATTCATGTGGAAATGACTTATGAAATAATACTGGGCGGCCTGCTGGTGGCGCTGTCCAGGGAGAGCATGGCCCAGCTTGCTCAGGACATTCTTTAACAGGAACTAGTGAAGGACACAACTAGATCTCCATGTTGAAAAACAGTTGATTAAAGCTTTGTTTAACGCTTAGACCAAGTGCCTAGTAGTTTTCTTACGTCAAACAACTTGCCTTTTTATAGTGCCTTAAAATGCCGCAAAGCACTTCACAGGAGTGTTTTCAGACAAAATTTGACCCCGAGCCACATAAGGAGATATTAGGACAGGTGACCAAAAGCTTGGTCAAAAAGGTAGATTTTAAGGAGCATCTTAAAGAAGGAGAGAGAGGTAGAGAGGTGGAGAGGTTTAGGGAGGGAATTCCAGAGTTTAGGGCCTAGGCAGCTGAAGGCACGGCCGCCAATGGCGGAGCGATGAAATTAGGGGAGGCGCAAGAGGCCAGAATTGAAGGAGCGCAGACATCTTGGAGGGTTGTAGGGCTAGAGAGGTTACTGAGATAGGGAGGGGCGAGGCCCTAGAGATGAGAATTTTTAAATGGAGGCATTGCCAGCACCTGGAACACTGCGAATGACATCAACGCCTGCACTTCGAGAGGGGAAATTTGGCCAGTGCTGTCAATGCTAGAAAAAACGGGTGTTTGTGGACTCCTGGTGAAGATTGAGGATTGGCCTCGGCCATGCTACCTCTCATGATCAAAGAGCCTGCTAACACTCCATCAAGGCCACTTGGCAAATGGTGAATGACGGCCGCTTGGGTGAGGGACCAGAGACAAGCGATGCCTGCTGGGGCCGTCTCCCAACAAGGCCCTCAGGAGAGGCGGGGAGAAAATCTACAAAGAAAAGAAACAAAAACACAACTGGACGCACAAATATTTGCACCTTGTCGTTAATACGGCTTTAGAGATCTCAACACTATATCTAGATTAAATGCTTTCGAAGTCTGAAGCTAGTGTTAAATGTCTAAAGCATAATTTGTCATGCTACTTCTAGCATTGTTCTGTTTTGGACTGAGTACCAAACAGACTGCTCTGCCAACAGGGAGCTGGGTTCACAGTTGGAGAGTTGGGCCTACAATGGTATATCCTCATCTCTGCCTCGGGCTCCCTTTCCACACTTAAGGGTGTGGAATTGTGGAACCACGCCTTACATTTAATCACTTGTGAGTCTGTCTTTCTCTCTCCCTCTCTGTATCTATATCTCAACGCACTAGGCGGTGAAATTAGGTGCCTTTGCGCCTCCTGTTTGTGCCCCTGGCTAACTTCTAGCTAAATCAAGTCCTCCACGTCCTTCCCGGAGCGCAATCGGCAGCAGGCGGGGCGGAGACTTCAGCAACGCTGCACACTGGGCCGGGCAGCGCCGCCACGTTCAAAGGCTCCTTCCCGCCCTTAAAGGGAAGAGCCGTCGCTGCAGGCTCTGCAATAGAAAAAGTAGCTACCGGGACCACCAAGGCAGCCGCGATCCCGCGCGATCAGCCCGCCACTCAAGCAGAGCACCGGGCTGATGGATTGTGGGCAGGAACCCGTGAAAAAAACCGGAACAAGAAAGGTAAGTTTTTTTTTTACTTACTTCGGCCACCTCGCCTTTGATCATCGCCTCCCTGAAGCGGCCGGCCGCCCGATGCACGCCTCCTGCAGCTGTCGGTGGTTTCAGGCCGGCGCTGCTGCAGAGGGCGGAAGTCAATTTCTGGTCCGGGGCGTTACCGGGGCGATGACGTCATAATCTCCGGGCGAAGGAGATCGGGCCGCAACGCCGTAGTGCCGCCGCAAAACTCCCGCCGGATATGGCGGGAGTCGATGTCAGCGTGGCGCCCAGTCACAAAGCCATTTGCGCCCCGTTAGCGCCCCCCGGGGGCACAAACGGGAGGTGCAAAGGTACCCAATTTCTCCCCCCGAGTGCGTTGAGAGCGACAGACACACAAGCGATTAAATGCAAGGCGTGGTTCCACAATTCCACACCCTTAAGCGTGGAAAGGGAGCCCGAGGCAGAGGTGGGGATAAATCATTGTAGCCCCGACTCTCCAACCCAGCTCCCTGTTGGCAGAACCGTCTGTTTGGTACTCAGTCCAAATCAGACCAGCATGGTCCAAGTCCAGTTCCTATTCTGTGCTGAGTTAACCGATAAATAATTGAATATCTTCGGATCCTGCAGACCCATGCTCCACGTGGTATATGTGTGTTTGGTCTGACTCAGGTGCAGGCTCACTGATCTCTAACGACACCTCAAAAAGAAAAACAAGTCTGGATCAGCAACATTGCACCAGAGGAAACGGCCATGCAACAGAGAGCGGCTCTTCAGCTCACTTTAGCTGTTATTAAAGTTGTGTTTACTTTTAGATAGCGTCAGGGCTTTACTTGTGCTGAACACTGTAGCATTTGATTGAATATTTGCTGATGATCAAGCAAACTCTGGGAATCTCATCAGTTGGCCAGCAGTCCAAATTTACAGACTGGCACCTTGTAAACCCACAAAAAACAAATCACAACCTCCACATAAAACTCCTGGGTCAATCTGCTTCCTCCTGTAGTCTCCCAGTCTTTTAAAAGCCAAGTTTGTTATCACTGCGCCTTCTGGTGGTGTCCTGCGCAATGGACCAGGGCCTTTTACTTACCTTTCCCAAATAGGGTTGCCAATGTGCCAGGGCTGCGTCAGCCAGTGGCTCAGTGGGCAGCACCGTCACCTCTGAGTCAGATAGGCCGTGGGTTTAAGTCCCACTCCAGAGACTTGAGCACAATAATCTAAGCTGACACTCCCAGTGCAGTGCTGAGGGAGTGCTGCACTGTCGGAGGTGCCGTCTTTCGGATGAGACGTTAAACCGAGGCCCCGTCTGCCCTTCTCAGGTGGACGTAAAAGATCCCGCGGCACTATTTTGAAGAAGAGCAGGGGGAGTTATCCCCGGTGCCCTGGCCAATGTTTATCCCTCAATCAACATCTCTAAAAAAACAGATGATCTGGTCATTATCACATTGCTGTTTGTGGGAGCTTGCTGTGCGCAAATTGGATGCCGCGTTTCCTACATTACAACAGTGACTGCACTTCAAAAAGTACTTCATTGGCTGTAAAGCGCTTCGGGACGTCCGGTGGTTGTGAAAGGCGCTATCGAAATGCAAGTCTTTCTTTGGAGTCTCCAGGAATTGAAGATTGGGTCACTGCTACTGGTAACCCAGGAGAAAAACCATAGGGACATTAAAAAAAGATTGTGGGGTTTTTTTGCATTTTTTTTTAACACTTTCGTTTATTAGTTATGACAATATTGGAGATGAGAAAAAGGGCTGTGTGGCTCAGCTGGAGGCTGGACGTCATGTGCTGAAACCTCCAGGATACGTCCAACCAGAGCTGGCGAACCTCGTCCCAGTATAAAATGTACATTCACAGTAAACGGCTTTCAATTAGCCAGTAGTCATCCCAGAAACATTCCTAGCGTTGGCCAGATTAAAAGATTTAATTAAAAAAAAATAAAAACACATCAAAATCAGTTTACTTCCAAACAGAGACAAAAATGGTTTAGCCCAAGCCATTGACTAATGGCAGTATCGTATGATTTAGTAGACCTCGACTCTGGAATAGAAGGATTCCAGTTGATTAAAGCACTTGGCTACTGCTTCACCCTTTAATCAGCTCTCCGTCCCCCCCTCCGGCACACAACCTACTCAATCACACACAGTAGCCTTAATAGGGACCGTGCTCTTCGAAGGCCTCTGCAGTGGTTCCACGTGCCGGTTCCTTCGTATTAAGAACTTGTGCGCTGTAACGCAATTGAGACCGCTTACTCGCACAATATACTTAAACCCATCCTTCATATGTACAGCGCGAGGACAAAAAGGCCAAGAAAATGGAGCAGTATAGCAGCCAATTAAGAAAAAACACCCATTGTGGTAGAAAGGTCGAAGCAGGGAAAACTGTCAAGGGGGGCGGGGGCTGGGGGGGGGGGCGTGAAGGACGACAGCCAAATGGGTTGGGGTGGCTCTGAAGGATGAAGAAGTCATAATGTCAGGCAATTAAAACGTGGTATGAATTTTGTATAAGATTAATTTCAACTATGTTAAGTGATACAGAACTGACTTAGTGCTAATATTCTAAAATGTACAGATAACGGACTATGGCTTAGAAATTTGGCGTGCGCAACGCCCGTTGTCTCAGGCGCAAAATGGCCTCCTAAGCTCCCAATATGGCGGGCAGGAAGCGCACGCTCGTTATGAGCCGGATGTTCGCCGCCCGCCATATTGGTAAAGGCCTGAAACAGACATCAGCCCCTTTTGTATATGCAAATAAGGGGGCCTAATGCCTGTTTGAGGACCCCGCTGCAAGATCGGGTTTGCCCCCGCGCTGGCTGCACTCAGGAAAATCAGGCCCACAAGCAGTCCGCAACTAGCGAGGTAAAAGTTTTAAAATATACTTACCTGAATGTGGTGCTGAGAGGAGCAGTAGTCCCCCTAACGACCCCACAACCCCAGTATCAACAGGGGTGCCACGGGCCTCACCACTGAGGCACAGGGAACGTAATCTGGGCCAATGACGTACTTCAAAACCATAGGTACAAAATTGTTAGTGAATTGTTATTTTAAATTAAACAGGTTAATGCCTCTGTTAAAATACTGGACAAAGAGATGTCACAGGAACACATTAGTAGCATTTGCCTGCTATTTTCTAGCCTCACACGATTTACAATAGGATCGCGGCAGTATAATATAGAAGAAAGAAAGACTTGCATTTATATAGCGCCTTTCACGACCACCGGACGTCTCAAAGTGCTTTACAGCCAATGAAGTACTTTTGAAATGGAGTCACTGTTGTAATGTGGGAAATACATTGTATTATTCTTTATGCAATGAGGGAATGGTAGCATAGTGGTAATGTCACTGGGCTAGTAATCCAGAGGCCTGGACTAACTGATTTTGTGAGATGTGAGTTCAAATCCCACCATGACAGCTGGGGAATTTAAAGTCAGTTAATTAAATAAATTTGGAATAAAAAAGCTAGTGATAACCATGAAACTATTAGATTGTTGTAAAAACCCAGCTGGTTCACTAATGTCCTTCAGAGGAAGGAAATCTGCTGTCCTTACCTGGTCTGGCCTATATGTGACTCCAGACCCACAGCAATGTGGTTGACTGAAATAGCCCAGCAAGCCACTCAGTTGTAACAAACTGCTATGCAAAATCCTGGAACTCCCTCCCTAACAGCACTGTTGGGTGTACCTTCACCACACAGACTGCAGTGGTTCAAGAAGGCAGCTCACCACCACCTTCTCAAGGGCAATTAGGGGATGGGTAATAAATGCTGGCCTTGCCAACGACACCCATGTCCCATCAATAAATTAAAAAAAATAACATGTTAGCTGCCAGCACTACAGAGCTGGCTAAAAAAAAATATTATTTGATTTTTTATTTTGAATATTTTTCCTTTGGCATTCAACTACAATATTCACCCAAGCAAGTGCGGATTAGTTACAAAGGACTTCAACTGTGCAGCCAAGAATGTGTAATACGGTCCCGGGAGATGGTGAGTGAAGAACTAACACAACCCAGATCTCATCCCAGTGCAGAGATGGTGTTAACTGTAACAAATTTGACGTTTGCCTTTTTAAAACAAAAAATCATATTATTCTAAACTAATAAAGCAGCATTTTTTATTTTTGAATAATTACAAAGAAACCTACCAGAAAGTTCACCAAACTATTCAGTCTTTTAACTTTGCTTGACGTCTGGGCCGTTAACATTAGTCAAGCTTAGGCCGCACGCTTCATAAACCTGTCTGATGTCACATCAACCAAAAGGCAAAAACAGAACTAAAATCATTGGAACGTTTGATAGCCTCAAAGAACTATTGGGAAAAAGCAGCAAAACTGCCTATTTTTCAACCTCGAATACCGCATCTGATTTACAATAAACAACTGGGCTCAGTTGAGTTGAATTTCATCTTGGTGACGGGGGGGGGAGGGGGTAGGTGCGGGGGGTGGGAGGGGGTAGGTGCAGGGGGAGGGAGGGAAATCTTATTATGCTCCAGGGTTCAGGTGGGCAGGGCTTTCACCCACTCAAGATGAGTCGATGGAGTTAAGATACAGGTCAGCCATGATCTAATTGAATGTTGGAACAGGCTCGAGGGGCTGAATGGCCTCCTCCTGTCCCTATATTCCTTCTTATGTTCCTCTATTCAACAACAACTTGTATTTATATGGCGCCTTTATCGTAGTACAATGTCCCAAGGCGCTTCACAGGAGTGTTGTAAAACAAAATTTGACACTGAGCCACATAAGGAGATATTAGGGCAGATATCCAAAAGCTTGGTCAAAGAGGTAGGTTTGAAGGAGCGTCTTAAAGGAGAGAGAGGTAGAGAGGCGGAGAGGTTTAGGGAGGGAATTCCAGAGCTTAAGGCCTTGGCAGCTGAAGG
The DNA here is from genome assembly GCA_030390025.1 of Squalus acanthias. Lineage (NCBI taxonomy): Eukaryota > Metazoa > Chordata > Chondrichthyes > Squaliformes > Squalidae > Squalus > Squalus acanthias. Next base: position 89,972,394 of record CM059437.1, on the reverse strand, counting down.
CACGGCCACCAGTGCTTGAGCGATGAAAATCGGGGATGCTCAAGAGGCCAGAATTAGAGGAGCATAGATATCTTGGAGGGTTGTGGGGCTGGAGGAAATTACAGAGATAGGAAGGGGCAAGGCCATGGAGGGATTTGAAACAAGGATAAGAATTTCAAAATGTTCCTCCGTATCTGCCCCAACCCCAACCCATTTTCTTTCTAGCCAAACGTTGGCATGTTTAATCTGTTCCTCCCTCATGACATTGGGAGTAATCCTGAGATACTACCCTCAGGCTCTTTATACTTCCAATCAGGAACTTCATCTCTCAAACACCGATCTTACTCATTCCGACATCATTGGTTCCTAAGTGAAGCCATCACTTCTGACTGATTTGTTTCCCTTTCCAGAAGTTTTTCCGCCCATTCCTTTATGTCCCTTACCCTGATGCCTGGGAGGCAGCAGACAATTCAGGCCTCTCGGTCACGGCAGCCAAGCAGGCATTGGATCCCCCTAACTATGGAATCCCCCACTATTGCTACAAACCTGTTATCATGAAAAGAAAGACTTGCATTTCTATAGGCACCTTTCATGACCTCAGGACGTCCCAAAGCGCTTTACAGCCAATGAAGCACTTTCGAAGTGTAGTCACTGCTGTAATGTAGGAAACATGGCAATGTTCCCTGTAAGGTGCCACGCACCGCTCCAAGGAATCGGCATCGCCGGCTTGCCGGCATTTCAATGTAAAAACCGCGCATGCATGGTACATTGAATGGCCCGCGCTGCCCCTCAAAGGGGCCGCGCAGGACCAAAACAAATTACAGGGAACATGGCAGCCAATTGTGCACAGCAAGCTCCCACAACCAGCAATGTGATAAATGACCAGATTATCTGTTTTTTGTTACATTGATTGAGGGATAAATATTGGCTCCAGGACACCAAGGATAACTCCCCAGCTCTTCTTTGAGATAGTGGCCGTGGGATCATTTACATTCACGTAGACGGGGCCTTGGTTTAACTTCGCATCCGAAAGACGGCACCTCCGACAGTGCAGCACTTCCTCGGCACTGCACTGGAGTGTCAGCCTGGATTTTTGTGCTCAAGTCTCTGGAGTGGGACTTGAATCCACAACCTTCTGACTCAGAGGTGAGAGTGCTACCCACTGAGCCACGGCTGACACTGACCAGTGCCTTTCCCCCCGCCATGCTCCATGGTACTGTAGTGTTGCACTTGGTTACATTTCCCTGTGCCTCTGTCCTTTTCCTTGAGATAAGTGTTTGAGATCTTTATACCAAGTAGATAAGTACAGACCCATAGGGCATTCCTTGCATTAACATAAGAACATAAGAAACAGGAGCAGGAGTAGGCCATTCAGCCCCTCGAACCTGCTCCGCCATTGATAAGATCATGGCTGAGCTGATCTTGGCCTCAACTCCACTTTTCTGCCAGTTCCCCATAACCATTGACTCCTCTGTAGTTCAAAAATCTGTCTATCTCAGCCTTAATTATATTCAATGACCCAGCCTCCACAGCTCTCTGGGGTAGAGAATGCCAAAGATTCACGACCCTCAGAGAAGAAATTCCTCCTCATCTCCATCTTAAATGGGTGCCCCCTTATTCTGAAACTATGCCCCCTAGTTCTAGATTCCCCCACAAGGGGAAACATCCTCTCAGCATCTACCCTGAGAAGCCCCCTCAGAATCTTATATGTTTAAATAAGATCACCTCTCATTCTTCAAAACTCCAATGAGTATAAGCCCAACCTGCTCAACCTTTCCTCATACGACAACCCCTTCATCCCAGGAATCAACCTAGTGAACCTTCTCTGAACTGCCTCCAATGCAAGTATATCCCTCCTTAAATAAGGAGACCAAAACTGTACGTATTCAGTATTTAGGTAGGATCGACAAAAAAGAAAGGGAGGAGGGGTAGCATTGCTGGTAAAAGAGGGGATAAATGCAATTGAAAGGAAGGATATTAACTCAGTTAATACAGAATCTATATGGGTGGAGCTAAGAAATAGCGAGGGGCGAAAAACATTAATAGGAGTGGTATATAGGCCTCCAAATAGTAAAATAGAGGTTGGGGAGGGCATCACGAGGGAAATTAGAGAAGCGTGCAATAAGAGCACAGCTGTCATCATAGGTGACTTTAACTTACATATAGATTGGACGAGCCTAATCAGTAAAAATAATGAGGAGGAGGAATTCCTTGAGTGTTTAAGGGATGGTTATCTGGATCAATATGTCGAGGAACCAACTCGGGAACAGGCTATATTGGACTGGGTACTGTGCAATGAGAAGGGACTAATTAGTAATCTTGTTGTACGGGGACCCTTGGGTCAGAGCGATCATAACATGATCGATTTCTCACTCGAAATGGAGAGCGAAGAAATTGACTCAGAGACTAAGGTCCTGAATTTAAACAAGGGGAATTATGATGCCATTAGACGGGAACTGAGTAGGTCTGATTGGACAACGTTCCTGGGAGGACTGGAGGTAGATAAACAATGGCAAGCATTTAAAGATAGAATGACAAAATTGCAAAAATTGTTTATACCAATCTGGCATAAAAGGAAATCTAAAAAGGTGACTCAACCGTGGATAACAGGGGAAATTAGAGACAGCATAAAATCCAAAGATAGGGCGTATAAAATAGCCAAAAAAAGCGCCAGAGCGGAAGATTGGGAACAGTTTAAGATAGAGCAAAGGAGGACAAAGGGCTTAATCAAGAGGGGCAAAATAGCTTACGAAAGCAAGCTGGCGGAAAATATAAAAACTAACTCCAAAAGCTTTTATAAGTATATCAAGAGGAAAAGACTGGTGAAAACCAAAGTTGGTCCATTGCAGTCAGATACGGGGGAATATATAACGGGAAATAAGGAAATGGCAGACCAACTAAATGCATACTTTGGGTCAGTCTTTACGAAGGAAGACACAAAAAACCTCCCTGGGATATCGGGAAAAATAGGGACATTGGCAAAGGAGGAACTGATGCAAATCAATATCTCTAAGGATATGGTGTTAAGGAAGCTAAAGGGATTGAAGGCGGACAAATCCCCAGGGCCTGATAACATGCATCCTAGGGTACTGAAGGAGGTGGCCCTAGAGATAGCGGATGCACTAAGTATGATTTTTCAGAATTCATTAGACTCGGGAACAGTGCCCATGGATTGGAGGGTAGCTAACGTTACCCCACTATTCAAAAAGGGGGGTAGGGAAAAAGCAGGTAATTACAGACCTGTAAGCCTTACATCAGTTGTGGGCAAAATGCTGGAGTCCATCATTAAGGATGAAATAGCCGAGCACTTAGCAAATGGGGACAGGATAGGACAGAGTCAACATGGATTTACAAAGGGTAAATCGTGCTTGACTAATCTATTGGAATTTTTTGAGGGAGTAACTGGTAAAATAGATGGGGGAGAGCCAGTAGATGTGGTGTACCTGGACTTCCAAAAGGCCTTCGACAAGGTCCCACATAAAAGATTAGCATGGAAAATTGAAGCTCATGGGATAAAGGGGAAAGTATTGACGTGGATAGAGAACTGGCTGTCAGATAGAAAACAGAGAGTTGGAATAAACGGCTCATTTTCTGAATGGCAGGCAGTAACAAGTGGGGTACCACAGGGATCTGTCCTGGGTCCCCAGCTGTTCACAATTTACATTAATGACCTGGATCAGGGAGTCGGATGCAGCATTTCCAAATTTGCAGACGACACTAAACTAGGAGTGGGGGTGGGCTCAGAGGAGGAGACCAGGAAGCTCCAGAGTGATTTGGACAGACTGGGTGATTGGGCGGATAAATGGCAGATGCACTATAATGTGGACAAGTGCGAAGTTATCCACCTTGGGTGCAGGAACGGGAGGGCAAATTATTATTTAAATGGCAATAAATTGGGAGAGGGGGAAGTACAGAGAGACCTGGGTGTTCTTGTACACCAGTCACTGAAGGCGAGCATGCAGGTGCAACAGGCGGTCAAGAAGGCAAACGGTATGCTGGCCTTCATAGCAAAAGGGTTGGAATACAGGAACAGGGATACCTTGCTGCAGCTGTACAGGGCACTGGTGAGACCACACCTCGAGTACTGTGTACAGTTTTGGTCGCCTCATCTGAGGAAAGATGTTCTTGCCATGGAGGGGGTGCAGCGGCGATTCACCAGGCTGATACCAGGAATGGCGGGATTGACCTATGAGGAGAGACTATGTAGTTTAGGGATGTACACACTGGAGTTTAGAAGATTGAGAGGGGACCTCATAGAAGTGTATAAAATTCTGACAGGTCTAGACAGACTAGATGCAGAAGGAATGTTTCCCTTGGCGGGTGAGAACAGAACTAGAGGACATAATTTAAGGATAAGGGCTAAACCATTTAGGACAGAAATGAGTACTCCAGGTGTGGTCTCACCAACGCCCTGTACAGTTGTAGCAAGACTTCCCTACTTTTATACTCCATCCCCCTTGCAATAAAGGTCAACATTCCATTTGCCTTCCTAATTATTTGCTGTACCTGCATGCTAACTTTTTGTGTTTCATGTACGAGAACACCCAGGTCCCTCTGTACCGCAGCATTTTGTAGTCTCTCCCCATTTAAATAATATTTTGCTTTTTTATTCTTCCTACCAAAGTGGATAACCACACATTTTCCCACATTATACTCCATCTGCCAAATTTTTGCCCACTCACTTAACCTACCTATATCCCTTTGCAGACAATTTGTGTCCTCTTCATAACTTGCTTTCCCACCCATCTTTGTATCGTCAGCAAATTTGGCTACAGTACACTCGGTCCCTTCATCCAAGTCATTAATATAGATTGTAAATAGTTGAGGCCCCAGCACTGATCCCTGTGGCACCCCCAGTAGCTACAGTTTGCCAACTTGAAAATGACCCATTTATCCCTACTCTCTGCTTTCTGATAGTTAGCCAATCCTCTATCCATGCTAATATATTACCCCCAACACCATGGGCTCTTATCTTGTACAGTAACCTTTTATATGGCACCTTATCGAATGCCTTTTCGAAATCCAAATACACTACATCTACTGGTTCCCCTTTATCCACCCTACTCGTTACATCCTCAAAGAACTCTAATAAATTTGTCAAACACAATTTCCCTTTCATAAAACCATGTTGACTCTGCTTGATTGTATTATGATTTTCTAAATGTCCCGCTATTACTTCCTTAATAATGGATTCCAGCATTTTTCCAATGACAGATGTTAGGCTAACAGGCCTATAGTTTCCTGCTTTCTGTCTCCCTCCTTTCTTGAATAGGGGCGTTACATTTGCGGTTTTCCAATCCGCTGGAACCTTTCCAGAGTCTAGGGGATTTTGGAAGATTACAGCCAACACATCCACTATCTCTGCAGCCACTTCTTTTAAGACCCTAGGATGCAGGCCATCAGGTCCAGGGGACTAGTCAACCTTTAGTCCCATTAGTTTGCCTAGTACTTTTTCTCCAGTAATAGTGATTGTTTTAAGTTCCTCCCTCCCTTTTGCCCTTGATTTTCCTCTATTATTGGAATGCTTTTAGTGTCTTCTACCCTGAAGACAGATCCAAAATATTTGTTCAAAATCTCTGCCATTTCCTTGTTTCCCATTATTAATTCCCCAGTCTCATCCTCTAAGGGACCAATGTTTACTTTAGCTATTCTCTTCCTTTTTATATACTTGTAGAAGCTCTTACTGTCTGTTTTCATCTTTCTTGCTAGTTTATTCTCATAATCAATTTTCTCCCTCTATATTATTTTTTTAGTCATCCTTTGCAAGTTTCTAAAAATTTCCCAATCTAATGGCCTACCACTAATCTTCGCAACATTGTATGCCTTTTCTTTCAATTTGATACCCTCCTTAACTTCCTTAGTTAGCCACGGATGGTTCATCCTTCTCGTAGAGTCTTTCTTTCTCACTGGAATATATCTTTGTTGAGAATTATGAAGTATCTCCTTAAAAGTCTGCCACTGCTTATCTACCGTCTTACCTTTTAATCTATTTTCCCAGTCCACTTTAGCCAACTCTGTCTTCATACCCTTGTAATTGCCTTTATTTAAGTTTAAGACACTAGTTTCAGACCCATGTTTCTCACCCTCAAACTGAATGTGAAATTCTATCATGTTATGATCACTCTTCCCTCGAGGATCCTTTACTATGAGATCATTAATTAATCCTGTCTCATTACACATTACCAGATCTAAAATAGCCTTTTCCCTGGTTGGTTCCACCACGTATTGTTCTGAGAAACTGTCCTGAATACATTCTATGAACTCGTCCTCAAGGCTACCTTTGCTAATTTGATTTGTCCAGTCTATATGAAGATTAAAATTGTCCACGATTATTGCAGTACTTTTCTTACAAGCCCCCATTATTTCTTGATTTATACTCTTTCCTACAGTGTAGCTACTGTTAGGGGGCCTATAGACAACTCTTACAAGTGACTTATTTTCCTTATTATTTCTTATCTCCACCCAAACTGATTCTACATCTTGATCTTCTGAGTCAAGCTCATTTCTCACTACTGTACTGATCGCATCCTTTATTAACAGAGCTACCCCACTTCCTTTTCCTTTCTGCCTATCCTTCCAAAATGTCAAATTCCCCAGAATATTCAGTTCCCAGCCTTAGTCACCTTGCAACCACGTCTCTGTAATGGCTATCAGATCATACCCATTTATTTCAATTTGTGCCGTCAGTTCATCTATCTTGTTACGAATGCTGCTTGCATTCAGATAAAGAGCCTTTAATTTTGTCTTTTTACCATTTTTCCCTACTCTGGCCCTGTTTGCTGGTGCACTCTTATGCTTGTACGTTCTGTCCCTTCCTGTCAGACTATGGTTATCATTACCCCTATCGCTACCCTGCACTATTGCCTTGTCCTTTCTCTTTAACATTCTAAGTTTCCCCTCACCTGAACCCTCCCCCCCCACTATTTAGTTTAAAGCCCTATCTTGGTTCATGCCATCTCCTCTGGTGGGCTTCCAACTTCCTCACTTCTTCTTCACTATTCCTCTCTATCTGTGGGGGACAATCTTCTGGAGCTTGTCTTCCAGAAACCTTTCCTCTCCTAGAATGTTATATTGTGTGTAGCCAGCTGGATCTTAAGCTCAGCATTCCCATGTTGAAGTAAGATAACTCTCTAACATATATTCCTCCTGGATACTTTGCAGGATATTCTACATCATATGTGCTATACACATCGCTTCCGATTTCTCTAGGCCTAACCATTGTGCTACTTTAGAATTAATGCATTAGAACTAATCCTCACTTACTGCTTAGTCTTGCAAACCCACGACTTCCACCATGTAGAAGGACACGGGCAGCAGATGCATGAGAACACCTTCACTAAGTTCCCATCCAAGGTCGTGGGTTCAAGCCCCACTCCAGGGGTTTGAGCACATAATCCAGGATGACACTCCAGTGCAGTACTGAGGAAGTGCTGCACAGTCGGAGGTGCCGTCTTTCAGATGAGGCGTCACAACAAGGCCCCGTCTGCCCTCTCAGGTGGACGTAAAAGATCCCATGGCACTTTTCGAAAAAGATCAGGGGAGTTCTTCCCGGTGTCCTGGCCAATATTTATCCCAAAACCAACATCACTAAACACTTCTTCTCCTTCACTTTCCTCTGACCCCATCCCTTCTTCCAATCTCACCCCCTGCCGTGTTTTCACTATCCCCTCTGATCTTCCCCTCTCTGACCTCGAACGATCAGTCCTCAGCAAAGGCCTGAACTTCATCGCCTTACGCCCCCATCGCAATGAATTTCGAGCTCGGCACGATGCTGAGCTCTTTTTCCGCCGCCTTCGTCTCTGTGCCCAATTCTTTGGCCAGGAGTCTTCCCCCCGCACAGCGGACCCTTTCTCCTGCTTTCAGAATTCTCGTTCTACCTGGACCCCTCCATCTCTAGATCTTTTCATTTTAACTGCCGGCATGACATCGGCCATCTCAATTTCTCTGCTCCCCTCACTCACTCCAACCTACCTCCCTCTGAACTTGCAGCACTCCGTTCTCTCCGATCGAACCCTAACATTGTCATTAAACCTGCTGACAAGGGTGGTGCTGTTGTTGTTTGACGAACCGACCTCTAACGTGCTGAGGCTGAACGCCAACTCTCCGACACCTCCTCCTACCTCCCCCTGGACCATGATCCCACTATCAAACATCAAGCTATTTTTTCCAAGACTATCACTGACCTCATCTCCTCTGGAGATCTTCCCTCCATGGCAGTCAACCTCATAGTCCCTCGACCCCGCACAGCCCGCTTCTACCTCCTTCCCAAGATCAACAAACAGGGCTGCCCTGGTAGACCCATCGTTTCAGCCTGTTCTTGCTCCACGGAACTGATTTCTTCCTATCTCGACTCTATTTTTTCAACCCTTGTCCAGTCTCTTCCCACCTACATTTGCGACTCGTCCGACGCCCTCCGTCACTTTAACAATTTCCAGTTTCCTGGCCCCAACCGTCTCCTTTTCACCATGGACATCCAATCCCTCTACACCTCCATCCCCCACCAGGATGGCCTGAGGGCGCTCCGCTTCTTCCTTGAACAGAGGCCCAACCAGTCCCCATCCACCACCACCCTCCTCCGCCTGGCTGAACTAGTTCTCACATTGAACAACTTCTCCTTTGATTCCACTCACTTCCTCCAAATTAAAGGTGTTGCTATGGGGACCCGCATGGGCCCTAGCTATGCCTGCCTTTTCTTGGGATATATGGAACGTTCTTTGTTCCTGTCCTACTCAGGTCCCCTCCCTCACCTCTTTTTCCGGTACATTGATGATTGTATTGGTGTCATTTCCTGCTCTCGCCTGGAACTAGAAAATTTCATACACTTTGCTTCTAATTTCCACCCTTCCCTCACCTTCACATGGTCCATCTCCGACTCTTCCCTTCCCTTCCTTGACTTCTCTGTCTCCATTTCTGGGGATAGGCTATCGACAAACATCCACTATATGCCCACTGACTCCCACAGCTACCTGGACTACACTTCCTCCCACCCCTGTAAGGACTCTATTCTATTCTCCCAGTTTCTCAGTCTCCGCTGCATCTGTTCTGACGATGCCACCTTCCATACTAGCACTTCCAATATGTCTTCCTTTTTCCTCAACCGAGGATTACCCTCTACCGTGGTTGACATGGCCCTCGACCGTGTCCATTCCATTTCCCACACTTCTGCTCTCACCCCTTCCCCTCCCTCCCAGAACCACGATAGAGTTCCCCTTGTCCTCACCTTTCACCCCACTAGCCTCCACATTCAACGGATCATCCTCCGCCATTTCCGCCACCTCCAGCGTGATCCCACCACCAAACACATCTTCCCCTCACCTCCCCTTTCAGCATTCCGAAGGGACCGCTCCCTCCGTGACACCCTGGTCCACTCCTCTATCACCCCCAACACCGCTTCCTCTTCCCACGGCACCTTCCCGTGCAAGTGTAGGAGATACAACACCTGCCCTTTCACCTCCTCCCATTCCACTGTCCAGGGCCCCAAACACTCCTTCCAGGTGAAACAGCGATTTACTTGTACTTCTTGCAATCTAGTATACTGTATTCGCTGCTCACGATGTAGTCTCCTCTACATTGGGGAGACCAAACGCAGATTGGGTGACCGCTTTGCGGAACACCTCCATTCAGTCCGTAAGCGTGACCCCGAGCTTCCGGTCGCCTGTCACTTTAATTCTCTGCTCCACTCCCACTCTGACCTCTCCATCCTTGGCCTCTTACACTTTTCAAATGAATCTCAACGTAAGCTCGAGGAACAGCACCTCATCTTTCGATTAGGCAATTTACAGCCTTCTGGAGTCAACATCGAGTTCAACAACTTCAGACCATAACCTCGGCCCCTATGTTTTCTTTTCTCTCTCACATGGCAGCTGTTGACGATTCTGCCATTGCCATTTACACTTCATCTAGAGTCATCTTTTGTTTCTTAACTTGTCCCATTACCATCTCCTTTTGCCGTTACACCATCATCCCTTTTGTCTCTTAATCTCTCCTGCCTTCCATCCTATCACAGACCTCCCCTTTTGTTCTTTCCTCCCCTCCTCCCTTTCCCTGCCCCTACACTTGCTTAAATATCTGTTACTGCTCCAACTTTTTCCAGTTCTGACGAAGGGTCATCGACCTGAAACGTTGACTCTGTTTCTCTCTCCTCAATGCTGCCTGACCTGCTGAGTGTTGCCAGCATTTTCTGTTGTTGTTTCAGATTTCCAGCATCCGCAGTATTTTGCTATTGTATCAATAAACACAGATTATCTGGTCATTATCACACTGCAGTATGTGATACCTTGCTGTGCGCAAATTGGCTGCCGCGTTTCCTAAATTGCAGCAGTGAATAGCGCTTTGGGAAGTCCTGAGGTTGTGAAAGGGGCTATATAAATGCAAAACTGCTGTGACCAAGTGGTAGCTTTAACAACGCACATCGAAGCAGGCTACCAGCACCAGCCGTAGCACTCGTGGGCCTGTCAGCGGCGTAAGACGCAGTATGGAAGCATGGGCTGCTTTTCAAGCTCTCCACCATTTTACCCTGCAGGACAGCGATCCATCTTCTCAACTCCATGCTTAGCAACCGACGCTTCCGTGTGTACGCTGGCACCCAGAAGAGCAGATGTTGGACATTGGACAATGGACTCCCACAGGGTTCTGTCCTGGCACCCATGTTATTTAACGTTTACACCAGTGACCTGCCCAAAACAGAGTCCCGCACGTTCGTATACACTGATGACATTGCCTTGGCCACGCAAAACATGAATCTGTCCATCACCAAGGAGACCCTGACCAGTGATTTACAGAGGATGGAGGCCTACTTCCGCCGATGGCGACTTCGGCCAAACCCACTAAGACCGTCATCTCGACGTTCCACCTCAACACCCATCAAGCAAAGTCTCCTTTTGCAGCGCAGAGGTAAACCATGCCAAAAAACCACTCCTATTTAGGAGTCACTCCCAATCGTACCCTGTCATATAGACAGCATCTCCAGAACCTTGGAAAGAAACGAAAGAAATACAAAAGCAAAATACTGCAGATGCTGGAAATCTGAAATAAAAACAGAAAATGCTGGAAATCCTCAGCAGGTCAGGCAACATCTGTGGAGAGAGAAACAGAGATAACGTTTCAGGTCAATGACCATTCGTCAGAAGAAACTAAAGAGTAGGGTCAACTTGATCCAGAAACTCGCCGGATCCACATGGGGAGCAGGCGCTCAAACCCTCCATACGGCAGCACTCGCCCTGGTGTACTCTACAGCGCAGTACTGCTCTCCGGCATGGCTATCAAGTCCACGTCAAATCTGTTGATGTCCAGCTGAATTCTACTATGAAAATGATCACCGGTACGCTTTTATCAACGCCAACACCTTGGCTGCCCATGCTTGTAAACATCACACCACCACACCTACGCCGTGAATATGCAGTCTCCAGAGAATACAACCGCTACACCAGTAATGACATGCCGATCCAGGCCGACTTGAACAACCTCCCACCAACCCGTCTCAAATCTATAAGGCCATTTTGGACCGTCGCCGAAGCCCTTCAGCGATCTCCCCTCAGCCTTGATGACCGATGGCGAAATGCTTGGAAGAACTGTGACATACGGAATGGATTCCTTATAGAGGACCCCACAGTACAACCTGAAGGATCAAACCTTCCTCGCAAACAGTGGACAACCATCAACCGCCTCATGGTAGATGTTGCCACCTTCTCCATTGATGGAAGATTAAAGCATCCCCATCATGTGACTGTGGAGCTCCTGGTCAGACCCTGGAGCACATCATTGAGCACTGCCCTCAGAGGAAATTCACAGGCAGCCTACAAGATATCCACGCTGTTACACCGGAAGCTTTGGCCTGGATATCTGACTTAGATATTGACATTTGATTTGCTTTGCTACTACACGAAAGAAGAAGAATGCAAGTCTTTTTTTCTAATCCAAACAGCATACAAAGGCAGAATTCGAATGCAAACACAAATTCACCCTGCTTTTCATGGCTGGTGCACCAAATCCAGTCAACATGCAGCCAAGTGTCTCCGAGAGGTAGCAGCCCAGTTTAAAAGTCTAGTCGGTTCTGTGCACTAAAACTGTTCTTTTTTTTTATTCAGTGCTTTCTGTCAATCTTCGTTTCAATCAAGTCACTGAATGAATGGGCCAAATGGGCTGTGGTACAAATATCTGTAAATTGGCTGTTTACTTTTACCTGGAGTGTACAGAAATCCCGATCCCAGTGTACTCCTGATTGAAGCAGAACATTACTTGGCAAAGCCCTTGCGTGTTTATTGAGACTCTGGCCTGCTCAATCTGGCCTGCCGTGCAAACAAAATCAAGTGGGCTGAACAGAATGAATATTCAGTAGCACATGCAGCCTAACTGTACCAAGCAGACTTTCCCACACACTTGGCACCTTGCTCTGAACTTTCCACTGTGGCAAGAGATGTGGCAAATACAAAGCATTACAAAACAGAAAACCGCATTCATTTTCCCCACTGCAGGCACGGTTTGAAAGTATCAGTTGACCTAATTAGCTTCAATCTTGATCGTGTTGACTTTCTAAAGTACCTGGGTCGACGGTTAACGTTCCCACATCACGATGAGACCTTTTTTTCCCTTGGGGCTACAAATTTTACAGATGGACGCTCTTCTTTTTAACTTGTGTTTCCACAATATGGCGGGGGGTGGGGTGGGGGGGAACACACAGTTCAAGAAATTTAAAGAAGAAAGAAAGAACTTGCATTTATATAGCACTTTTCAGGACCTCAGGGCATCCCAGAAGTGCTTTACAGCCAATGAAGCTCTGGACTGGGACTTGAACCCTCAATCTTTTGACTCAAGAGTTGAGAGTTGGAATGTCCACGTGTGTGTGAACATTGAGTGAAGACAGCATCTGGATCAGCTATGATGCCCTCCATGGCCAGACACCTTCTCAACTCTCACTTTCTCGGCCTACACATAAAGAATGGCCCATTTGAGTGAGGCACTGGAAACCTGCTGGTGCCCATGGAACCATACCCAAACAACTTACAACAACATCTTGCATTTATACAGCGCCTTTAACATAGTAAAATGTCCCACGGCGCTTCACAGGAGCGTCATGAATCATAATCTGACACCGAGCCACATAAGGAGATATTAGGAGAGGTGGCCAAAAGCTTGGTCAAAGAGATACATTTTAAGGAGTGTCTTAAAGGAGGAGAGTGAGGTGGAGAAGTGTAGAGATTTAGGGAGGGAATTTCAGAGCTTGGGGCCGGGGCAGCTGAAGGCACGGCCGGCAACGGTGGAGCGATGAAAATCGGGGATGTCCAAGAGGCCAGAATTGGAGGAGCGCAGAGATCTCGGAGCGTTGTAGGGCTGGAGGAGATCACAGAGATAGGGAGGGGGGTGAGGGGTTTGAAAACAAAGGATGAGAAATTTTAAAATCGGGGAGAGGAAGAGACAAGATTTCAACAACACTGGTATGGGCAAGTGACGGGGTTTGGAACTCTGCAGCCTGATCGAACATCCCTGACCATGGTGTGACTGCAAGTGAAGAGCTTTAGTGAAAGAAATAATTACAGTGAAGCACATCTGACGTTGATCACTGCCATGTAGCCTGGAGACGGAACTGAAACAGCTGCTGTGCAATACAGTAAAAAAAAAATTAAAAGCAGCGCAAGCTGGATTCAATTATAGAGCAATCCCAGACATCAAAGGAAGACGCCAGCATTGAAACCAATAGGCTTCCTTCCACTGGCCATCGAAGAGGGCGAGCACAGGGCTGCTGGCCGCGCAGATGACCCGAGATTCCTGATTCCTAAACAAAAGCATCCCGGTCAATGGGACCACTTCACGTGAAGCATTCTCAATCTACAGGTCACTCGAGTGAAAAGAAACCAAGGAACAGCTCCCTTTCCCATACAGAGGATCAATATTATACAAGTTGCCCCCTGTTGATATATAGGCAGTGAATTTTAAACTAAGAGATGAAACCTCGTTAGAAAATTACGGTTACGCTGAGCTAACAAGTTTGAAAGAGGACCCCCCCCCCCCCAACCCCACCAGGTTGGGTATGTTCTGTCTATCGTCTGTAATGCGTATTGATTGTTGGCTGTGATCAGCTCACTAAACACATACTGGGATCACCATAGCCTGCATGACCTTCCGTAACTTCAGGATTTAGCGCATGCGCAGATAAACACGGAAATCCTGAAGTTGCGGTCAGCCTAGCTTTATGTGTTCAAGTCCCTGGAGTGGGACTATGAACCCACAACCTCCTGACATCAGAGGCGAGTGTGCTAACCGCTGAGCCACGGCTGACACTAATAGAGAAGCAGGTTGTTACATCTCGGGCTCCGAACTGGGATATTTATTCCATAGCGCTTCTTTGATGTAAGCCATTTTTTTCTGCAGCCAACAAACTGTTAACCATCTTCACAGCTTTGGTAGACAACTGGATAATGGCTTGTAACTGCGAGCTTTCTCATCATAAGAGCCTGCTTATTTTAACAGCTGACAATAATTGGAAATTATATTTCTGTCTTGACAAAGTGCCGCCGCCATTAACATCTTGAACACGCTGCACCAGCCATCAAAGTGAATCCTTTATCAGCTGTCTGGTTCACATAAAGTGTCTCTGGAACAGTCTCCATTTGGAACCTAGCTAAAACTAAAGGTTTTTGTCACACGGGTATCCACTGGTACAGTAAGCGCATGATGTACCCACTCCTTTACAAAGAGTGTAGCTGTCATACAGCTCCTGTAGAATGCGTGTGATTCATTTGATGGATGCCCCAGTATTACCCTATTACACTCTCACATGAATATAAGAATTTTGGGGTGGTGGTGGTGGGAGGGGGGGGGGGATTACGTCATCAAAATCCCACCCATTTTTCATACAGCACCCCCATGCAGATACCTTCTCGCTGTACTCAGGGACAAGGGGCCTCACAGCGATGAAGAGAGACTTGAGCAGTTTAAGGCTTTTTGCCACTAATGCTGAGATGGTTAAGGGGTCAAGATAATGACGGGTTCTGAAGGGTTCACTACCCCAGAGGGCTGTGGAGGCTCAGTCGTTGAGTATATTCAAGACAGAGATCGATAGATTTTTGAATATTAAGGGAATCAAGGGATAGTTCAGGAAAGTGGAGTTGAGGTCGATGATCAGCTATGATCCTATTGAATGGTGGAGCAGGCTCGAGGGACCGAATGGCCTGCTCCTATTTCTTATGTTCTTATGTAAAAGAATCATAGGAACATTATAAAAAATGTTATTTGCCCCCATTTTCTTTTAAACTTTTGTTTATTAGTTATAAAAAGCATTGGAAATGGGGGAAAAAAAGGTTGTTTGACTGAGTGGGGTGGTTAGAGGTGGGAGGTCATATGATGAAATCTCCAGGAATAGGTCCAATTAGAGTTGGCAACCCTAGGCTAAAATGGCAGAAGAGTTCAAGCTCATTGAGTAGATTGGTCCTATACTCTCTGGAGTTTAGAAGAATGGGAGGTGATCTCATTGAAACATATAATATTCTGAAGGGGATTGACAGGGTTAGATGCTGAGAGGTTGTTTCCCCCGGTTACTAGAGTCTAGAACTAGGGTTCATAGCCTCAGGATAAGGGGTCGGCCTTTAAAGACTGAGATGAGGAGGAACTTCTTCACTCAGAGGGTTGTGAATCCTTGGAAACCTCTGCCCCAGAGGGCTGTGGATGCTCAGTCGTTGAGTATATTCAAGGCTGAGATCGATTGATTTTTGGACTCTAGGGGAATCAAGAGATATGGGGATCGGGCGGGAAAGTGGAGTTGAGGTCGATAATCGGCCATGATCTTATTGAATGGTGGAGCAGGCTCGAGGGGCCGTATGGCCGACTCCTGCTCCTAATTCTTATGTTCTTAGTTCATGCTAATGTTTGAAGGCAAAGAAAACAAAAGCGGTTACGCACGTTAGCCGGCCGAGCCACAACAACCTGTGCAGCAAGCTTTCCAATTTAAATTATAATCTGTACAAAAAAAAAATGCATTTCCATTATAAAGGAATCAGAAAAGAAAAGGACAGGGAGGGAGAGCGAGATCTCAGAAGACTGCTTTCCACTGGAACACGCTGTGCAGCTAATACCAAGGTCAACTGTTTTTTTGAATAAAAGATTAGTCTTAGGTTTACAACCATTAATACAAGCCTGTTATGTCCTTGGGAACAGATTAAATGTCATCCTAATGGAATCATTAGAATAAACAGCAAAGCTACGATTCAGCATGATTAGTTTAAATGTGCTTGGGCGTGGAAATAGTCAACCCTCCCGAATTCAATCAGAACTCCTTTTAAAGTACCTTTTCTTTTAAATCTTACTGTTATGATATTATTTTTAATGGGGTATATTATACACTGTACTAAGCCCTGGAGGAAAACTTTCGGGTGAAGTGTTGCTTTGATGTGCCACTCACCCAGCCGGCTACTGCCTCCCCGCCAGCCAGATGTTGTACATTGCATTGGGTTACTAGCTCTGATCAGGCAACACTTAGGTGAGAACTCCCGTACTTGTAGTCTTCACCAGCCCTGTCCTGCTTCTCAATTTTAAAAAAAAGTGCAATTCTGGGTGTCAAGACCAGCCAGATAGATTATAATTTCTGTAAACATATAAGCACAAGTAGGAGTAGGTTCTGGCTATAGCGCCTTTCACAACCTCAGAACATCCCAAAGTGACTTCCAGCCAATGAATTACTTTGTGATATGTAGTCACTGTTGTAATGGAGGAAATGCAGCAAACAACTTGCGCACAGCAAGCTCCCACAAACAGCAATAAGATAAATGACCAGATAATCTGATTTTTACTGATGTTGATTGAGGGATAAATATTGGCCAGGACACCGGGGGTAACTCCCCGCTGCTCTTCTTCGAAATTGTGCCGTGGGATCTTTTACGTCCACTTGAGAGAGCAGATGGGGCCTCGGTTTAACGCCTCATCCGAAGGTCGGCTCCTCCGACAGTGCAGCGCTCCCTCGGTACTGCATTGACTTGCAGAGCAGTAAGCCAAGTCCACGGGGATAGGTGCTCCTGCTCAGTTGGAGTCACCTACTGGTGATGAAATGTTTGGAATCGCGCGGCCAAATACATGGCTACGTATGCGACTTCAGGCAGCAGCATTGTTTTTCTTTGAAGTTCTTACACTGTGAAGAACGTCCCTGAGAAAGGATTTCAGAAAAAAACAGACACCAGACAAAGAAATGCACGCAAAGTCTGGGAGTCATCTGGTAATGTCGTTTGGGGCCTCAGGGCTCGATTGTATCATTGCTGCCATGTCTGATTCTGAATTAGACTGCAGAATTACAGCACTCAATGTACACTGAGCATCGTGAAGTTCCAGAATTACCTGATAGATTTGTTGGCATCTGGAGCTGAGTTTAATGATTTCTTAAAGTTACAGAAAGAAAGAACTTGGATTTCTATCGCGCCATTCACAACCTCAGGACGTCCCAAAGTGCTTTACAGCCAATGAAGTACTTTTTGAAGTGTAGTCACTGTTGTAATGTAGGAAACCCGGCAACCAATTTGCGCACAGCAAGCTCCCACAAACAGCATTGTGATAATGACCAGATAATCTGTTTCAGTGATGTTGGTTGAGGGATAAATATTGGCCCCAGGACATCGGGGAGAACTCCCCTGCTCTTCTTCGAAATAGTGCCATGGGGTCTTTTACATCCACCTGAGAGGGCAGAGGGGGCCTCAGTTTAACGTCTCATTCGAAAGACGGCACCTCCGACAGTGCAGCACTCCCTCAGCACGGCACTGGGGTATCAACCTGGATTTTGTGCTCAAGTCTCAAGTCAGGCCTTCTGACTCAGAGGCGAGAGTGCTACCCACTGAGCCACGGATGATAGCATAATAATTAATAAGCTAAATGTTAGATGCTTAAAAAGGTTTTGTGTGCAGTTTATATTTGTTGATCGGATCTACTTTATTTGATAATGAATGCTGATAAAGTGTTCACGGTGCAGGATCAATGCTCTTTGGGTACCGTGTGTGTGTCTGGAGTGTTCTTAACTGGTCATGCACTGCAGACCTGGCAAACAGGAGTCTGCTGCGCTGGTAGAGCATCTGGGTCAACGTCAGGTCACCTGGCACCTGCAGCTCGTCCTTAAAGCTGTGCTGCTACCGAGGGGAGAATATGACCAACACAGGGCCACAAGGCAGAATGGCACCAGTCCAGG
This sequence comes from Squalus acanthias, assembly GCA_030390025.1. Classification (NCBI taxonomy): domain Eukaryota; kingdom Metazoa; phylum Chordata; class Chondrichthyes; order Squaliformes; family Squalidae; genus Squalus; species Squalus acanthias. Next base: position 89,954,258 of record CM059437.1, on the reverse strand, counting down.
AAGCAGCTTTGGATGTCCGGCTGCAAGAGGTCCTGTGGAGAAAGGTGCTCGCTTTTGAAAGAGAGAGAGGTCTGCAATGAAGAATGGCCTGGATGAGGGTTGCTGGAAGAGTCAATGCTGTCTCACCTGTGGCCAAGTGAGGGAGACATTTGCTGCTTGCTTCAAGGTTAAGCGTGCTCAAACTTTGCCTCATTTTACAATCTTGCCTTACAATGCGTATTTCCTTTAAGGACAGTACAGCCTCACGAGGGGAGAATGGGCAGCACTCCAGCAACTGTTCACCTCCTCTCCAAATGCACAGGTGTGCCCAGGGATTTGCAAGACACTCTGTGGTTACTCTGGTAACATATCTGGACTTTGACCTGTTGGGCAAGCTATAAACAACAAGCACGTTTTTTTAAAATTCGTTTTTATGGGATGTGGGCGTCGCTGGCAAGGCCAGCATTTCTTACCCATTCCTAATTGCCCTTGAGAAGGTGGTGGTGAGCCGTCTTCTTGAACCGCTGCAGACCGTGTGGTGAAGGTACTCCCACAGTGCTGTTAAGGAGGGAGTTCCAAGATTTTGACCCAGCGATGATGAAGGATCGGCGATATACTTCTAAGTCAGAATGGTGTGTAACTTGGAGGGGAACTTGGAGGTGGTGGTGTTCCCACGCGCCTGCTGCCCTTGTCCTTCTAGGTGGAAGAGGAAGCGGGTTTGGGAGGTGCTGCCGAAGAAGCCTTGGCGAGTTGCTGCAGTGCATCTTGTAGATGGTACACACTGCAGCCACAGTACGCCGGTGGTGGAGGGAGTGAATGTTTAAGGTGGTGGATGGGGTGCCAATCAAGCGGGCTGCTTTGTCCTGGATGGTGTTGAGCTTCTTGAGTGTTGTTGGAGCTGCACTCATCCAGGCAAGTGGAGAGTATTCCATCACACTCCTGACCTGTGCCTTGTAGATGGTAGAAAGGCTTTGGGGAGTCAACACAAGACATGCTGCATCTTTAGATACAAGGTGGCCCCTGGGACAGATACTTGTGTCACTCGCATCTTCTCTCATATTTCTCGTCACGACACATGTCCTGTTTCTATCTGCTTGCAGGAGATGGCAGCACAGAACAGCGGCAGCAGGTGCAGGCTCGAAGGGGGTTAGGAGGTGGTGGCTCTTCTGATTCTGGGCATGTAGTCAAAAAAGGGAGTGGGGCAGAGGGAGCCCAAGCTCACGACTCGTGCCTTCCATTGCTTATTTTTTATTATCTCCTTGCACAATCACCCTTGCATTTGCTGCCTTGCATGCAGGCATAAGCTGCAGCACAAGACATCCGAATATCTTGCCATTCTGTTTCAATGGATGCTTTGCTGCAAGCATTCTAAAATCTGGAGCGCTCAGTTCGAGGGCTCCACTACTGAGCTTTGGAAAGCCTGCAAGGTTTGAGCGGGATGAGTGGGGTGGGGGGGGGGGGGGGGGGGGGGTGCGGGGGGGCGGTGGGGTGGAAACAGCGGGATACGTCTAAAGACAAGTCTGCAGCCCGCCTCTGTGCATGAGTGAGCACCTCAACAAGATCCAGATCATGATGGAGAGTTTGGCCTTCCGAGTCTCTGCAGCAGAGGCTCCAACTTGGCCGAGAACCCAGCTTCCATGACAAAGGCTCTGATCGTAGCTGTAGAGACCGAGGCCTCCAGTCCATAGCTGTCTATCTTGCCTGGATTCACCGTGGTGGGAAACAGCCACAAGATGGGAATGGAGGGGGTGTGGAAAGAAAAAAAAAGAACGACTTGCATTTCTATAGCGCCTTTCTCAACCACCGGATGTCCCAAAGCGCTTTACAGCCAATGAAGTACTTTTTGAAGTGCAGTCACTGTTGTAATGTAGGAAACGCGGCAGCCAATTTGTGCACAGCAAGCTCACACAAACAGCAATGTGATAATGACCAGATGATCTGTTTTGGTGATGTTGGTTGAAGGATAAATATTGGCCAGTGACACCTGGGGAGAACTCACTTGCTCTTCCTCGAAATAGTGCCGTGGGATCTTTTATGTCCACCTGAGAGAGCAGGCAGGGCCTCGGTTTAACGTCTCATCCAAAAGACAGTACCTCTGGCAGTGCAGCACTCCCTCAGCACGGCACTGGAGTGTCAGCCTGAGATTTTTGTGCTCAAGACTCTGGAGTGGGACTTGAACCCACCACCTACTAACTCAGAGGCGAGGGGGTTGGGGGTAATTTTAATTTTCCTCGTTCGGTCAGGATGGAGGGAGCGGGTGAGCAGTTAAAATATTGAGTCCCCGTTCCCGGCGATCTCGGATTATAACAGTCGACGTGCCCGGCGGATTTGGGCGGGCAACTCGTGCACAAACTCTAATCAGCGTAAATGCGCCAGCCTTGCATTCCACCCCGATCCTCCTCCAGAACCTGACATAGAGTGATTGATAGGCCCAGTGGGATTACTGCAGGCGATATTGATGCTCTGGCAATTAAGAGTTCCCATGGCAAGCATGCCCAGATGAGAGGTGGGGTGTAACTTCAAGAGGTTCAGAAGTACTGGAATGATGAAACCCAATGAAAACAGCGAATAAGCAGGGTCACAACCATCAAGCAACCTCCCTTTTAAGAAAGAGCACCCAACACAGCTGAACAGGCCTACCAGCCGGTGCCAGCTTTGTATGGCACTGAACGACTGTGGTAGTATTCAGGTGCTGTGAACACATTATGGGATAATGTCAGTAATGTTCAGAGCCTTACTGAGGGCCTTAGTGCGACTGGCACCTCCTGGCTGCAGGATGGCACACAGTAGGCCTCAGCACTCTGTGCCTGATGATACAGGTCACCCATCCACCACCCCAACGTGTCTAACAGTGACGCCTCTGTGTAAAGAGGGCCACGAAGGCCAGCCACTCAAAATCAGTATTCTAGGACTCTACTTGACTACCTTTGCGGATCAGGGTGCACTTGTGCAAAAACTTTCCCTCAAGAAATGAAATGATTGGGGTAGAATCCAGCAGAAGGAATAAATGGGCTCAATGGGTCAAAACGTCCTTTGCTTGCTCCATGCATGCTCTCTTATGTCAGTTAGCTGCAAAGCTCTCCACAATCCACGACATCTCCACAGGTGACGGGAGGTGAGATCATCAGAAGCCTCTCATCCAGCCCAGGTCTTCCATCTACCACTGGACTCCTCCTGGATCTCGCTGATCCAAGAGCAAAGGCAATCTCTTGGAGTGAAGCTCGCAAGAATAGTGGCCTCTGGAGGCCACAGCTCTCCCAGAATCACATGCAATGGAAATTCTCACTTACTTTTGGCAGGCTACATACGTATTACATAATCAAGCTAGCACTTTTCCCAAATGCCATTTTTGATTTCCAAGTATTACATATTAATGCAAAAACTCTACAATTCCTACACATGACACAGCAACAGAAGCAATCATGTGTTCCATTTAATCACTTTCTTGCACACCGCATTACCCAAATCACTCTTCTCAACCATCAATTTGAAGCTTCATTGAGGCTTAGGTAAACATTTTATACAAGTGAATTCAGAATTTGTTCTTTTTCCCCTCTCAATTTGAAAGATGCTTGCATCTCAGGATGTTCAACTGTCTTCTTGACTGACTTTTAACACCATTGTTTATTTGATCCACATATGGGCCTCTACACGCCACATCTCCTTCCACCATTATTTTTACTACAAATCACCTCCTTTTCGCACGTTCAGTCCTCGCTCTCTGCGCTGGCCCTTGACTTTGTGAAATAGTGTAAAATGGGTAATAGTGAGTTGGCAGCCTGTTTTCCACCTCTCCTGAAATGGAATCAAAATCGGGAGAAGGGAAACGGGCTGCTGACTCACGATCACTCATTTCACACTATCGCGCAAAGTCGAGATCTACCACACTGTGCCTGTCTCTCAACTCAAAATATTCCATCAATAAGAACATAAAAACATGTGAAATGAGAACAAGCCATTTACCCTATCACGTACGCTACCCCATCCACTTAATGCCCTGAGGGAAATTCTGCAGCAAATACTTCCCGAACTTCAGAGATTACTGAGCAAAAGTTCAAGTAATTCTCCGTGCTCACATCTCTGTTGTTCAACCGTGTCCTGCTTTGGTTCACCCTGGCCAGGACATTGGGCAGAACTCCCCCTAGTTTGTTTCATTATCTCCTCGCTTCCCAAATCTCCTCTCTCTGTCAGATCACATTTAGGACTGAGATGAGGAGAGATTTTTTCACTCAGAGGGTTGTGAATCTTTTGGAATTCTCTACCCTAGAGGGCTGTGGATGCTGAGTCATTGAGTATGTTCAAGACTGAGATCGATAGATTTTTGGACTCCAGGGGGAATCAAGGGATACGGGGATCGGGCGGGAATGTGGAGTTGAGGTCGAAGATCAGCCACGATCTTATTGAATGGCGGAGCAGGCTCGAGGGGCCTATTTGTTATGTTCTTATACTTCCCTGTCAGATCACGTACATCTTTCTCTGCTTCAAACAGTTTTTTTTCCCCCCCATGTGCCATTTATGTGGGAGCAACTCAGAATGCATAACAGTAACTGATTTTAACGAAACAATTAAGAAAAAAAGCTGGAACAATGAGTCAAAATAATATTATTCTGCAAAATCTCATTATGTAAGCCTGAATGTTAAACAGCAATTTACAAAGCGGGAGTCGCTAGTCTCGAAACAGAAGGAAACACCAGTTTCCTATGCAAACATCCTCCTGCCGCATGACATTATTTAGGTATCCCCGGGAAATGTATTTCTTTGATTAATAGTATTCTTCCCTGACCGTAACAAATTTTCTCATTTGGTTACCAATCATAGCTTCAGGAAATAGCAACAGACGCCTCATCTTGGTGCTATCTGCCTCTCAAAGTCATTCTAAAAGCAGCAACAACAACAACTTGCATTTATATTGTGCCTTTAACATATCCCGAGGTGCTTCACAGGAACGTCATCAGGCAAAAATTGTCACCGAGCCCAATTTTGTTTTTTAAGTACTTTAAAGGCATATGCCATTTGTGAAAAAGTATTCAGCAGAGCTCTTTGTTTTAAGGAGGGAGAAGATATGTGCATCACATGACAACAACAACTTGCATTTCTATAGCGCCTTTACCATCATAAAATGTCCCAAGGTGCTTCACAGGAGCGTTATCGGGCAAAAATTGACACTGAGCCACACAAGGAGATATCAGAACAGCTTGGTCAAAGAGGTAGGTTTTAAGGAGCGTCTTAAAGGAGGACAGAGAGGTAGAGAGGCGGAGAGGTTTAGGGAGGGAATTCCAGAGCTTAGGGCCAAGCAGCTGAAGGCACGGCCGCCAATGTCACAGGGTCATTACGGCACAGAAGGAGGCCATTCGGCCCATCGAGTCCATGCCGGCTCTCTGTAGAGCAATCCAGTCAGTCCCATTTCCCCGTAGCCCTGCAAGTTTATTTCCCTCAAGTGCCTATCCAATTTCCTTTTGAAATCATTGATCGTCTCCGCTTCCACCACCCTCGTCGGCAGCGGGTTCCAGGTCATTACCACTCACTGCGTAAAAAAGTTCTTCCTTACATCTCCCCTGTATCACTTGCCCAAAACCTTAAATCTGTGTCCCCTAGTCCTTGTACCATCAGCTAATAGGAACAGCCTTATCCATACCCATCATAATCTTGTACATCTCTATCAAATCTCCCCTCAACCTCCTTTGCTCCAAGGAGAACAATCCCAGCTTCACAGAATCCCCACAGTGCAGATAGAGGCCATTTCGGCCCATCAAGCCTGCACCGACACATATCCCACCCTATCCCCGTAACCCCACGTATTTAATCCCCCTAACACTAAGGGTCAATTTATCATAGCCAAATCAACCTAACCCGCACATCTTTGGACTGTGGGAGGAAACCGGCGCACCCGGAGGAAACCCACGCAGACACGGGGTGAATGTGCAAACTCCACACAGACAGTCACCCGAGGCTGGATTCGAACCCGGGTCCCTGGCGCTGTGAGGTAACAGCACTAACCACTATGCCACCGTGTTGCCCAACCTAAACTTGTAGCTCAAATCCCCCATCCCTGGAACCATTCTCGTAAATCTCCTCTGCACCCTCTCAAGGACCTTCACATCCTTTCTAAAGTGTGGTGACCAGAACTGGACACAATACTCTAGTTGTGGCCTAACCAGAGCTTTATAAAGGTTCAGCATAACTTCCCTGCTTTTGTACTCAATACCTCTATTTATGAAGCCCAAGATTCCATATGCTTTGCTAACTACTCTCTCAATATGTCCTGCCACCTTCAAAGATCTATGCACATGAATCCCCAGGTCTCTCTGTCCCCGCACACTCTTTAAAACTGTGCCATTAAGTGTATATTGCCTCTCCCTATCCCTTCTGCCAAAATGCATCACCTCACATTTCTCTGCATTAAATTCCATCTGCCACTTGTCTGCCCATTCTGCTAGCCTATCTATGTCTTGTTGCAGTCGATTGATATCCTCCTCACTGTTTGCTACACCTCCAAGTTTGGTATCATCGGCAAATTTTGAAATTTTACTCTGTATTCCAATATCCAAGTCATTTATATATATCAAAAAAAGCAGTGGTCCTAGCACTGACCCTTGGGGAACACCACTGTCTACCATCCTCCAGTCTGAAAAACAACCATTTACCACGACTCGCTGTTTTCTGTCCTTAAGCCAATTTCTTATCCAAGCTGACACTGACCCTCCTATTCCATGAGCCTCAATTTTGTTCACCAGCCTTTTATGTGGTACTTTGTCAAATGCTTTCTTAAAATCCATATAGACAACATCCACTGCATTCCCTTCATCAACCTTCTCTGTTACTTCATCAAAAAATTCAATTAGATTAGTCAATACAATCAGCATTTTACAAATCCGTGCTGGCTCTCCTTAATTAACTTAAACCTCTCCAAGTGCCTGTTAATTTTTTCCCTGATTATTGTTTCTAAAACCTTACCCACCACTGATGTTAAACTGACCGGCCTGTAGTTACTAGGATTGCCCTTACACCCTTTCTTGAACAAGGGTGTCACATTTGCCACTTTCCAATCCTCTGCCACCTACCCCATATCTAGGGAAGATTGGAAGATTATGGCAAGCCCTTCTGCTATCTTCACCCCCCAATTCCCTTCGCAAACTGGGATGCAAGCCATCTGGACCAGGCAACTTATCCACTCTAAGCATATCCAGCCTTTCCAGTACATCCTGCCTATTAATTTTCACCCCATCCATTACATCTACCATCTCTGCTTCTACCGATATTTTGTCAGCTTTGTCTTCCTTAGTAAACACCGATACAAAGAACTCATTAAGTATTCTAGCCTTGCCCTGTGCCTCTAAGCATATATCACCTTCTTTGTCCCTAATAGGCCCCACCCCGACTCTTACTACCCACTTACTATTTACATGCCGGTAGAAGATTTTTGGGTTCCCTTTCATGTTAACGGCCATTCCATTCTCATATTCTCTCTTATTTTCCTCTTCACTTCCCCTCTCAACTTATTGTATTTAGCCTGGTTCTCACTTGAAGAAGTCACTGGTGGATGAAGGAAGTGGGAGATGCACAAGAGGCTAGAGTTGGAGGAACGTAGAGTTCTCGGAGGGTTGTAGAGCTGGAGGCGGTTACAGAGATAGGGAGAGGCGAGGCCAGGGAGGGGTTTGAACATGAGGATGAAATTTTTTTTTTTTAAATGAAGATGTTCATGAACGGGGAGCCAATGAAGGTCAACAGCACTTGGATACAACAAATTCTCTGGGGTGAAGCCACTGCAACCAATGACTGACATCTCCTGGCAGTATAGTTTAGTGCCCGTCCATTATTAAATTAAGACATCTAGGTGAAGGGTCAAGGTCCATGGTGAAGGATGCCATCAAGGTTGAAAGTCTTGGTAGCACAGAAGACCAGGTAAATCAAGATGTAGTGCTTCGTTGACACCAATCTTGGATTTTAGAAAGGAAAGTGCATAAAGGAACGAATTACAGGGCTGTAACTGAATAAGGGATTTAGACAATGTCGTACACATGAAGATTGAAGCTTAAGTAGTTTATGAATGTCACCTCAATTTCTGCTCACCGGCCTCAGACGGGTTGCTACCTTGAAAGACGCATGCTCAGCTTGTCATTCTTAATGAAGTTGGGGGACAGGTGGAGATATACTGTTTTCAGTAAGTTAGGGGCCATTTTTGGCTTCTTGGCTCACAGTGGGTTTCATAGCGGACATGAGAGACAGCAACAGAATGCTATAATCTAATTGTGTGATTCAACCAGTATAGCTATTGGGTTTAGTTCACTGCTACGTTATAGGGAATACCAAAACCGGCATACAAGAAAATAACCTGCAAAAACGTAAGAAATCAAAGGACTGTCACAATTTTTAGAATTTTCCTCACCAACTCACCTGCGACACTTAACAGTCAAGAGTCTCAGCACTGCCCTGGAGCGTCAGCCTAGATTTTTGTGCTCAGGTCTCTGGGCGGGACTTGAACCCACGACCTTCTGACTCAGAGGTGAGAGTGCTGCCCACTGAGCCATGGCCGACACACTGCACAATGTTTTGTTATTGCTAAAAAAATCTACTTTACAGGGCTCCTACCGAATGGCTTAGTGCACTATATACTGTACTGTTGAGCCATATTGATCAAGGAGGTCCCAAGTACGACCTCCAATTTAGGCTGAGTTAGCTGGGCAGCAGTGGGGGGTTCTACAATTTTTCTTTTATTCATTCACAGGATGTGGGTGTCGCTGGCAAGGCCAGCACTTATTGCCCATGAGCCGCCTTCTTAAACCGCTACAGTCCATGTGGTGAAGATCTTTTTTCATAGTGCTTTGGTACAACTGAGTGGCTTGCTGGGCCATTTCAGAGGGCAGTTAAGAGTCAACCACATTGCGGTGGGTCTAGAGTCACATATAGGCCAGACCGGGTAAGGGCAGTAGATTTCCTTCCCTAAACGACACTGGCGAACCAGATGGGTTTTTAAGACAATCCGGTAGTTTCATGATACCAGCTATTTTTATTCCGGAGTTATTTAATTAACTGAATTTAAATTCCCCAGTTGCTGTGGTGGTGATTTGAACACATGTCTCCGGATCATTAGTCCAGGCCTCTCGGCTTACTAGTCCAGAAATATAACCACTATGCTATCGTACAATTAGGAGCTCTGGGTTCAGGATCAGCGCAAACAAACCAACCAATGCTCCTGCTCCCAATCACTATCCATTGACCGCTCCCCCCCCAACGGGGTGTGTGAACATCAGGTAACAACAGGAGCAGGCTTGGCTGTGATGCACCACCGAGTTGAATAGCCCATTGAACTCACTGCATGGATTAACACATGAAAATCGGCCACTTGGGGCAAGGTACTGAACGGTTACTAACACCCATGGAAGCATAACCGAGTAGAAGGCAAGAACAATGGGCGATTAGGGCCAAATATCCTTAAAAAAATACTTTAAAAGCGTATCGCTTGTTACACCACACAAGGAGGCCACTTCGGCCCATCGTATTTAGCTGACCCTTTTGTTTTAAGGAAGGAGAAGAGAAGCGTATCACTTTTACCATGACAAGTGATGCAGTGCTGTATTCCACTGCAATTAATGCCCATTGGTAAACAAGAAGTGAAAAATTTACGGTACACTTTTTCATGAAGATAGCATCACTAATGCTGAATGATCATCTTCTCATGAAAATTAAAAGTCCGTGGCTTATTTTGCTCCACTGAATCATTGGCTTCCAATTTACTGAGGATAATTAGTGCATAAAATGATAGAACTGTTTCAGTCCTGGGTCCCATGATATCACACTGCACTTTATAATTTGCCTAAATCTCTTCATGAATGGGGAGGACTTGGATGATTAAAACGCGTCAGATGCTAAACCTCAACAAATGTTTTGGCTTCTTTGATCACTTTTAATCTCCAAACAAAAAAAGATTGGATTCAGTGTTATTAATCTCAAGTGTCTTGAGGGCCTGGCAACTGGTTTCTGGAGAATCCAAACAATATTAAAGAAAGAAAGACTTGCATTTCTATAGCGCCTTTCACGACCACCAGACGTCCCAAAGCGCTTTACAGCTAATGAAGTCATTTTTGAAGTGCAGTCACTGTTGTAATGTGGGAAACGCAGCAGCCAATTTTGCACACAGCAAGCTCCCACAAACAGCAATGTGATAAATACCAGATAATCTGGGTTTTTTTTTAGTGATGTTGATTTAGGGATAAATATTGGCCAGGACACCGGAGATAACTCCCCTGCTCTTCTTCAAAATAGTGGCCATGGGATCTTTTACGTCCACCTGAGAGAGCAGATGGGGCCTCAGTTTAACGTCTCATCCGAAAGACGGCACCTCCAACAATGCAGCACTCCCTCAGCATCCCATTGCAAATAATGCCCATTGGTAAACAAGAAGTGAAAAATTGGGGTAGAGGTTTCACTTTGAGCACAATCGGCGATTGGGCACAATCGGCCCCGTCTGCTCTCTCAGGTGGACGTAAAAGATCCCATGGCACTATTTTGAAGAAGAGCAGGGGAGTTCTCCCCGTGTCCTGGCCAATATTTATCCCTCAATCAACATAACAAAAACAAATGATCTGGTCGTTATCACATTGCTGTTGGTGGGAGCTTGCTATGCGCAAATTGGCTGCTGCGTTTCCCACATTCCTACAGTGACTCCACTTCAAAAAGTACTTCATTAGCTGTAAAGCGCTTTGGGACATCCGGTGGTCGTGAAAGGCGCTATAGAAATACAAGCCCATAATATAGCCTGCTTGATTTTCCATCCATGAGTTTAAGTGGATAGAAAACAGTGTGGGCTCCGGGAATGGTGTGCAATCCTCACTGCGATTTTTCTCTGTGCGTTCTGCCTTAAAGTGCTAAAGAGTTAAATCTTCCCTGCATTCTGCTTTTTTTCTCTTCCAAAACTGCAGCTGGCAGTGGTTTGGCTGACAATGAACTTGTGAAACACAAATTCGATAGCGGTAGGGGCATAAAACCGGCCAGTCATGACACGACTGAAATACGGCTGGCTTCGCTGCTCTGAATCTATTCAAATTGCCTGTTAAATCAGCATAAAGTTGATAAGCCAGCCATGAGGCAGCAATTAGAGCACGGGGGCAGGCCATTCAGCCCATCATATTCACTCCAATGGTAGCTCTTCATCTGCAGCCAAATACTCTAATCCCATGATGTTATAGTCTCTGTCCCAGAAAACTTGCAATAATGTTTACAAGGACATGTAAAAGACCTCAATGTACCCACAATGTCCTGCATGTAAAAGAAGAAGAAAGACTTGCATTTATATAGCGCCTTTCACGACCACCGGACATCTCAAAGCGCTTTACAGCCAATGAAGTACTTTTTGAAGTGTAGTCGCTGTTGTAATGTGGGAAACGCGGCAGCCAATTTGCGCACAGCAAGCTCCCACAAACAGCACTGTGATAATGACCCGATAATCTGTTTTGGTTATGTTGGTTGAGGGATAAATATTGGCCAGGACACCGGGGAGAACTCCCCTGATCTTCTTTGAACTAGTGCCATGGGATCTGCAGTAAGAAATCCAGGGCTTTAAGGCACTGCACCGTTGCTAGGGTTACCAACTCTGGTTTGAGGTACTCCTGGAGATGTGATCATGTGACAGTTGATCACATGGCATTCAATCGCCTGACACCGCTCATGTGATGCTGAATCACATGACATTCGATCACATGACATTTGCCCACTCTTTACAAATGCTGTTGCATTTACCCTAGTTGAGTGTCTCAGTATCACCAATCCCTGAATAAAATATTCGACTTTCGGTATTAGAGTGAGCTGAATGACACAATTTTGTAAATCAAGGGAAGAACACAAAAGAATAGAAAGATTTAAGGATAAGTAAGGTTTAAATAAAAACTACTTCTGTGATGTTTCCACAGTGGCGACCGCAATAAGAAACACCAAGTAAACACCATTGATTCAACAACCACATCATCGTTATAAGTAACTCCCAAATAAAGTTTTCGTACAATCTTATGACTTTTTACAATACACAGGAAGTTACAAAAATAATTAATAAAAGCCAAAACCAAACCGAATTTAATTCACTGACTCCCACACCCGACCCCTGAAGCCCAGCTTCAGGGAGGTCAGGCTCAGCGCTCAGAGAAGCACCAAAGGTGCCCGACTCCCGGAACAGAACACATTATACAACGGCGCTCATCACAGGCCGATAGGAACTCTTCCTCGCTCCAGTTTGCGTTTCTCTCTCCCTCCCTCCCCCAGTTGCTCTCTCAGGACTCACGGAGTTTCCAGGCAATTTTCGTCGGCCCTGATGCCGTCATCCTCACAACCGGCAATGAGGCGGTGAGTTCCGAATAGCCGGCGCGCCGCAAACTGGGCGTATACAAGGACCGTTTCTCCCGAGTCGCCAGCAACAACGCTTGGGAGACCATTCCGGTAGACTCCCGCCCAAAGCAGGAGGGTTGGGAATCCTAACCATTGCTGAATGACCCGACTACTTGATAGAAATTTTACGATTTGCACATTCTTTTCTTCTTTTAATGTATTTTTGACAAGGTTGTTAAGAAAACATACGGGATCCTTAACTTTATAAACAGAGGCAAAAAATCCAGGGGGGAGATGAGGAGATATTTTTTTATGAAGTGAGTTGTGATCTGGAACGCGCTGCCTGAAAGGGCGGTGGAAGCAGATTCAATAGTAACTTTCAAAAAGGAATGGGATAAATACGTGAAAAGGAGAAATTTGCAGGGCTTTGGGGAAAGAGCAGGGGGGAGTGGGACTAATTGGAGAGCTCGACCAAAGAGCCGGCACAGGCACGATGGACTGAATGGCCTCTTCTTGTGCTGTAAGATTTTATTCTCATCATGTGCCCATTGTCCTTGTCCTACGCACAACCTTCAAGCTCCAATGACTTGTTTGTGATCTTAATGTTAACAGAAATAATTAAAATTTACCAACGCATGCAAAGATTAATTTAACTTATTTCCTTAACATGTCGCCCCTCTCTGCAGTGACTCATGCTATAATTATATGTTTCCCCGTCTCCATTTCACGCTTTCCCTTTCCCCTTGGTTTCTAGTTTAAATATTTCCATATGGGAGTAAATTGGATTTTTTTTTTATTACTATCCACGTGTCTATTTTACTTTTGTCTCTCTCTTCTGAGCAATCCGTGCCCAGCACTCGTCCCCAATTTACAGCTGAACTATCTAATCATACGAACAGATTTGCACACACTGTCGGCTTCATGGTGTTACTGGCTACCGTGATAAATTATAATGACCGTTCCCTTCATACCGATGCCAGCAGAGCAAGTTCCAATTTCTTGCTTCTAGAAACATAGAAACATAGAAACATAGAATCTAGGAGCAGGAGTAGGCCATTCGGCCCGTCGAGCCTGCTCCGCCATTCAATATGATCATGGCTGATCATCCAAATCCAGTACCCAGTCCCTGCTTTAATCCCCACAGTACACATATCCCACCCTACCCCCGTAACCCCATGTATTTAATTCCCCCTAACATATCCCATCCTATCCCCATAACCCCACATATTTAATCCCCCCTAACACTAAGGGTCAATTTATCATTGCCAAATCAACCTAACCCACACATTTTTGGACTGTGGGAGGAAACCGGAGCACCCGGAGGAAACCCACGCAGACACGGGGAGAATGTGCAAACTCCACACAGACAGTCACCCGAGGTCAGATTCGAACCCGGGTCTCTGGCGCTGTGAGGCACCAGTGCTAACCACTATGCCACCGTGTTGCCCGTTTCTCAATCTGTTTCTCAATCTGAAATATTGTATTCTGTGTAATGAAAATATCGGTGGCCATTTGTGAAGATTTATATTTACTCATCATCCTTTTGTATGTGGCCCCCCTCCCCTCCCCTCCCCTCGTCTTGCCTTCACATTGTGCAAAAACTAAAAGAAACACTTGCATTTCTATCGCGCCTTTCACGACCACTGGACGTCCCAAAGCGCTTTACGGCCAATTAAGTACTTTTTGAAGTGTAGTCGCTGTTGTAATGTAGGAAACGTGGCAGTCCCTTTGCACACAGCAAGCTCCCACAAACAGCAATGTGATAATGATCAGATAATCTGTTTTTTTAGCGATGTTGATTGAGGGATAAATTTTGGCCAGGACACCAGGGATAACTCCCCTGCTCTTCTTCGAAATAGTGCCACGGGATCTTTTACGTCCACCTGCGAGGGCAGGTGGGGCCTCGGTTTAACGTCTCATCTGAAAGACGGCACCCCCGACAGTGCAGCACTCCCTCAGCACTGCACTGGCATGTCAGCCTAGCTTTATGTGCTCAGGTCCCTGGAGTGGGACTTGAACCCACAACCTTCTGACCTCAGAGGCGAGAGTGCTACCCACTGAGCCACAGCTGACACAAACTACACATACTTAACACAGAGTCTTTTGCAGCAATTAACAAGCCTTAAACCTATTTGTTATTCTTCTTAGGCTGAGTTTCGCATTGGTGTAAAATCATTTCTGTTTTGCACCACCGCTAAACCTGCAGTGTAAATCCAGAGTCAGTGTCCAACTCGACTCCAGAGTGAAGCAGGGTGCGACTCACTAAAAGAGAGGGCCTCACTCTTACTTGGGTTTGGCACTGCACAGAGCGTAAATCCAATGAAGAGCCAAGCCTGGTTTGTAAAGTGTTCAAGGGGGCAAGATGGAGCTTTTGAACACTTTTCAAACCTACCTGATCTTTAACGTAGTAAAACGTCCCAGGACGCTTCACAGGAGCGATTATCAAACAAAATTTGACTCCGTAAGGAGATTTTAGGACAGATGACCAAAAACTTGGGTCAAAGAGGTAGGTTTTGAGGAACGCCTTAAAGGTGGAGAGGAAAGTGAAGTGGCGCAGAGGTTTAGGGAGGGAATTCCAGAGCTTAGGACCGAGACGGCTGAAGGCACGGCCGCCAATAGTGGGGCAAAGGAAGTCGGGGATGCGCAAGAGGCTAGAGTTGGAGGAGCGCAGAGATCTCGGAGGGTTGTAAGAGCTGGAGGAGGCTGCAGAGATAGGGAGGGGCGAGGCCATGGAGGGATTTGAACGCGAGGATAAGAATTTTAAAATCGAGGCGCTGCTGAACCAGGAGCAATTAATTGCAATAACTTTCAACTAGATCGACTCTAATTGCTAATTTTGAATATTATAACAGAGAAATGTACAATGATGGCTCTGGGTGGTCAATGGGTTAAAACACCTCTGGGCACTAGTTTTGAGTTTCATGCAGGCCTCCCCTAAAGGCCACCACACAGACATAAGGCAACCTTATTAGCTGAATGACAAAGGTCAGCAGCAGCAATTCTAACACTGTGTGGACAGATGTGCATTGGTTTAAACGCAAGGATTTTTCTTTCCCCCTCTTCATCACCTCTTACTGTTTTTCTACCATTTGTGCGTCTAAAAAAGAAATCTTGTCAAGTGCTAGCCATGGGCGCAATGCAAATGAGGTAACCTTGCAAGAAGGGAACCGGTGTAATTAGCATCATTATCCAGAGATAGCAGAAACGGCTGCACTCTCCTCCCCTGGGATTGGCCTTAATTGGCTATTAGGGGTAGGTGGCCATAAAAACTCGGGGCTTTTTCTTTTTTCTTCGCAGAATAATATAATGCTCCCTTGACAATTCCACGCGGCAGTGATGGGCAAGCTGAGCATTCGTGTCGTACCTTTAACCCCTTCATCAACACAGCGGGCTTCCGCATTTGGGGTCATTTATAGAATTTCTTTGCCTGCTCCTTTCAGTAGTTTAAAACAGCAATTTGAATTGTTGTAGCGCCCCTCACATGCTGGAAGACGTCTATTAGCTCCTCATATTAGGAGGATGAAACAACAGATGCTGAGCAGGAGGGGGAAAGGGAAAAATGAAGAGGAATTGACCCTTAGTGTTAGGGGGGGATTAAATACATGGGGTTACGGGGATAGGGTGGGATATGTGTCGGTGCAGGCTCGATGGGCCGAAATGGCCTCTATCTGCATTGTGGGGATTCTGTGATTCTGTGAATTGCGGGGGGGGGGGGGGGGGGGGGTGGAACAAAGGCACAAAGAGAAAGGTTTTGAGAAAGCTTTTAAAGGCAGGAGGTAAAGAGGAGGGAACTGAGCAGGAAGTTCCTGTAGGCAGGAGTGTAGTGACTAAATGAATGCCCTCCCCCGATGGTGGAGTGGAGTGAGCAAGGGACAAGGAGAAGGCCAACGTTAACAAGAGCGGAGGATACGGGCAAAGATTTAAGGCAGGTGGAGATCACTCAGGTAGGGTGGGATGAGCTTGTGAAGGGATTCGAAAGATCAGATGAGAATTTTTTTTTTCGTAGTCAACAGGCTCAGCCGTGGGGAGGCAGTGGAGCTTGATGAGGCCGGAGATGATGGGAGTGCAGGACTTTGTGTGGGTGGGGACTTGAGCTGCAGCGTTGGGATGAGCTGAAACTCATGGAGGGTTGAGGCAGGAGGTTCAGCTGGAGAGCACCCGAAGTTATGCCTCAAAGTGATGGATATCCCTGGGTTGTTGGCAGTGGAGGAAGAAAGAGGCAAGGGAAGAAAGGCAAGATGGGAGAAAGTGATCTTGATAACAGAATGGACCTTGTACCATAAATTAATGTACATGTTATAACTGTAAAATGCCAAAAAGTTAAGTTAATGAAGTGCATTAACAGTTAAGACTGGGTAAAGGAATGATTGAGAATAGGATATATGAGTAATATCTTCAATAATGTCTAACAATACAAAAGAGATTAAGTAGACTCGGCCTATATTTTCTCGAGTTTAGAAGATTGAGAGGTGATCTCATTGAAACATACAAAATTCTTACGGGGCTTGACAGGGTAGATGCAGGGAGGATGTTTTCACTCAGAGGGTGGTGAATCTTTGGAATTCTCTACCCCCGAGGGCTATAGAGGCTCAGTCGTTGAGTATATTCAAGACAGAGATCGATAGATTTTTGGATATTAAGGGAATCAAGGGATATGGGGATAGTGCAGGAAAGTGGAGATGAGGTAAAAGATCAGCCATGATCTTATTGAATGGTGGAGCAGGCTCGAGGGGCCAAATGGCCTACTCCTGCTCCTATTTCTTATGTTCTTATGTTCTTATAAAAACATTAGCCAGTAGACGGTATAGAGAGAAGTCAAGCAAATTCAAACTGCCCTGTGCTGCCCCTGGGAATATCTACTCTTGCCCCACTCCACTTTGATAGATCATGGAAATGCCAACACAGAGGTGATGCGCTTTATAAAAAGTTGTTCCCGAGGTGTGTGCGACATTGGCAAGGCTGCATTTATTGTCCATCGCTAGTTGCCCTTCAAAGGTGTCAATATATGCCCAAGTCAGGATTGTGTGTGGCTTGGAGACAAACTTGGAAGTGATGGCGTTCCCATGACATTGCTGCTCTTGTCTTTCTAGGTGGTAAGAATCACAGGGCTGGAAGGTGCTGTTGAAGTCAGCTACATCCTCTTAGATAATACATACCACAGCCACAGTGCACCATTGGTAAATACTGAGTTCAGTGGCAGGGGTGCCGATCAAGCACACTGCTTTGTCCTGGATGGTGTGGAGCTTCTTGAGTGCTGATGCACCTGCACCTAAACAGGCAACTCCTGAGTATTCCATCACATTCCTGACTTGAACCTTGTCCATGGTGGAGAGGCCTTGATGAGTTAGAAGGTGAGCGACTCATTGCAGATTATCAGCCTCTGCCATGGTGTTGATATGACTGGCCCAGTTAAGCTTCTGGTCAATGGTGACTCCCACAATGTTGGTGGTGGGGGACTCAGCAATTATGGTACCATTGAAGGTGGCTGGGCCTTCACTTGTTGGAGAAGGTCATTGCCTAGCACTTATGAGGCATGAATTTTACCTGCCACTTGTCAGCCCAGGCCTGGATGTTGTCCTGGTCCTGCTTTAACCACACTGCACAATGGAGGGTGTCCTTACTGTGGTACGGCAGATAGGGTGGTGTGGACGAGGTCAAGTAGTTTACTTCCTCATGTTAGTTTTTTCACCATCTGATGCAGGCCTAATCTGGTAGCTATGTCCTTCAGGACTCAACCTTCTCAGTCATTGGTGGTACTACCGAGCCACTCTTGGTGGTGGACATGGGAGTCCCCCACCCAGAGTACATTCTGTGCCTTTACCTCCCTCAGTGCTTCCTCCAAGTGGTGTTCAACATGGAGGAGTACTGATTCATCAGTTGAGGGATTGGAGGGAGGGTGCGGCATGGTAGGCAGTAATCAGCAGTAGGTATCCTTGGCCTTTTACTACATTAAAGGCGCTATATAAATACAAGTTGTTGTTGTTGTTGAGTAAGTCACCAGGGAAAGGCACTAAATCAGGCAGTGTAAATGGATTTAAAAGCCAATTAGATGGAGTTTATGAAGAGAAAATAGACAAGAATATAATGAGGTGGTGAGTTTGATCTAATAAAAAGGGATGGATGTGTTTATGTCTCTCATTATTGCCTCCTTTTATCTTGCACCATTGTCACTTCTGTCATTTAATCATCTCCTGGCCTTCACCTATTCACAGACCTTTCTATTTTTTCTCCTCCTTAAAAGCTGTTCGTCTGTAACATCTCCAGGTTCTGACGAAAGGAGATCGACCGGAAACGCCAACCCTACCGTCCTCTCTCCATGGACGCTGCCTGACCTGCTGAGTGTTTTCCAGCCTTTTCTGTGTTCATTTCCTGATTTCCCAGTGTCTGCAGTATGTCGCTTCTCTCTGGTCTGTGCTGAGTTAGCCGACCTCAGACAGGGCAGCGGTGGGAGGGGTGAGGCGCTACTTAGGGCCTCAGTGTCCCTGCATCTAGGAAAGGGGGTTGGGGGGGGGGCGGTGGGTGAAAAGAACAACCAGTGTCCCACACCAGATCGCTGCCCAGCAACCTCCCCTGGAAACGTGTCGGAGCACGGTAGGATTGGGCTGAATATGCCCCCACAGTTGAATAACCACCCTATTGGCTCTCACTCGAAGTACGGCTGCTTGGATGAGGTACAGGAAGGTGACCCGCGTCTCTGGAACAGTATCCTCAGCAAGGATTCAATGGCCTCAGGACAGGAGGGAGGAGAAGGCAGACAATTAGTGAGGTTGGAGGAAAAAACGTGAAGGTCGCCGCCTAATCGCACGCACGTTTCCAATCCACGAATCTTCGGGTTGCCCTCCGTCTTGCTAGCAGCTGCTGAGCTGTCTCATTTTACATTATTGCTGAACCTTTATAAAACACTGGTTCGGCCCCAGCCGGAGTATTGTGTCCAATTCTGGGCACCGCACTTTAGGAAGAACGTTGAAGGTTTTGGCGAGGGTGCAGAAGAGATTTATTGGAATGGTTCCAGGGCTGAGGGATTACAGTTACGTGGATAGACTGGTGAAGCTGGGCTTGTTCTCCTTCGAGCAGAGAAGGTTAAGAGGAGGTTTGATAGAGGTGTTTAAAATCATGACGGGTTCAGATAGAGTAAATAAAGAGAAACTGTTTCCAATGAAGGGTCGATACCCAGAGGGCACGGGTTTAAGGTGATTGGCAAAAAGAACCAGAGGCGACATGAGGAAAAACTTTTTTACACAACGAGTGGTTAGGATTTAGAATGCACTGCCTGATAGGGCGGTGGATACAGATTCAATAGTCGTCTTCAAAAGGGAATTGGATAAATACTTGAAGGAGAAAAAAATTGCAGGGTTATGGGGAAAGAGCCGGGGGGAGTGGGACTGACTGGATTGCTCTTCGAAAGAGCCGGCGCAGTCTCGATGGGCCGAATGGCCTCCTTCTTTGCCGTACTATTTTATGATTCCAGCACTGTTGCCAAAATTGAGGTTGATGTCAGTAAGGGAATTGTAATAAGACGATGCCCTAGGTGGTGTGAGGTCTCCTGCGAGCATGGCATTTGGTGCATTCTGGTCCACCTTTCAGTCTCAAAGTCCCCCACAAGCTCCTGACTACAGACTGTGGAGAGAGGATGCGAGGTCCCAGCATCACCACACACGCACACACTCTTGTGGGATCCTGGAAGTCCCCAAATACAGACCTATCAACATCGATTTATTTCAAGTGACAAGTCATTTCTTTTTTAAATGTAAGTGGAAAAAAGATGCAACCTCTTTGCTGGTCTCATTGTAAACAAACCTTCTTCATTGCAGTGGCATTCTAATTAAAGCGTCTGAATTTCTCAACAACACTAAAAAAAACCTTCAAGAGCCTGGCCTTGTCAATACCATGAACTTCAAACAACGGTCCCTGAAATCTTTTTATCCAGTGACCTGTGGGCACCAGAAAAGGTTTCATGTTGGCATTATTAGGGCACTCAAGTTATTTACTGAAAGGCTCTAGCATTTACTGAGCCTGATCTCAATCCACCTCTTCGTTTTGTTTAGTAGATGTAAAGAGGCCCCACAACCCTCCGCGATCTCTGCGCTCCTCCAATTCTGGCCTCTTGCACATCCCCGATTTGCATCGCTCCACCACTGGCGGCCGTGCCTTCAGCTGCCTGGGCCCTAAGCTCTGGAATTCCCTCCCTAAACCTCTCCACCTCTCTCCCCTCCTTTAAGACATTCCTTAAAACCTACCTCTTTGACCAAGCCCTGTCCTAATATCTCCTTATGTGGCTCGATGTCAAATTTTGTTTGATAATCACTCCTGTGAAGAGCCTTGGGATGTTTTACTACGTTTAAGGCGCTTTATAAATGCAAGTTGTTGTTGTAATTATTTTGTGAACTGACGAACATGGGTAGTTACAGACATGAAAACCGGCCCCAAGATTCTCTGCTGAAGTTAAACCCTTTACAGAACTAAATAAAATGAAGCGGTGAAATCACTTCTGATGAAAGGGTTTCTACCATTAATCGATCTTTTATCAGGATGATACCAGAACTGAGAGGTTCTACCTATCAGGAAAGACTGAACAGGCTGGGGCTCTTTACTCTAGAAAAGTGAATGTTGAAGGGGTGACCCGATAGAGATCTTCAACGTAGAGAAGGTGTTTCCACTTGTGGGGGAGACCAAAACTAGGGGCCATCAATAGAAGGTGGTCACTAATAAATCCGATAGGGAACTCAGGAGAAACTTCTTTACCCAGAGAGTGGTGAGAATGTGGAACTCGCTACCACAGGGAGTGGTTGAGGTGAATAGTACAGATGCATTTAAGGGGAAGCTGGGTAAAGACATGAGGGAGAAAGGAAAAGAAGGATATACTGATAGGGTGAGATGAAGAGGGATGGGAGGAGGCTCCTGTGGAGCATTAACACTATCATGGACCAGTTGGGTCGAATGGCCTGTTTCTGTGCTGTCAATACTGTGCAATTTTGTTCTCATTTCAGATTCCGACCCTTCATTTTTATTTCTGAGATGTTATCCCTTAAGCGCAGGAGAAATATATGGTAATGTTGTCTGAAGTGTGATTTAACCTTAATTAGGTTTGACTGATTTAATAGCTAGTTACCACAGGCCTCAGGCTTCACTAACAAGAGCTGTTTGTAATGGCAGCTACAGCTTTTCAGCTTTCATTAGCCGGGTTGAGTTCTCCCGAGGCTAATCCCTGCTCATGTTTCTGGGCTTTGCTCACACCTTCACACCGACTCTAAAAAAACAAGAAGTGAACGAACAAAAAGCTTTTCTAAATCAGCACCAACCCTCCATTGGGAGCTTTCCTGCCACATCCTCCGGCAGAGCGACTGGCATGTGAACACCAGCAGCCCAGAATTCAGAAATTCCACAGGGCCGCCAGTTCTCGCCCGCCCCTTCAACCTCTCGGCTACACGCCGCACGGTCACCAGGGGAGACGGCAAAAAAAAAAACACTCGGCTTCAGCGACACGCTGTTGAACGCTCTCCAAAAAAGTGTGAATAATTGAGAGAGATTTAAAACGGTTGTTGAATTGGCCTATTTAAGCGGCTCCCTCCGAAGAAGTAATTATGTGTTGGTCCCTCAGAGAGAATCCGTGTAAATGTGAAAATAAATGTCCAGGCCTGGGTTGGAAGAAATTGAATGCCATAAAGACTTGAAAGAATTCGGAGTACTAATCCATCAAGCTTTTAAAAGACAAAACAGATCTTTCCATTCAAAATTGGCAATTATTCTTCATATTTCTTTGATTGCTCCCCAACTAATTTACCTTCAGACACTTGCAGTACAGCTTTGCAAATATCCTTTCTTGGCAGATTGAGTCCTTTGTGTCAACTGCCCACTTCATTTCTTTTTCTTCTCCCCCTTACGCTGGTAATGGTAACATTCATCACGATATTGCTGCCTTTGTTTCTTAGTCCGAGAGCAGTGCTCAACTTGTTAACACTCCGAGATCCATTTCCACCGCACAATGACAATGGAAATGCTTTGAGAAAGTGGCGAGGACTCAGGAATGTGCCAACCAGGGAGTCCTGTGGCGGGCAGATCTTGGGAATTTGTGCCCGGTAATCTATCGCTCAGGGAAGCATGGTCTTTGCTATTCTGTTGGGAGGAACGTGGGGAGAAGAGGGTGGAGTGACTGAGCAAAGGCCATCTGCTCCCACGGAAAGAAACCACTCTCACCTCTGAGTCAGAAGGTTGTGGTTTAAAATCTCACTCCAGAGACTTGAGCACAAAAATCCAGGCTGACACTCCAGTGCAGTGCTGAGGGAGCGCTGCACTGTCAGAGGTTCCATCTTTCGGATGAGACGTTAAACCGAGGCCCCGTCTGCTCTTTCAGGTGGACGTAAAAGATCCCATGGCCACTATTTCGAAGAAGAGCAGGGGAGTTATCCCCGGTGTCCTGGCCAATATTTAACCCTCAATCACCATCACTAAAAACAGATTATCTGGTTGTTGCCACATTGCTGTTTATGGGAGCTTGCTGTGCGCAAATTTTTGAGTATTAAGGGAATCAAGGGATATGGGGATAGTGCGGGAAAGTGGAGTTGAGGTCAAAGATCAGCCATGATGTTATTGAATGGCGGAGCAGGCTCGAGGGTCCAAATGGCCGACTCCTGCTCCTATTTCTTATGTTCTTATAACTGACGGAATCGGGAGCCAAGAAATTTCAGACCCAATTGCCATACACAGCAAGTTAATCAACATCTAAAAGAGGGCAAGATGGGCTAATATTTCAGTGTTGTGCCTTATCACAACCAAGTGCAAGATTTTGTTGTTGCTAAACTGACTCACCCTTATCCCTCCTGAAACAACTTCAAAAATCGTTTGCTTAGAATAGTTAAAACCAGTGAAGCCCTCAATCCAAGTAGTCCTCTGCCTGTCTCTAGGTGGCCATGGGGTCCAAGGACAGGGATAGAGGTGACAGTGAGCTAGTTTTGCCCTGTGAATGTAGCATGGACTGCTGGTTGGCCTTGTTGTAGTTGAGTGTTGCAAAAAAGATTTCAGTTCACAAATGAAGACATATCCAGGGTTAGAGCTCTAATGAAAGGAAGTGGACCCTGTAAAACTGTATTGAATTACAAAGAATCTACAGCACAGAAACAGGCCATTCGGCCCAACTGGTCTATGGCGGCGTTTATACTACGCGTGAGCCTCCTCCCATTGAAATCCTGCCAACTATTTTGATTTTCATATTTAACGTACATGTACTGTTTCCAGGAGAAATTCTTTCTAGCTGGAAAGATACAATCAGCAGTAGGTTCCAAAATGACGGAAAGTGTGCCAATTAAAGTGTCAAAAATCAAAATTTCCTGGGTGGGCGAGCATGCCCCCAGACTCCGAGCAAATACAGTTCATGCCTTCAGCACTCGTATCTCTCTTCAGTACGTTCGCAACCCCGCACTGCTGCAATCGTTTGAATACTTCAGTTCCCCTCCCACCCCCCCCCACCCCCCCGGCAATAAAAGTGAGTATAGCTGCTGCATTAAGTTGTGACGAGCCTGTGTATCACTGCACTTTCAGTCTAATGACTTTCGCCCATCGCCCCTGTGCTCGCTGACCTACATTGGCTCCCTGTTAAGCAGCGACTCGATTTCAAAATTCTCATCCTTGTTTTCAAATCCCTCCATGGCCTCGCCCCTCCCTATCTCTGTAATCTCCTTCAGCCCCACAACCCCCTGAGATATCTGCGCTCCTCCAATTCTGCCCTCTTGAGCATCCCTGATTATAATCGCTCAACCTTTGGTGGCCGTGCCTTCTGTTGCCTGGGCCCTGAGCTCTGGAATTCCCTGCCTAAACCTCTCCGCCTCGCTACCTCTCTTTCCTCCTTTAAGACGCTCCTTAAAACCTACCTCTTTGACCAAGCTTTTGGTCACCTGCCCTAATTTATCCTTATGTAGATCGGTGTCAAATTTTTTTGTCTTAAAATACTCCTGTGCAGCGCCTTGGGACGTTTTACTACGTTAAAGGCGCTATATAAATACAAGTTGTTGTTGTAACCCCTTGCCCTTCACATTCCATAGAGGCCTATATGCAGGGCAGTTTTTGAGTTGTCAGCTTTTTTTCTCTCTCTGGTGGGTCAGCCTTTGTTAACTTTCGAGGTTGGGCCGCAAGGTTCCTTTGCTTTCCTCTACTGAAAGAGGAAAACATGCAAAGCAGTTGATATCTCTATAACCCTCAATCTCCCTTCTCAACAGATATTGATCCAGCTCCTTTTAAGTGAGTCAATTGACCTTGAATCAACTGCCATGTCTGGGAGCCTGCTCCGTGCATTCAATATCCTGTGGGGGGCGGGGGGAAGCAAATTTGTCTGATCTCTAAACTTGTGAATTTTGTACTTGTGTCCTCTTGTGCTATACTCATTAGCCAAATTAAATAGCTTGTTTACTCGATCTCATGAATACCTTCCATTATTTTAAAGACCTGTCTCACGTCTCCTCTCAGTTTTCTTTACTCCAGCAAAAATAAGTTTTTTTCCCCCCATACCTTAGTCCTTAACGTCTGGAATCACCCTACTTGTGCTTCTCCCCACCCTGTCGAAAGCAGCTATAGCCTTTTCAAAGTAGTGCGTAAATGGATGGGACACTATTAACATGGCAACCAAAACTGTACACAGTATTCCAGGTGTTATTGTCTGGTCAATGCATTATAAAGTCACAAGCGTAACAACCATAGATTTATACTCCACTGTTCTGACTTTGTTTTCAAAGATTCTGTTTGCTTTTTTTTAGTTGCTTCTCTACGATATCTCGACAAAGTGACAAGTCGTCCTCAATTGGTGGGAAAAACATTTGGCATCTTTCGTCTCAACTTATTTCCGCCATCTTTCTCTCAACGTATTTACAGCACAGAAAGAGGCCATTCGGCCCAACGGGTCTGCGCTCCTCACGGGCCTTTCCACCAACCTCAAGAGGATGGTGGTACACTCAAAAAACACCCACTCTGTGCCAAGGAACACTGGCACAACTGTTCTGCCAAGCCTCAGAGCGGCATCTTCTGCCGCCAGCTCTGCGGAGACCTCGAGACCGCTCCAGGGTCTCCTTCCTGTCCCTTCTGGTCAGAACAAACACGCCACCCCCACGTGCGAGTTTTGAAAGTGAATGTTTCAATACTCCAAAGCTACACTGGGGTGATTGTTCTTGATATCGAACTACCCCAAGATTATCTGCAGAATGTTCGCAAGTTAACTAACCTGTTGCCGAGTACTAGACATTCCGTCGCTAGCCTATAAATAGACAAGGCAGTGCTGTTTACTGGTACACAAAGGCCAGCTTATTGCAACAACAAACATGGGCCAGAAATAACTGGATCTCTGGAATTTGTGCCAAGTTAAAGTGCACACCAATGCTGATACTTCCCCCAGACACCAAAGCCCCATTCAAAAGTAATGCAGAGCTGTTGTTGAGCCAAGTAAATTTTTTTATTTTTTTAAATTTGTTTTTATGGGATGTGGGCGTCGCTGGCAAGGCCAGCATTTATTGCCCATCCCTAATTGCCCCTTGAGAAGGTGGTGGTGAGCCGCCTTCTTGAACCGCTGCAGTCCGTGTGGTGAAGGTACTCCCACAGTGCTGTTAGGGAAGGAGTTCCAGGATTTTGACCCAGTGACGATGAAGGATCGACGAAATACTTCTAAGTCAGGATGATGTGTGACTTGGAGGGGAACTCGGAGGTGGTGGTGTTCCCATGCACCTGCTGCCCTTGTCCTTCTAGGTGGAAGAGGTCGCGGGTTTGGGAGGTGCTGCCGAAGAAACCTTGGTGAGTTGCTGCAGTGCATCTTGTAGATGGTACACACTGCAGCCACGGTGCGCCGGTGGCGGAGGCGAATTTTAACTCTAGCGTGGCTGGTCAATGGGGCAGCTGCCCAATTCTGCCAACGGGAGGCCCAGTCCATTTTGAGGGTCTGGCCTCATTACCATGCCACAAAATGGGCATCCCGCTGCTGCTTGCCAGCCTTGGCGGCCGACCCAGGCCAGCAGGAAGATAGACTTCGGGGGTGATCACAGGCTGGGGTGAGGGGTGCAGACGGTGGCAATAGCCCACATTATTCTTGTGGAACCCAGCTGAGCACTCCTGCTCCTCCTCGTCCCACGAGAACAATTCCAAACTTCTCTCCCTTTGGTGCTGCCTCCCTCAAACGTGGGAGGAGCCTGCGCGGCGAGGCTCCGCCCAGTTGTCCATCAAGCTTGCAATCAGCATCACGGGACTCCAAATCGCACGGTAAAAAGTCCTGCCGCCTGAACCAAGCCCCTTTGAGGATGGGGGTGCTGCGAACGGGGCGATAAGCCATCTTCAGGCTGCTACCGCCTCGTTCACCTCGGGCGGCCCAAGTTAAATCCATCCCGAAAACAATTTTAGCTGCCGTGCAACAGCTGAAGGCAGCACCTGGTCCCCGTCACACGGCTCTTCAATTTCTCTGCATTTTCTGGGCAACCAATATTTCACTGCTGAACAAGGCAGGTTGACCACCTAACCCTGTCGTGATCACAGATTCCAGCAGAGAAACAAAGCTGCCCTGCATAAGGGTAGAAACCAAATCCAACTCAACTGAAAAACTGAACCCTTTCTGCAGTTCGGTTTTGATTTATACTTTTCACCATTATTAGCAGATCTCCCATGGCATTGCTCATGGGTAGTCTAAAGAAAGAAAGATTTGCATTTCTATCGCGCCTTTCACAACATCCCAAAGTGCTTTACAGCCAATGAAGTACAGTCACTGTTGTAATGTAGGAAACGCAGCAGCCAATTTGCACACAGCAAGCTCCCACAAACAGCAATGTGATAATGACCAGATAATCTGGGGTTTTTTTTTAGTGGTGTTGATTGAGGGATAAATATTGGCCAGGACACCAGGGAAAACTTTCCTGCTCTTCTTCAAAATAGTGCCGTGGGATCTTTTAAGTCCACCTGAGAGAGCAGACGGGGGCCTCGGTTTAACGTCTCTTCTGAAAGTGCAGCGCTCCCTCAGTACCACACTGGAGTTTCAGTTTAGATTTTTGTGCTCAAGTCTCTTGGAGTAGGATTTGAACCCACAACCTTCTGACTCAGAGGCACAAGTGCTGCCAACTGAGCCACGGCAGTGTTTGATGCTTACTACGGTCCCAACGATTGTTTGCCCATCACTGATATAACACATGTGCTGAAGCAGTAAGTCACATCCAAACTGATAGGCAGGAAAAGACCAGCTGGTCCATGAAGCCTGCCCCACACCATGACGGATGGGACATCATGGCTAAACACTTCCTCTCTCCACCCACCCCACAGCCATGTAATGACACAAGGCTAAAATATTGTATAACTTATTGATATTGAAAGATAAAGGCCTCACTTGTACTAGTTCTAATAAATTGTCATTTTTAAAACTTAATTAACTTTGTTCCCTTCTATCCCAATTAACTTATTTCCAGTTATTTACATCCTATGGTGGCCTTCCTGCATCTGCCTAGGAATCTTTTCATGTTTATGTCTTTTCCACCACTTGTGTTTCACCTTTGATGTTCGTAAACTGCCTACCTGTTTTTTTTTTAAGTATATCCAGATAATGTAGTTCCAGAAGACCAAGGTGAAAACTTTAATTCCCATGATGTATCTCTCACACCATTTGATTTGCACAAGAACTCGAACGCCCTACCCTTGAGATTACACAAATTAGGGTTGTATTCCCTAGAATTTTGATCTGATCGAAGTTTTCAGGATATTAAGGGGAACAGATAGAGTAGATAGAAAGTAACTATTTCCACTGGTTGGGGATTCTAGGACTAGGGGGCCTGGTCTAAAAATTAGAGCCAGACCTTTCAGGAGTGAAATTAGGAAACACTTCTACACACAAAGGATGGTAGAAGTTTGGAACTCTCTTCCGCAAATGGCAATTGATGCTAGATCAATTGTTAATTTTAAATCGGAGATTACTAGTTTTCTGTTAACCAAAGGTATTAAGGGATATGGGCCAAAGGCGGGTATATGGAGTTAGGTCGCAGATCAGCCATGATCTCATTGAATGGCAGAATAGGCTCGAGGGGCTGAATGGCCTCCTCCTGTTCCTATGTTCCTTCTCTATCTACTTAACATTCAACATGGGGCTAAAAGGGTTAAATTATGAGGACAGGTTGCATAGACTAGGCTTGTATTCCCTTGAGTATAGAAGATTAAGGGCTGATGTAATTGAGGTGTTTATGATTAAAGAATTTGATAGGGCAGATAGTGGGAAATGATTTCGTCTGGTGGAGGAGTCCAGAATAAGGGGGCATAATCTTAAAATTAGAGCCAGGCTGTTCAGGGGTGATGTCAGGAAGCACTTCTTCACACAAAGGGTCATGGAAATCTAGAGCTCACTCCTCCAAAAAGCTGTTGAGGCTGGGGGTCAACTGAACATGTCAAAATTGATAGGTATTTGTTAGGCAAGGGTATTAAGGGTTACAGAACCAAGGTGGGTAGACGGAATTAAGATACAGATCAGCCATGATCTAACTGAATGGCAGTACAGGCTCGAGGGGCTGAATGGCCTTCACCTGTTCCTATGATATAACTTCTTGTGGTGTACGCTGGGCACTGTAGTTCCACAGGAGCAGGGTGAAAATGACACCCGTGATGTTGTGTGCAACACATGTAGCTACAGTTGTGCACAGATTTTCTACAAAGTTGCTGGAATTCATGAACAGCCAAGTCCAGGTGGAATATCCAACTCAAGCCCCAGCCTTTAACAAGGAGGGCAGGCTCACAGGGGAACTTCCTTGCAAGACTTTCTAATATTAAATAATCAATGTTATAGACAAATGTAGTCTTTTTTTCAGTTATGTAACTCTTTTGTATGTTTTTGCTATGCTGCATTATTCGAAGCTGTATACATTGAGCTGAGGGAAGGAAAATAGTATTTGAAGACAGTGTGAAGAAATCACTTGGGGCAGATCGGTTGGTTTTGCGGTAGTTGTTACTTCACAAATGGTAGCATTGAAAAATAAATTGAAGGATTTTCATGCTCAATTTTCTGCTGATGACTCATTCCTCCTTGGCACTTATTGATTAGTTTATGTTTAATAAATCTGATGTGTGATTGGTGACGTAACAGAGAAGTGCTTATTCCAGCAATCACTAATTTGTGTCCTATGGATGTGTGACACTTTGAGGTGTGACATGCTGAGAGTATAACACCCCTAAGGCCACACTTTCAGGTGCGAGGCCTTTGAAAGGTGCACACTAGATACAAGACTTTAATTATATAGATATATGTGCTTTGTGACTTCCCACGGTTTCTCCTTATTGAAATGTTATGTACAGTTGGTCAGCTACATCATATAGGGGTTTAATTTACTCTGGTGATGCAAGGGTTTGATGCAAAATTATTCTGTGCACTTTATCAATGCAGCCGTTCATAAGTTTTAAGATAAGCGTTTTAATGATGGTGTTTAAAAAAAATTGACATGAACTTGTTAACCAGTTCATTACCAGAGGAAATTCACCCCATTGGTAAACTCAAGCACGGTTTTCATATTATACAATGCACAACGTGGGTCATCGAAGATTTGAGCCGGGATTGAGGCTTACATAGTGGATGACCTAAGGGTTAACGTTTCAGGTCGATGACCCTTCGTCAGAACTGGAAAAAGCTGGAGATCGAACAGGTTTTTCAGCACGTGCAGGGCAGGGAAAGGGGGGAGGGGAGGAAAGAACAAAAGGGAAGGTCTGTGATAGGATGGAAGGCAGGAGAGATTAAGAGACATTAAGAGATGGTGCAAGGCAAAAGGAGATGGTAATGGGACATCTCCTTTTGCCTCGCACCATCTCTTAATGTCTCTTAATGTCTCTTAATCTCTCCTGCCTTCCATCCTATCACAGACCTTCCCTTTTGTTCTTTCCTCCCCTCCTCCCTTTCCCTGCCCCTGCACTTGCTTAAAAACCTGTTGGATCTCCAGCTTTTTCCAGTTCTGACGAAGGGTCATCGACCTGAAACGTTAACTGTATTTCTCTCTCTACAGATGCTGCCTGACCTGCTGAGTATTTCCAGCATTTTCTGTTTTTATTTCAGATTTCCAGCATCCGCAGTATTTTGCTTTCCCTAATACTGGACTTGTGTACTTCGAGCATTGCCTTATATATCTATGGGCAATGTAGATTTTGGCTTAACCTCTGTCATGAAAGTTCATTTCTGAGGAAAACAAACATTTTTCTGCTTCTCTGCAATCACCGTAAGTATCAAACATAGCATGCGTTAGATGTATCATTTCCTCTATTGTCCCAACAATGCAGCTCAATCCTAACCAGAGGAGCATCCCCTATTCAACCAGGTTTTTCTTTTCCATTTCCCACACAATCCATCTCAAAAGCCTCTCTGAGCAAAGCTGCCAATTTGTGGCAAGCTACGGCAGTCTTGTCCAGTGGTCTTGGATCCACTAGATATTGGGCCGAGTCTGTCTCCGTTTATTTTACTTCGAACCCTAAAAGCCACGAGAGAGGGGACTGTCTTTCACATTTGGGTCTCTGTCCCACCCTGACTGGTGAAACCAAAGTGCCTTAACCAACTGCACAACCCAATTTCCAATTGATACAGTTCAACTTGAGCAGTAAACTCCAGTTAACCAGGAAATGGGGTAGCATTTCAAGCAGAATGGTAGACATGATAAGAGTTCAAATCCCACCATGGCAGCTGGGGAATTTAAATTCAGTTAATTAAATAAATCTGGAATAAAAAGGCTAGTATCAGTAAGGGTGACCATGAAACGACCGGATTGTTGTAAAAACCCATCTGGTTCACGAATGTCCATTAGGGAAGGAAATCTGCCCTCCTTATATTCAAGAAGGAGTTAGATATATTTCTTAAGGCTAAGGGGATCAAGGGATATGGGGAGAAAGCAGGGACAGGGTACTGAATTTGGATGATCAGCCATGATCGCATTGAATGGTGGAGCATTACCTTAAAAAACATTCACTCCCTCCACCACCGGCACACCGTGGCTGCAGTGTGTACCATCTACAAGATCCACTGCAGCAACTCGCTAAGGCTTCTTCGGCAGCACCTCCCAAACCCACAACCTCTTCCACCTAGAAGGACAAGGGCAACAGGCGCACGGGAACACCACCACCTCCAAGTTCCCCTCCAAGTCACACACCATCCTGACTTGGAAGTAAATCGCCGATCCTTCATCGTCGCTGGGTCAAAATCCTGGAACTCCCTCCCTAACAGTACTGTGGGAGTACCTTCACTACACGGACTGCACCACCATCTTCTCAAGGGCAATTAGGGATGGGCAATAAATGCCGGCCTCGCCAGTGATGCCCACATCCCGTGGACGAATAAAAAAAAACGTAAGAAACGGCTCAATTCAAGAACGTTGCAGGTTAAAGTGACAACGACAGTCAAATGCACTATAAATAAATGCTCAGTTCAAGAGCACCTGGCTTTACAACGCAAAAAAGTTGTTCTTCTTCAGAGACTTCCATCGTCCAATTTAAGATGATTTGCATTCTGCGTTGTATCTTTAATCGATTGGCTTCTACCGCCTCCCTTCACCAACAAGCGCCTCGATTGAAAGATATTTAAAATGTGCACAACTTTAATCTGCAACAAAGAGGCTATCAGTTCTTTCGAAGACCTCATGCTGTGGCTTTCAATGTAATAACGTTATGGAGAAATGGAGGTTAATGCTTGGCTTCCTTTCTTCTGCACCTTTGATAAGGGGATGAAATGGGAAATTGGCGCTGCAATTTATTTCACAATTCATGCACATCCATATTTCATGCTGGGCTCCTGAAACTCTTGCCACATCTCAGTGGCACAGAAAACAGTACTTACGGAGCACAAGTGAAGCACATCTCAACCATCTATTCAGTGCCACCAATTGACTTTAAATAAGCACGTTAACACAGCGGTGTGAGACATGTTTTTATTCTACTGCGCATAGGGTAGTTTGTGAAGAGAAAGAAAGAACCTAGTGTCTTCAAAGCCCTTGGGATATCCCAAAATACTTCATAACCAACAAATTACTTTTGAAGTCACTGTTATGTAGGGAAATGCAGCAGCTAATCTGCAGACAGCAAGGTCCCACAAACAGCAAATGACCATTGGTTGAGGGATTATTATGGACCGGGATGAACTCCATGCTGTTCTTCAAACAGTACTGTGGCATCTTTTATGTCCACGGGCCTTTGGCTTCATGTCTCATTCAAAAGAAAACCCACCTCCAACGATACAGTGCCTCCTCAGTGCGTTTGGGCATTGGCCTTTTCTGCCTATGCCTTTTAATAGAAAATAAATGCCAGGCTTGGTAATCCTCAGGCCAAAGGCAAACCCTGGCAGGGTGAAACTGGTATATGCCAGTACTTTGAAACAGGCACATAGCGAATGGGCAGCCTGTTTTCCATTGACTTCAGGAGTGAAATGGCTGCGATTCGCTACGAGGCCTTCTTGCGATACTGCCGCAGACCAACTCCGCACCCCGTCTTTTAGCTAGATGTTGAATGACCATCAAGTGGATTTAAATCAACTACGACTTGCATTTATATAGCGCCTTTAACTTAGTAAAATGTCCCAAGGTGCTTTGCAGGTGCGATTATCAAACACCGATCCACATCAGGAGGTATTAGGACGGGTGACCAAAAACTTGGTCAAAGAGGTAGGTTTTAAGGTGCATCTTAAAAGGAGAGAGAGGCGGAGAGGTTTAGGGAGGCAATTCCAGAGCTTGTCAAACGTTTGCATTGAGAACCCCTCAAAATATTGATCGATATAATTCAAAGCGTTGCATCGGTCAGGTCATGCCTTTCGAGCTACAGACCTGAAATTGTGGCCTTAGAGATGCCACACTTCAGGCCTTTATACGCCCATCGGGCAAAAAGATTTGCGATTGCCTGAAATAAGCAACCATCTGCTGAGTTACCAAATGATCCAACTGACTGAAATTTTTCACCCCCCTATGATTTTTCACACGGGTTGTTCACAGCAGTGTCCTGGAGGTTATTCTTTCATTCCTGGGGAGTCCAGGGCAGTCCCTGCCCAGTGACAACATTGCAGGTGCAAAAACCAAATCACGATTGGGTTGGCTGATCACCACCCTGGCCTTTCATTCAGTTGAGAGGTCGCACAACACCAGGTTATAGTCCAACAGTTTTATTTGAAATCACAAGCTTTCGGAGCTATCGATTTGCTCCTTCCTCAGGTGAAGTGTTGCATCTGACTTCACCTGAGGAAGGAGCAAATCGATAGCTCCGAAAGCTTGTGATTTCAAATAAAACTGTTGGACTATAACCTGGTGTTGTGCGACCTCTCAATTTTGTCCACCCCAGTCCAACACCGGCATCTCCGCATCATGACCACTTTCATTCAGTCCCATGTACAGCCTTGACGTGCTGTGACTGAGCGGGGCATCCCGTGGGGCGTAACGGTCCGGCGGGCCCTCACGGGCACCTGCGCCAGTGGACGTGTGGCTAGGGGGCTTACTGTCAAAGTCTCTGCAATACACCGATCACCTGCCAAAGTGAAATAGGAGCACCTGTGCCTTCAGGCGCTGGCGGACGGGCACAAAACCAATCTGCTGCGTCCCGACCTGCCTTGGCATCCTTTTTTTGGTGCTGCTATCTCCTTCTTCCATTTCAAAATGGGCGGATTCCCATTGGTGCCAGTGATGGTGCCGCCAGGGGACAACAACAAAATATAACCCACGCTGGGCCAAACCTTGCTGGAGCGGGGGCATCTCGTGGGACGTGCGCCATTAGTTAGACTTTTCCCTGCACCCCTTTCAGCTCAAAGATTGTTTTTGCGCCGTAACTTGCGCTTAATCTCCAGCAACTAACTTACTGCGACGAGTTTAATGCACAATTGACGTGCAAATCCAGCGAGTTTCAAAAGAAAAAAATAGCGGAGAGGGCCGAGGGCGAGAGGTCGTTTGCGCGAAGCGGCGTAAATCGACCAGCAAATTCTGGAGATTCGCAACTCACGACGTATCTCTTAATCCGCTGAATTTGCTGGCTGACTTACGCATTAATAACGGCGTGCGTCTTTAACAGGCTGTTAATTTTCCAGCAAGGTTCTGCCCATTAAAGCAGCCCTAAGGTATTTTTTTATATATATACTGGCCCTTTAAAAACTTTCTTCCACGCAATCTCAGCGCCTAGCAACCGTGGATGCCCATTAATGCTGCTGCTGACTTAAAGTGGCGTGCGCCCAGTGTAAAGGTCGGGAAGTAATGGCGAAGGCATTATTGCACCATTTGTCTGTGTCGCTTGTATTTAATTTGACAAAGCTCCCACCAGCTTCAGGCAGGGGGGGAATCTCCCCCCGGCATCCAATGGCTCCGCACTCCCCCATTGCCCGCCCGCTTATGCTCAAGGTGCTGGAGCAGGGCAGGGTATCACGGCGCAGAGCCCAGGCAGCAACGCTTGTTGGTCTGTTTCACTCTGGTCATAAATCCCATGGCTGGCATTCTCCCCAGCTCTGGACAGCTCTGGACAGTGCGAGCCTCCACTGCACCAAACCGCGATTACACTACTTGATTAACTGCATCCACTAAACAAAAGGCTCTCGTCTGAAATCTCACTCCTGCTGATATATTGCCGGGTTCGTGGCAGTGCTTGCTGAATGTCAGGCCTGTGCAGTGCAGCAGGAGAAACAGCAGACTTTACATTCGGATACAGAGGGGGATGGTTGTCCACTTTAAACCAGCCTTCCTATTTGCCGGGGTCCCGTTAATTGATGTGTTTACTATGGTAAAACACAGCAATAAAGCCAATAGTTCAGAATGCCATGAATCCTGCCATTGTTTCTATAAATTAAATTACATAGAATGTACAGCACAGAAACAGGCCATTCGGCCCATCTGGTCCATGTTTATGCTCCACTTGAGCCTCCTCCCACCCTATTGTTGTTGTTGTTGTATTCATCACATGGTATCAGCGCCCCCTTCTATTCCTCTCTCCCTTAAATGCATCTACGCTATTCGCCTCAACAAATATTTACGTCTAGATTAGTGAAAGGTTTTTTTTGTCGTTCTTCTAAAACCACCTCTGATTTTCGCTATTGCAATCACAATTAAAATGGCTGAGAGCAGTAACTCAGAGAAGATGAAAGCACGGAGTATTGTCAGGAATAATATAAACCCAGCGGTTTATTTGTGCAAGTCTTGGGTGCACATGCACTGCAGCTCCTGGTCCGAGATTGGGAGCCACAGTTCAGGCATTCCCTCCTTGCCTGGTTCTACTCACGCCTCACTTTTAAAATTCTCATCCTTGTTTTCAAATCCCTCCCTGGCCTTGCCCCCTCCCTCTCTCTGTAACCTCCTCCAGCCCCACAATCCTCTGAGATCTCTGCGCTCCTCCTAATTCTGGCCTCTTGTGCATCCCCGATTTTCATCGCTCCACCACTGGTGGCCGTGCCTTCAGCTGCCCTGGCCCTAAACTCTGGAATTCCCTCCCTAAACCTCTCCGTCTCGCTACCTCTCTCTCCTCCTTTAAGACGCTCCTTAAAACCTACCTCTGTCATCTGCCCCAATATCTCCTTATGTGGTTCGGTTTCTGACTCCATACTTGCGCTGCAAGTTGTAAGGGGTAACGCTACGGATTCGCTCCCTGGCACCGAGCTTTGCCCAGCGAGGGTGCACGCTGGGGATTCAGGGGCCTGCTCCCCTCGTGGTTTTCTGTCCATTTTTTAATGCCTCCCCCTTCGGTAAGCCAACCATATTCCTAAACCAAATCAAATTAAGTTGGGACGACGGTACGACGGTACATCTGTCCTGAGGAGAACCGCGGCAAACTCGGAGGAGTTGGGATGATGCTGATCTCCGAGATCGCAGTGGAAGCGTAACAATGCAGTTTGGCACGCCCTATTTTTCTTTTGAAGCCAGTTTGAAATCCTATCAAATGTTTGGCTTTATATTTCATGTGCTTCAGTAACTGAATGGAATCCGGGCAAATGTTCTCCCCTTTCTCGCCCCTCCTCTTCTGAAGGCCCTTCCAGCAGTATGGTTCCTCAAGAATCTCTCCCAAGTGGCCATTCTTGTGTATGGGCCCAAACAGTGAGGGCATCAGAACCTGTCCTCCCCCAACATGTGTTTTCCAGTTGGGATCACTGGATAGTGATCAGGAACAGGAAGCATCCTGTGATTTATTCCTTACTCCAGGGATCACTTGGGGCAAAATGAAACATCCCCACTGCTGTCATTCTGAGAACAGCTAACTCAGCACTCAGAGAGAGACAGAGAGAGACAGATAAAAGAGAGAGAGACAGAGAGACAGATAAAAGAGAGAGAGACAGAGAGAGACAGATAAAAGAGAGAGAGACAGAGAGAGACAGATAAAAGAGAGAGAGACAGAGAGAGACAGATAAAAGAGAGAGAGACAGAGAGAGACAGATAAAAGAGAGACAGAGAGAGACAGATAAAAGAGAGAGAGACAGAGAGAGACAGATAAAAGAGAGAGAGACAGAGAGAGACACAGATAAAAGAGAGACAGAGAGACAGATAAAAGAGAGAAAGAGACAGAGAGAGAAATGAAAGAGAGAGAGACAGAGAGAGATGAAAGAGATTAAAGAGACAGCGACAGAGACAGAGACAGGCAGACAGGCAGAGAGAGAGAGAGACAGAGACAGAGAGAGAGACAGAGACAGAGACAGAGACAGAGACAGAGAGACAGACAGAGACAGAGAAAGAAAGAGAGAGAGAGAGAAACAGAGACAGAGAGACAGAGAGAGAGAGAGAGACAAAGAGAGAGACAGAGACAGACAAAGAGAGACAAAGAGAGAGAGAGAGAGAGAGAGAGACAGAGATAGAGAGACAGACAGAGAGACAGGCAGACAGAGAGAGAAGAGAGAAACAAAATAACTTCTATTTGTATAGCGCCTTTCACGAACCAGGACATTCCAAAGCGCTTTAAAACTAATGAAGTACTTTTGAAGTGTAGTCACTGTTGTAATGCAGGAAAGGCAGCAGCCAGCTTGCGCACAGCAAGCTCCCACAAACAGCAATGAAGTAAATGACCAGATAATCTGTTTTAGATGTTGGTTAAGGGATAAATGTTGGCCAGGACACCAGGTGAACTCCCCTGCTCTTCTTTGAAATAGTGCCATGGGATCTTTTACATCCACCTAAGAGGGAAGACGGGGCCTCGGTTTAACATCTCATCTGAAAGACGGCACCTCCGACAGTGCAGCGCTCCCTCAGCACCTGCACTGAGTGTCAGCCTGGATTATGTCTTGTGCTCAAGTCTGTGGATTAAGGCTTGAACCCACAACCTTCTGAGTCAGATGCGACCCACTGAGCCAAGACTAACAGAGCTATGCAAACCAGTAGGTCCCAGGTTCAATCACTGCATTGTGTTTCATCAGCTGAGCTCCGGTAGCGGGAGTAGTTGAAGCAAGAGCATGGGCCCCAGATTTTCCCTCAGGGCAAAATAAAAAGAAGCCAGTGTTCCCACTCATAATTGCTAGCGAATGCCCTCTGCTGGAATTGTCTGTGCGGGGATCAGTGCAGGGTTGGGTTTGGCAGTGTTGCTGCCTCCCATGGTCCAATAGTCGGCCGGCCTTCACTGTTTGGGATCACAGAGGATTACTGGAGGGCCGCCACCACCCAGCAAGAGTCAACACCTGAGGAACAGAGAAATACTAGGAACAGGAGGAGGCCATTCAGCTCCTCGGGCCTGCTCCGCCATTCGCTGAGATCATGGCTGATCTGAACCACAGCTCCATTTACCCAGCTTACCTCCGTCTCCCTGGATACCCTCACCCAACAAAAATCTATCAATCTCAGTACTGAAAGCTCCAACTTTTGGGGGACGGGAATTCCAGATTTCCACGACCCTTTGTGTGAAAAGGTGCTTCCTGATTTCGCTCCTGAACGGCCTGGCTCTAATTGTGAGAGTATGTCTCACGGTTCTTGATACCCGCCCCGCCCCACCAGAGGATATAGTTTCTCTGTATTTACCCTGCCGAATCCTTTTATCATTTTAAGCACCTCGCTCAGATCACCCCCCTCAGTCTCCTACACTCGAGAGAATACAAGCCGGGTTTGTGCAACCTGTCTTTATAATTTAACCCTCTGAGGCCCTTCAGGAGACAAAGGGAGAAAATTGGGAAAAGAAAATGTCCTCAAATGGGTCCGCATCCAAACTCCAAATGATCGTCACTGCGGGTCGTCCACGATCCAGTTTACGGTGCTCCCCCGGTGCGGATCGGAGATGATAAGCAGCGCCGTGCGAAAACCAAAACCTGATATAATGGCGATATGTCTACAACCCCACTCGCTACCTCGTAGAAATGAAATCTGGCTACAAACCAAACCGTAAATGAGCCCTCAGTCCGCAGACCACGTATCTTACACCAGAAATGAAGAACAGCCCTTACAATCACCGCATTTAACACACTAAAAGCAGATGTCTAGAACCGCGATGAACTTTGATTGACCCACCTGTGGTAAACCTCAGACCCCTTTGGGGTTTTAATTTGGTTTTGCTTTACGTCTGTGTGTGTGTGTGTGTGTGTGTGTTTTTTTCTTGGCTGTCATTAGACTGTAATACAATTATCTTTGCCTCCTGGTGCATGACTACCTGACAGGAATGGGAACTAATAATAATGTTGGAAAGATCACCTCACGATCCTAGTGCCCACCATGTTTGTGCATCTCTTCGGTTCTCACTCAGGACAACAAAGGTTGAAAGAGGCTTTGGGATATAAAGGGTAGATTTTCCTCTCTGGGGGCTCAGTGGGAGCCTGACAGTTGCAGTTAGCCTCATTCTTTTGTCCGCCAAGCCATTTGCAGGTGCAGCTGTTACTCAGGCGTGTCAGTGCTAGCACACTCACCTCTGAGTCAGAAGGTCGTGGGTTCAAGTCCCACTCCAAAGACTTGTGCACAAAAACCTAGTGCAGTGCTGAGGGAGCGCTGCACTGATGGAGGTGGCGTCTTTAAGATGAGACGTTAAACCGAGGCCCCGTCTGCTCTCACAGGTGGATGTAAAAGATCCCATGGCCACTATTTCGAAGAAGAGCAGGGGAGTTCTCCCCGGTGACCTGGCCAATATTTATCCCTCAATCAACATCACTAACAAATAGATGATCTGGTCATTGTCACATTGCTGTTTATGGGAGCTTGCTGTGCGCAAATTGGCTGCTGTGTTTCCTACATTACAACAGTGAGCGACTACACTTCAAAAAGTACTTCATTGGCTGTAAAGCTCTTTGGGGTCATGAAAGGCGCTACAGAAATGCAAGTTCTTTCTTTCCCTAGCTGGGCCTTGCAACTAAAAATTGGAAGCAGTTCTCACTGGAGCTGCAGGCCTCCAGCTGTACATCGAGCCTCCGAAAACAGGGCCTTCTGTTTGCAGGTGGAGATCAGTAGCCAGAAGACCCCAATTGCCTTAAGTCATCCTAGTGGACAGTCCATAGAAAGATTCCTACCTTGCCTGCATGTCTTCAGCCTGCCCCCAACAAAGGCCCTGCACACCCTCTGGTTGGCAGGGGACCCAGGACAGGCCATCCTTGTTGATAGACAACCAAGTTGCCAAAGCACCAAAAGGCACAGAGCTGAGGAAAATATCACCTTAAATGTCTTATTTGAAAACAACAAAATAAAAGTTATTTTAACCCGAGTGTACATTATACCTTCTGGAAAGTACATTTCTTCATCTCCCCTCTGACAAATTTCTCCCCTCTCCAACGTCCTCAATCATACTGGGCTACTGTTGGAAGAAGTGCAACTCCAGGGGCCCACCAAAATAATCTGGGCCGCTGCCGCCCTGGGACACCTCCCTCCCCTCCTCAACTTACCTCGATGGCGGCAGCTCCGGCCTAATTTTCAGGCTTCAATCTGGCGAGCTGGATGTCTGTTTAGTGGTCAGAGGTTTGCCTCCAGAATTGGGTGGCTGAACAGCACCACACCTCCCCCTCGCCTCCCCCCCCCCACCCCCGGTCAGATCTACCCCAGGAAATTTCGATGTGAAACGAGGAAATGGAAATTCCTCAAGGACTGGGGAATGAGATCCCACAATGCAGCTCGCTAAAGATAACTGGCCTGGGTAGTGAGTCAATGTTACCAACAAGCTTTAAACACCACCGGAGAGCGGGCAACACCTCCGTTCATGAAGGTTAGCGAACGAGTTGATGAGGATTGACGTAAGAAAACTACTAGGCACTTGGTCTAAGCGTTAAACAAAGCTTTAATCAACTGTTTTACAACATGGAGGTCTAGTTGTGTCCTTCACTAGTTCCTGTTAAAGAATATCCCGCGCAAGCTGGGCCCGTGCCCGAGTATTTATACTCTCCCTGGACAGCGCCACCAGCAGGCCACCCGGTATTATTTCATAAGTCATTTCCACATGAATGACAAGATTCATGTCATGGATTTTACAGGATTTCCCGTTATGGGATAACTTTCGCCCAATTATTGAGGGGAGAAATTTCGTCCCCGCCCACTTCCCTACCCTTCGTTCCCATAGTAACCGCCAATGTAGCCCAGCGTAAAATTAAATCAGCACTGCCACCCCCCCTCCCCCACCCCAAACACAATGAAGATTTGCATTCTTCACCGCTTGAATCACGAACCGTCTCAACACTCTTCTGCCTAAAAGCAACAACTGTACAGACGGCTCCTCTTAATGGGTTATATTAAATGGATAGGGCTTAAAAAGCCAGTTCAATGCCATGCCACCGGGAGTGGCTAAGAGCAGAGCGAGTGGAGTGCCATTTGAGAGCATCGGACCATAATGTTTTAATCTGTGTAATTCAGTTTTGTGATTTACTTCAGCTGTCCCTTAATGCTTGCGTTGACAGTGGAGAAAAATGGCCAGTTATTCAAAAATGCCCTGCTTTCTGAGAATAGGAATGAGAATGGTGGATAATGGAACATTTTTCTCTGCTGCATGCATTACCAGGGTCAGGTCAGGCACAGTAGAGCGAGACGTTAGGTACAGATCGCCTCTGCATTGCGGCAGTGATGTTCCTAGACCTTGAAAATGATACGCACTTGTTACGGAACCAGCATTTCCGCTTCCAACACGCGCCCCACCCCTGCTTCCCCCCCAATCCCCTCCTCTTCTGACAGTGCCGACTGGTGTTGAGATACAGGTCCAGGGGTTCCCCTCACCGTGCCGCACGGCCACTGAGCGACTCTTCTTCATTGTGTGAACCCAGGCAGGATGTTTAACCATAGGGGGCACCACAGCAGAGCCAGATCACGCCCTCACCGGATATCCACAAACACCCTTCCACCGAGAGCCATTGGGGAGTGATCAGCAATAGGAGCCCCGCCTGATGTTTATTCCCCTTAAACCAGGGGGCATCATCCCGCTCAGCTGAGATTAGCCAACTTGGTACAGACTTGGGATGGAAGCTGCATCTTTATGGTTTGAATAACTCAACAACAACAACTTGCATTTATATAGCACCTTTAACGTAGTAAAACTTCCCAAGGTGCTTCACAGGAGTGTAATCAGACAAAAAAATTGACATTAGAAGGTGGCCAAAAGTGTGGCCAAAGAGTTAGGTTTTTTACGAGAGTCTTAAAAGAGGAGAGAGAGGTAGAGAGGCAGAAAGGTTAAGGGAGGGAATTCCAGAGCAGAGACAGCTGAAAGCACGGACACCAATGGTGGGGTGAAGGAAATCGGGGAAGCTCAAGAGGCCAGAATTGGAGGAACGCAGAGCTCTCGGAGGGTTGTGGGGCTGGAGGAGGTTACAGAGATAGGGAGGGGCCAGGCCATGGAGGGATTTGAACACAAAGACGAGACTTTTAAATTTAAGGCAATGCTGGACGGGAGCCAATGTAGGTCAGCGGGCACAGGGGGTGATGGGTGAACGGGACTCGGTGAGAGTTAGGGTGGGGCAGCAGAGTTTTGGATGAGCTCAAGTTGATGGGGCTTGGAAGATGGGAGGCCGGCCAGGAGAGCATTGGACTAGTTTTCCAACTCAGTTTTATAGCGGGTAGTGAATTTATAAACGGTGTCACCCATGGGGACAACAGCATCTGTACTTATTGGGACTGTGTGAGATTGTCCAACTGGAAGAGGTTAAAAACTGTCGAACTAGGAACAATTTTTTATTAAGAAATAAAGAAACAACATGTAGAGCCTTTCGTGACCTCATGACATCCCAAAGCACTTTACAGCCAATAACTTTTGAAGAGTAATCACTGTTGTAATGTGGGAAATGTGGGAGACAATTTGCGCACAGCAAGCTCCCAAAAACAATGTGATAATGGCCAGATCATCTGTGTTGGTTGAGGGATAAAGACTGGCCAGGATAATGGGGAGAACTCCCTTGCCCTTCTTCGAATAGTGCCACGGGATCTTTCACGTCCACCTGAGAGGGACAGACGGGGCCTCGGTCTCATCCGAAAGACGGTACCTCTGACAGTGCAGCGCTCCCTCAGCACTGCA
Source organism: Squalus acanthias (assembly GCA_030390025.1). Taxonomy (NCBI): domain Eukaryota; kingdom Metazoa; phylum Chordata; class Chondrichthyes; order Squaliformes; family Squalidae; genus Squalus; species Squalus acanthias. The sequence continues at coordinate 89,911,616 of CM059437.1, read as the reverse complement.
CTGAAATATCAGCCTGGATTTTTTGCTCAAGTTTCCGGAGTGGGACTTGAACCCATGACCTTCTGACTCTAGAGGCGAGAGAGCTACCCACTGAGCGGGTGCAGTAGCCTAGTGGTTATGTTACAGAGCTAGTAATCCAGCAAGCCTGGACTAATGATCTGGAATGAAACATGAGCTCAAATCCCACAACAGCAGCTGGGGAATTTAAATTCAGTTATTAAATTAAATAAAATCTGGAATAAAAAGCTAGTATCAGTAATGGTGACCGTGAAACTACTGGGTTGTTGTATAAAACCCATCTGGTTCACTAATGTCCTTTAGAGAAGAAAGTCTGCTGTGTGCTCCACATGTGACTCCAGACCCACAGCAATGTGGTTGACTCTTAACTGTCCTCTGAAATGGCCCAGCGAGCCACTCAGTTGTAACAAACCGCTACAAAAGAAGTGTCCTCACACGGACTGTAGCGGTTCAAGGCGGCGGCTCACCACCACCTTCTCAAGGGGCAATTAGGGATGGGCAATAAATGCTGGCCTTGCCAGCGATGCCCACATCCTGTGAATGAATATATTTTTTTTTCTAAAAGAGCCACGGCTGCCACCTATGGGCACGGTATTTACTGGGAAGTGAGACGAGATTTATCAAGCCTATTCTTCATGAGGGTACACCTCAGGCAAAGGAAATTTTCAGCTGATTGGAAAGCCAGTATGCAGAGCTGAAAGGATAGCAGTGACCCAGTAGCACAGTTTCGTACACTGTACACTCACGTGGTGAGGTACATTACAGCACTGTTCTCAGATCTACTGTCAGCAAAGATGAGGCTACTCCACCCCCTGACTCAAAGGAATGAAGTTACTAAGGGATTATTTCTTTCAGAGAACTAATAGAATAAAAGTGCCAAACTTCAAACCAGAAACCAATTTATCATTGTACATCTTGAGGCTCCACAAGGCAAGTGCTGCTCAATGATCCACAGTGGCATCCCCAGCCAGTTCTCAAGCTCCTGCTTCACTGCTATCTTTTATTTATAAACCCCATGATTTCCCCCAGGTACCGCACAGACAACCTGAAATGAAGAGCCAGTGCACCAATTCCCCCAACCAACCCCACATTTCTCCAAAAAACCATAAAGGACTTCTGCTAATTGCAAACACTATTCTATGTCGCTCAGTCGAAGATGACTGCAAGTCTAGACTTCGTGTTTGTGTGTGTGGTGTATGTATGTGTGTGTGTGTGGTGTATGTATGTGTGTGTGTGTGTGGTGTATGTATGTGTGTGTGTGTGTGGTGTATGTATGTGTGTGTGTGTGTGGTGTATGTATGTGTGTGTGTGTGTGGTGTATGTATGTGTGTGTGTGTGTGGTGTATGTATGTGTGTGTGTGTGTGGTGTATGTATGTGTGTGTGTGTGGTGTATGTATGTGTGTGTGTGTGGTGTATGTATGTGTGTGTGTGTGGTGTATGTATGTGTGTGTGTGTGGTGTATGTATGTGTGTGTGTGTGGTGTATGTATGTGTGTGTGTGTGGTGTATGTATGTGTGTGTGTGTGTGGTGTATGTATGTGTGTGTGTGTGTGGTGTATGTATGTGTGTGTGTGTGTGGTGTATGTATGTGTGTGTGTGTGGTGTATGTATGTGTGTGTGTGTGGTGTATGTATGTGTGTGTGTGTGTGGTGTATGTATGTGTGTGTGTGTGTGGTGTATGTATGTGTGTGTGTGTGGTGTATGTATGTGTGTGTGTGTGGTGTATGTATGTGTGTGTGTGTGTGGTGTATGTATGTGTGTGTGTGTGGTGTATGTATGTGTGTGTGTGTGGTGTATGTATGTGTGTGTGTGTGGTGTATGTATGTGTGTGTGTGTGGTGTATGTATGTGTGTGTGTGTGGTGTATGTATGTGTGTGTGTGTGGTGTATGTATGTGTGTGTGTGGTGTATGTATGTATGTGTGTGTGGTGTATGTATGTGTGTGTGTGTGGTGTATGTGTGTGTGTGTGGTGTATGTATGTGTGTGTGTGTGGTGTATGTATGTGTGTGTGTGTGGTGTATGTGTGTGTGTGTGTGTGGTGTATGTATGTGTGTGTGTGTGGTGTATGTGTGTGTGTGTGTGTGGTGTATGTGTGTGTGTGTGTGTGGTGTATGTGTGTGTGTGTGTGTGGTGTATGTATGTGTGTGTGTGTGGTGTATGTGTGTGTGTGTGTGTGGTGTATGTATGTGTGTGTGTGTGGTGTATGTGTGTGTGTGTGTGTGGTGTATGTATGTGTGTGTGTGTGGTGTATGTATGTGTGTGTGTGTGGTGTATGTATGTGTGTGTGTGTGGTGTATGTATGTGTGTGCCGAGAAACCGGCAGTGAAAAATGAAAGGAGCAGCCAATTTCCTCGGATACCCCTCGCTCGTACGCTCTCGCCCGTGCGGGTCGAGGTGTGTGCCAATTTGCGACGGTTGGCACTTCAGAGGGCGTGACTCTCGCCCACCTGGTGGCAGCCAGCGGTGAACCAGCGTTGACATAGGCCAGGCAGCAGGTGGGCTGCCCAGACCCTTCGTTGCGCCGTGGCGTGCCGAGAAGTCATGAAGAAGGGGAAGCTGAATGATATAATTAACTAACAAAAGAAAAATGTGAAATGATATTTCTGCCGGGTTTGACAGTACAAGGGAAATGAAACGTTACACTGCAGCTTCAGATGATTGCCTAGCACTGAAAAACGACACGGACTCATTAAAAATACAGTTTACCTAATTCAGATTCAGTACAGGTTTTGTGCAGAGAAGACATCGGGGTTGATTTTGACTCCCTTCGCTTGGCGTTAACGGGGCGGTAATGGCCTCAAAATGGGGGCGGTAGCGTTTTGTCTCCAGTAACACCGGTGAGGCGGCAGACTCCATTTTGAAAAGGGACCTACCTCCGGGTGTCCAAATCGCCCACCTGTTTCGGCGATAGGCCTCATTTTAATACGGAGATGGGGAGGGGGTGTCCTATAACATGAATTAGGACCCCGGTCGCCACTTTAGGTCGGAACTGCACTGCGCAGGCTCCGACACAGTTCCATTGGGGGGGTGGAACGGAAGAAGCCCGTCAAAGGCAAGTGTCAAATTATTTTTGAGAGCCCCAGAAGAACACTCCAGCATCACACAAAAGTCCAGCAAGTGTATTTTTTTTTAGGTGAAAGGCCAAGGTTCATAGTGCAGGATGTCACCGAGGTTGAAAAGAGTAGGGAAGAAGTTGAGATAAATCAAGAAGTGATTAGGTGATGCCAAGCTGGAGCTGTAAAAGCCTGCACATTGCAGGAGGTAGGGAACGCCACAGTATTGGGAGATTGGGAAAGAATTAATTAGAGTGGAAGACACAACAATTTTGTTTTGCTTTTAACACAATACATCAACAGTCACTTGCATTTACAAAGCACCTTTAACATAGTAAATCGTCCCAAGGTGCTTCACAGGAGCGTTAGCGAACAAGACACACCGAGCCACATAATGAGATATTAGGATAGGCAAGGAGTGTCTTAAAGCAGGAGAGACGGGTAGAGAGGCAGAGAGGTTTAGGGAGGGAATTACAGAGTTTAGGCCCTCGGCAACTGAAGGCACGGCCGCCAATGGTGGAGCGATAAAAGCTGGGGTTGTGCAAGAGGCCAGAATTGGAGGAGCGCAGAGATCTCAGAGGAGGAGGAGGTTACAGAGATAGGGAGGGGGGCGAGGCCATGGAGGGATTTGAACACAAGGATGAGAATTTTAAAATCGAGGTGTGCCGGTCCTGGAGCCAATGTAGGTCAGCGAGCACAGCGGTGATGGGTGAATGGGACTTGGATGAGCTCAAGTTTACGGAGTTGTGGAATGTGGGAGGCCGGCCAGGAGACAATTGGAATATGATAAATATTCCTGCTATTTAAATATTGTGGCTGCATAGGACACACATATTCATTCTGTGGACTATTTATTCACCACTTTTGACCAACAATCGTGCACTACTAATAGCTGTGTGCGGAAGTAGCTTTTAGAAGGGGTAGATTTTACAATCTATCGCTCCTGACTCACAACAGGAGAGCATACCAGGGATTCTGCCTTGGAAGTCAGCAAGCCCAATTCCTGGACCTGCACAATTTTCCATCCATTAATTTTAATGGATTTGTAAAGCTCTGAACTGGGAGCACAAATTTACCCCATGGATTGACTCCTATACTTTATACACCTGTCTCAATGGTCATCAAGTCACTTGTCAGCCTTGGCTCGGTGGGTAGCACTCTGCTCTCTCAAGTCGGAAGGTTGTGGGTTCAAGTCCCAGTCCACGAGACTTGAGCATATAATCTAGGCTGACACTCTAGTGCAGCGCTGAGTGAGTGCTGCGCTGTCGGAGGTGCCGCCTTTCAGCTGAGACGTTAAACGTTAACCTCTTGGGTAGACGTAAAAGATCAGTGGCTCTACTTTGAAGAAGAGTAGGGGAATTCTCCCCCGTGTCCTGGCCAATATTTATCCCTTAACTAACATTACTAAAACAGATTAGCTGGTCATTATCACATTGCTGTTTGTGGGAGCTTGCTGTGCGCAAATTGGCTGCTGCGTTAGCTGACAGTGACAGTACTTCACCGGCTGTAAAGCGCTTTGGGACATCCTGAGGTCGTGACAGACGCTGTCTAAATGCAAGGCTCTCTTTTTTTTCTTATCTGTGTTCTGTGATGTAATCCGTAACTCATGAAAATGTTTGGACAATCACTCTTTAGAACTGAGCTGTAGAATGTAGGATAAAGAGACAGACACAGCCTCCATTGAAAATCTGCAGAGACATGTGCATCTGAGGTTCTAAGTGTTGCAAAATACTGGAGTCTGCACTGCATCGAATCAGTTCCTCTGGTTTAGTTTTACACGAAGGGTTTTGCAACTTTAGCTTCGTACTGTAGTGAATTGCCTTACAGAAAAAAAAAGTGTGACACTCAAGGTGCAGGATTCAATGGAAAACAAAGATGTCTTTATGCAGCCAGCTTTACTCTGCGGCGAATCGCGACACGAGGGTCGCCAACACTGGTTGAATGTATTCCTGAAGGTTTTATCACATGGCCCGCCCCCACACTCCCGCCATTGGCCACCCAACACGCAGTGCACCGCCTTCCCATGGCCAACTGGAAAGCGAAAAGACTCTTCATTACCCAATTGGATGGTTCTGGACGATCAGTCAAACAGCCTTTTCCCCTCCTCTCCAATATTTTTACAACTAATAAACAGACGTTTTCAAAGAAAATGAAAAAAAAAATTTCAACGCCCCTCTGAATTTTCTCCCGGGTTTTTTGCTTGCAGCTGTGTTCTGGACATTTATCTTCAATTCCTGGAGACTCCAGGCCAATCCTGGAGGGTTGGGAACCCTAGAGCGTTAGGCTTTCACGCAGTGAAAGGCTGCAGTAGAGGTATAATATGGCCAGTAAAACCGACACAAGGATTCTATCTTACTTTCACCTTTACAATGTAGCCAGTCTGAACAATCAGCGAGCATAACACACTGGCAGATGCATACGACCGGCCTGTCCTGTTTCCTAGCAACCTAATTCAGCAGGTTGATAAACAAAATCCTCTGCCAAGTGTTTTCAGCCACGTTGTACGGTGGAGAAACCAAGTTTGCAGCATTGCAGTCTTTCTACAATCTTGGGATGCGGTCGGGGCGGAGAAGGGGTTCCTAATGACCTGCTCTTCAAGCAATCTGGGAAGGATGTCACGATTTCCAGTCAGTCTGGTTTTTTTTACTCGCAAAGAAGGTTAAAACGATGCGGATTTTTTTTTAACGATGCATCTGTGGCTCAGTGGGTAGCACACTCGTCTCTGAATCAGAAGGTTGTGGGTTCGCGTCCCACTCCAGAGACTTGAGCACAAAAATCTAGGCTGACACTCCCAGTGCAGAACCGAGGGCGTGCTGCACTGTTGGAGGTGCCGTCTTTCGGATGAGACGTTAAACCGATGCCCCGTCTACTCTCTCAAGTGGATGTAAAAGATCCCAAGGCACTATTTCGAAGAAGAGCAGGGGAGTTCTCCCCGGTGTCCTGGCCAATATTTATCCCTCAATCCACATAACAAAAACTGATTATCTGGTCATCATCCCATTGCTGTTTGTGGGAGCTTGCTGTGTGCAAATTGGCTGCCGCGTTTCCCACATTACAACAGTGACTACACTCCAAAAGTATTTAATTTATTGTAAAGCGCTTTGAGACGTCCGGTGGTCGTGAAAGGCGCTATATAAATGCAAGTCTTTCTTTCTTTCTTTCTAAGCCAACTGGACACCATGACTTCACCCTAGCGTTGCCACTTGTTGCCAAGTCCAAAACTTATCAGAGAGTGAGTTCAAGTCCGTGGCTTAGAACATAAGAGCATTAAAAAGCAAGACCTCAAAGGTAGTAGTCTCAGGATTACTCCCAGTGCCATGTGCTAGCGAGAGCAGAAATAGGAGAATAGACCAGATGAATGCGTGGCTGGAGAGATGGTGTAGGAGGGAGGGATTTAAATTCCTGAGGCATTGGGACCGATCCTGGGGAAGGTGGGACCTCTACAAGCTGGTTACACCTCGGCAGAAGCGGGACCAACATCCTCGCAGGGGGGTTTGCTAGTGCTGTTGGGAAGGATTTAAACTAGTTTGTCAGGGGGTTGGGAACCTAAGTGTGGGCCCAGAACAGAGAGAAACAAAGCTGGAAGTGCAAGTTAGAAAAGTAGTCAGCAAAACTAGTAGGGAGCAAAAACAAAGGCCAACAGTAAAGAGGGTCAAAGTGCAGAAAAATATTAAACAGGCAAAGTTGAAGGCACTTTATCTAAATGCACGTAGCATTCGCAATAAGGTGGATGAATTAATGGCACTAATAGAAGTAAATTGGGATGATGTAATTGCCATTACAGAGACATGGTTGCAGGGTAACCAAAGCTGGGAACTGAATGTTCCAGGGTACTCAACATTTAGGAAGGACAGACAAAAAGGAAAAGGAGGTGGCGTAGCGCTGTTAATAAGGGATGAGATCGGTACGGTAGAGATAAAAGATCTTGGCTTGGCAGATCGTGATATAGAACTGCAATCAGTTTGGGTGGAGCTAAGAAACAGCAAAGGGCGGAAAACATTGGTGGGAGTTGTGTATAGGCCACCAAACAGTAATGGTAATGTAGGGCACAGTATCAATCAAGACATTAGAAGTGCATGTAACAAGGGCAATACGGTAATCATGGGGGACTTTAATCTACATATTGACTGGGCAAATCAAATTACCACTAATGGTGTGGAGGACGAATTCTTGGAATGCATGCGAGATGGTTTCCTGGATCAGTATGTGGAGGAACCAACCAGGGAACAGGCTATTCTGGATCTGGTACTGTGTAATGAGAAAGGGCTAATCAATAATCTTGTGGTAAAGGGGTCTTTAGGGACAAGTGACCATAATATGATTGAATTTTACATTAAGTTTGAGAGTGATGTAGTCCAATCTGAAACTAAGGTCTTCAATCTAAACAAAGGAAACTACAAGGGTATGAGGGACAAGTTGGCCATGGTAGATTGGGAGACTACACTAAAAGGTATGAAGGTGGACATACAATGGTTAACATTCAAGGAAATAATGCATAATTTGCAACAAACATATATTCCTCTAGGACATAAAAACCCAAAAGGAAAAGTGATCCAACCATGACTTACAAAAGCAATTAAAGCTAATATTAAGTCAAAGGAGGAAGCTTATAAAGTTGCCAGAAAAAGCGGTCAGCCTGAGGATTGGGATCATTTTAGAAATCAGTAAAGCGGGACCAAGAAATTGATAAAGAAAGGGAAAATAGAATATGAGCACAAACTAGCGAAAAATATAAAAGCGGATTGTAAAAGCTTTGATAGGTATGTGAAAAGGAAATGACTGGCGAAGGTAAATATAGGTCCTTTACAGTCAGAGACGGGAGAATTTATAATGGGGAATGAGGAAATGGCCGAGAAATTAAATAAATACTTTGTTTCTGCCTTCACGGAGGAAGACACAAAAAACCTCCCAGAAATACGAGAAAACCAAGGGTGTGACGAGAATGAGGAACTTAAAGAAATTATTAGTAAAACAACAGTACTAGCAAAATTAATGGGACTAAAGGTCGATAAGTACCAAGGACCGGATGATCTACATCCTAGGGTTTTGAAAGAGGTCGCCATTGGAATAGTGGACACTTTGGTTGTCATCTTCCAAAATTCTATAGATTCTGGAACGGTTCCTGCAGATTGGAGGATAGCAAATGTAACCCCGCTATTTAAGAAAGGAGGGAGAGAGAAAACGGGGAACTACAGACCTGTTAGCCTCACATCAGTAGTTGGGAAAATGCTGGAATCTATTATAAAGGATGCAATAACTAGGCACTAGGGCTGGATTTTGATACTGGGGCGGGTTGGGGTCGTGTCATCCACTTTTCATGTTATCCACCCGACTGCAACGGATGTGGGAGATTGATGCGATTTTCACCTAATTGGGCAATTGAGTTCCAGCATGTGGGAACCCATGAACCAATTAGTGTTTTCAGTCTGAAAGTCGCCTTTGATGATGTCATCATTGCTGCTGCATTGAAGGTCTTCAAAGACTGCCTGGCCTTTGCTGTGGGAGCACCTGCAAAATAAGCAGCAGCCCTAAGTCTGCTCCCAGATATTTTTACACCACCACTCCCAGATATGTCTCCTCTCTATCCATCCATACACATAACCATCCATATATGCATCCCCACAGCCAGCCAACGTCAACTATCCATATCCAAATGTGCTCCCACCAGGTTTCACAATCGTGGTTCAGAACAGGCGTGCTTCACGTAGAACAAGGGTTAAAATCACTAAGGCCTTTCAAAATGGCATTATAGAGCCAATTTAGTGCTTGTTAAGGGCCTTAACAGCCTATCCTGCCTCTTAAAGGCGGGAGGGAGTCGGGACCAGCAGACACGATTTAATTAAAATTGCGTGGAGGCGGGATGGAGGCGGACTTGTGCCCACCCGCCAGTTTTCGCAATTTTAACCCCCCACACGCCTCCAAACCCGCCTCCACGGGTCAATGAAAATCCAGCCCTAGTAGTTAGATTGGGCAGAGTCAACATGGATTTATGAAAGGGAAATCCTGTTTGACAAACCTATTGGAGTTCTTTGAGGATGTAACTAACGGAGTAGACAAAGGGGAACCGGTAGATATGGTGTATCTGGATTTTCAGAAGGCCTTCGATAAGGTCCCACACAAGAGGTTGGTGAACAAAATTATGGCACATGGAATTGGGGGTAATATACTAGCATGGATTGAGAATTGGTTAACAGACAGAAAACAAAGAGTAGGGATAAACAGATCTTTTTCAGGATGGCAGGCTGTGACTAGTGGGGTACCGCAAGGATCGGTGCTTGGGCCCCAACTATTCACAATCTATATCAATGATTTGGATGAGGGGACTAAATGTAACATTTCCAAATTTGCTGATAATATAAAGCTAGGTGGCAGTGTCAGTTGTGAAGAGGATGTGAAGAGGCTTCAACGGAATCTCGACAGGCTCAGTGAGTGGACGAGAACATGGCAGATGGAGTATAATGTGGATAAATGTGAAGTTATCCACTTTGGTAGAAAAAACAGAAAGGCAGAGTATTTCCTAAATGGTGAAAGATTGGGGGATGCAGATGCTCAAAGGGACCTGGGTGTCCTTGTACATGAGTCACTGAAAGTGAATGTGCAGGTGCAGCAAGCCATTAGGAAGGCAAATGGTATGCTGGCCTTCATTACAAGAGGATTTGAGTACAGGAGTAAAGAAGTCTTACTCCAATTATATAGGGCCTTGGTGAGACCACACCTGGAGTACTGTGTACAATTTTGGTCTCCTTACCTAAGGAAGGATATACTTGCTATAGAGGGAGTGCAACGAAGGTTCACGAGATTGATGATTCCTGGGATGGCGGGACTGTCGTATGAGAAGAGATTGAGTAAACTAGGCCTGTATTCTCTTGAATTCAGAAGAATGAGAGGGGATCTCATTGAAGCATACAAAATGATTACAGGGCTTGATAGGGTGGATGCTGGGAGAATGTTTCCCTTGGCTGGGGAGTCTAGAACTAGGGGCCATAGCCTCAAGATAAAGGGTAGGCCATTCAGGTCTGAGATGAGAATAAATTTCTTCACACAGAGGGTGGTGAATCTTTGGAATCCTCTACCCCAGAGGGCTGTGGAGGCTCAGTCATTGGGTATATTCAGAACAGAAGTCGATAGATTTCTGACTAGTAAGGGCATCAAGGGATATGGTGATAGGGCCAGTGAATGGAGTTGAGGCAGAAGATCAGCCATGATCTCATTGAATGGCGGAGCAGGCTCGAAGGGCCGAATGGCCTACTCCTGCTCCTATTTCTTATGTTCTTATGTTCTTATAAGAAATAGGAGCAGGAGTAAGCCATTTGGCCCCTTGAGTCTGCTCCGCCATTCAATGAGATCATGGCTGATCTGATCTTGGCCTCAACTCCACTTTCTCACCCGTTCCCCATAGCCCTTGACTCTCCTGTAGTTCAAATATATGTCTATCTCCGCCTTTAAAATATTCAATGACTCAGCCCCTGCAGCTCTCTGGGGTAGAGAATTCCAAAGATTCACGACCCTCTGAGAGAAGAAATTCCTCCTCATCTCCGTTTTAAATGGGTGACCCCTTATCCTGAAACTATGCCCCCTAGGTCTAGATTCTCCCACGAGGGGAAACATCCTCCCTGCATCTACCCTTTCAAGCCCCCTCAAAATCGTATATGTTTCAATAAGATCACCTCTCATTCTTCTAAACTCCAATGAGTATAGGCCCAACCTGCTCAACCTTTCTTCCTAAGACAACCCCTTCATCTCAGGAATCAACCTAGTGAACCTTCTCTGAACTGCCTCCAATGTAATTATATCCCTCCTTAAATAAGGAGACCAAAACTGCACGCAGTACTCCAGGTGTGGTCTCACCAGCACCCTATACAGTTGTAGCAAGACTTCCCTACTTTTATACTCCATCCCCCTTGCAATAAGGGCCAACATTCCATTTGCCTTCATAATTACTTGCTGTGCCTGCATGGTAACTTTTTGTGTTTCATGTACGAGGACCCCCAGATCCCTCTGTACCGCAGCATTTTGTAGTCTCTTTCCATTTAAATAATAATTTGCTTTTATATTCTTCCTACCAAAGTGGATAACCTCACATTTTCCCACATTATACTCCATCTGCTAAATTTTTGCCCACTCACTTAACCTACCTATATCCCTTTGCAGACTCTTTGGGGGAGAAATTCAGTATCGCCCCATTTGGGGCGCAATTAGCGGCCGGGCACAAAGATTAGCGCCTGACGCTAATTATCGCCTCCGACTGCAAACTTGACTTTTATCGCCCCTGGAGGTGATTGGAGCGCTAAATCAGGCGCTACACATCTGTCTTAAGGCGCAAAGGCCGAGGAGCGAGGCGCTAACTCAGAGCGCTGGCGAAGCTCATGTGATGTCAGTCAGCAATGGAACACAGACACAATGGCGCCGGCCAGTTCTTAAAGGGGATGGTTAATCTTGCTTTCCATCCACATCCTGCTCATTGCAGCCTTGAATCTCAGCCTGGAGAGACCTGTACATCAAATCTGCTGGAAAGAACAATGGAGAGAACCAGGGAAAGAGCTAACAGTGCAACCCCCACAGTCTCTTCTAAATCGATACAAGGAAGGGCAAATCAAAATGAACCTGAAAAGTGCTGCTCAGTACCCAAAACCCCTTCACACAGCATTGAATCTCTCTAGAAGTCTCTCTCTCTCTCTCTCTCTCAGAATGCGTGGTTCAAAAATGTCACCAACAAAAAAAGGCAGGAAGCGTTCGCCTTTAAATAGCGCTCTCCCAGTCCCTTCCTGACTGCAAAACGCTCCCCTCAACCTGTCGTTGCTAGCGGCAGGCGGTAAGGCAGGGGGCGCCACTCAATATCTGCTCCGGGGCACTACCGGGGCGTTGCGCACTCGACTGACGTCACGATCTGCCGGCGCAGGAGATTGTGGCGGTACTGTTTAGCGCCGCCGCAAAATGTCTAGTTAATTTTGTGAGCGGCGCAAACATCGCCACGCCCGGGCGCTAGTTGCTTTGCGCCCCATTAGCGCCCTCTTAAGGCGCTAATGGGAGGTGCAACCAACTGAATTTTTCCCCCTTTGTGTCCTCCTCACAACTTGCTTTCCCACCTATCTTTGTATCATCAGCAAATTTGGCTACAGTACACTCGGTCCCTTCATCCAAGTCATTAATGTAGATTGTAAATAGTTGAGGCCACAGCACTGATCCCTGTGGCACCCCACTTGTTACAGTTTGCCAACCTGAAAATGACCCATTTATCCCGACTCTCTGTTTTCTGTTAGTTAACCAATCCTCTATCCATGTTAATATATTACCCCCAACTCCGTGAGCTCTTATCTTGTGCAGTAAACTTTTCTGTGGCACCTTATCGAATGCCTTCTGGAAATCCAAATACACGACATCTACTGGTTCCCCTTTATCCACCCTGCTCGTTACATCCTCAAAAAACTCTAGTAAATTTGTCAAACACGATTTCCTTTTCATAATACAATTAACAGAGTCAACATGATTTTATGATTTTCTAAATGTCCTGCTATTACTTCCTTAATAATGGATTCCAGCATTTTCCCAATGACAGATGTTCGGCTGACTGGCCTATAGTTTTCTGCTTTATGTCTCCCTCCTTTCTTGAATCGGGGCATTATATTTGCGGTTTTCCAATCTACTGGGACCTCTCCAGAATCCAGGGAATTTTGGTAGACTACAACCAACGCATCCACTATCTCTGCAGCCACTTCTTTTAAGACCCTAGGATGCAGGCCATCAGGTCCAGGAGACATAAGAACACAAGAACATAAGAAATAGGAGCAGGAATAGGCCACTTGGCCCCTCGAGCCTGCTCCGCCATTCAATAAGATCATGGCTGATCTTGGGCTCAAAGCCACTTCCCTGCCCGCTCCCCATAATTCTTCACTCCCTTATCTTGTAAAAATCTGCCCATCTCCACGGCTCTCCAGGGCAGAGAATTCCACAGATTTACCACCCTCTGAGAGAAGAAATTCCTCCTCATCTCAGTTCTAAAAGGGTGACCCTTTATTCTGAAACTATGCCCCCGAGTTCTAGATTTCCCCACAAGGGGAAACATCCTCTCTGTGTCAGCCTTTTGTCCCATTAGTTTGCTTAGTACTTTTTCTCTTGTGATAGTGATTGTTTTAAGTTCCTCCCTCCCTATAGCCCCTTGATTATCAATTATTATTGGGATGATTTTAGTGTCATCTACCGTGAAGACCGATACAAAATATTAAGAGAAAGAACTTAATCGAAGACTGCACTAAGGCAAATTGTTTCAACTATTGTGTGGCCTTAACATTCAACATGAAGTCTTTCTTTATTGATAGGTGTTGAACTTCCATTTTGAGGTCCTGGTGATCTTATAGCCTTCGGAGCAGTTCAGATATGTCTAGTTTTGATATTTTAGTGTAAAGCCTGTCACACCAGACTGAAAACTTAATGGAAAAACAAACAAAAGCCAGGAAACCTGTATATTTGTTGCACCATTTACAGTCAAATATCTGCTCAAAATAAATGAAGAAAGTGTTTTCACCTCAGGTTATCCCAAAGAGCTTTACAACCAAAGAAGTACTTTTGAAGTGTAGTCACTGTTGTAGTGCAGGAAACGCGGCAGCCAATTTGCGCACAGCAAGCTCCCACAAACAGCAATGTGATAATGACCAGATAATCTGTTTTTTGTTATGTTGGTTGAGGGATAAATATTGGTCAGGACACCGGGGAGAACTCCCCTGCTCTTCTTTGAAAGTGTGCCATGGAATCTTTTAGGTCCACCTAAGAGAACAGATGGGGCTTTGGTTTAACGTCTCATCCGAAAGACGGCACCTCTGACAGTGCAGCACACCCTCAGTAATGCCCTGGGATTGTCAGCCTAGATTTTTGCGCTCAAGTCCCTGGAGTGGGACTTGAACCCACAACCTTCTGATTCAGCGTTGGGAGTACTACCCACCGAGCCACAGCTGACACCTTCCCCACCAAAGCTCGACCTCATCCTTCCAGTGGCTCAGTGGGTAGCACTCTTGTCTCTGAGTCAGCAGGTTGTGGGTTCATAGACTTGAGCACAAAAATCTAGGCTGACACTCCCAGTGCAGTGCTGAGGGAGTGCCGCACTGTCAGAGGTGCCGTCTTTCGGATGAGACGTTAAACCGAGGCCCCGTCTGCTCTCTCAGGTGGACGTAAAAGATTCCGTGGCACTATTTCGGGGAAGAGCAGGGGAATTATCCCTGGTGTCCCGGCCAATATTTATCCCTCAACCACACCCAAAAACAGATTATCTGGTCATTATCACATTGCTGTTTGTGGGAGCTTGCTGTGCGCAAATTGGCTGCCATGTTTCCTACGTTACAACAGTGACTACACTTCATCGGCTGTAAAGCGCCTTGAGACGTCTGGTGGATGTGAAAGGCGCTGTATAAATGCAAGTCTTTATTTTGTTCTTTTTTCCCCCCAAGTACAATACATGAAGGAGAGTCAGTTGGGACTTTTAAAAAAATAATCTGCTTTAGAAAGCTTCAGCCAGTTGTCTAGATGAACTAAAACAGCAGGAAATTTTTGCAATCCATTGAATGCTCCCTTTTAGTTTTTAATATGGAATTATTGCGTTTCCCTTTTAATTGATCGAAAATAAATTATTATGTAGTACCTTCTCCCACAACTAGGTTTTGCAAATTCCATGTCCGATGTGGTCCTTAGGATTGCAAACAAGGAAGGTGGACCATAGGAGAGGACCTGGCAGTGATGCCCTTCCATAGTCGAATAGCCTGCTACAAACTCACCCTCTAGGCTCACGAATGAAGCATAGCTGCCAGTGCTTGTAGAACTATACACTCTCAGGTGGATGCAAAAGATCCCATGGCACTATTTTGAAGGCATGAGTCAGAACCTAGAATCATAGAATGGTTACAGCACAGAAGGAGGCCATTCAGCCCGTCGAGCCTGTGCCGGCTCTCTGCAAGAGCACTTCAGCTAGTCCCACTCCCCCGCCCTTTCTCCCGTAGCCCTGCAATTTTTTTTTCCTTCAGGTACTTATCCAATTCCCTTTTGAAAGCCGTGATTGAGTCTGCCTCCACCACCCTTTCAGGCAGTGCATTCCAGATCCTAACCACTCGCTGTGTAAAAAAGTTTTTCCTCATGTCGCCATTGGACCTTCTGCCAATCACCTTAAATCTGTGTCCTCTGGTTCTCAACCCTTCTGCCAATGGGAACAGTTTCTCTCTATCTACTCTGTCTGGACCCCTCACGATTGTGAACACCTCGATCAAATCTCCTCTCAACCTTCTCTGCTCTAAGAAGAACAACCTCAGCTTCTCCAGTCTATCCACGTAACTGAAGTCCCTCATCCCTGGAACCATTCTTGTAAATCTTTTCTGCACCCTCTCTCTAAGGCCTTCACATCCTTCCTAAAGTGCGGTGCCCAGAATTGGACACAATACTCCAGTTGAGGCCAAACCAGTGTTTTATAAAAGTTCATCATAACTTCCTTGCTTTTGTACTCTTTGGGCTGGATTTTGTCTTGGGGTCGGGTTGGGGTCGTGTAATCCGCATTTTGTGTTTCCCCCCCGACTCCAGATTAATGTGGATGAATGATGCAATTTTCACTTAATTGGGCAATTGAGTTGCAGCATGTGGGAACCCATGAACTAATTAGTGGTTTCAGTCTGAAACCCGCCTCTGATGATGTCATCATTGCTGACTGCCTGCTCTCAGAGATTGTCTGGCTACTGGTGAGAGAGGACCTTTCTGCATTGCTTCTGATGTGAGTGGACCTGGCTATATATGAATATGAGAGAGAGAGAGAGAGAGAGAGAGAGAGATTTACATCCAAGTCCTCTTACACCAAATGCCATGACATTGAATGTAGCAGTATCAGAGGTGACTTTCACACCTAATACCACTATTACCTTTATCACATCTCCGTGTAATAGTGGACTTGCAGCCGATAGTCAGCTATCCATTTGTGCCCCTGCCAGGTTTCACTGGAGTGTTTCACACCAGGCGTGCTTCACATCAGAAAAGGGTTAAACTAGCTGCAGCGTTTCAAAATAGCATTACAGAGCCAATTTAGGGTTTGTTAAGGGCTTTAATGGCCTCTCCCGCCTCTTGGAGGTGGGAGAGAGTCGGGAACCCCGCGACTGATTTTGTCAAAATTGCGTGGAGGCGGGATGGAGTCGGAAACCCCGACCCCGCAAATTTAACCCCCCGCACTCCTCCAAACCCGACTCCATGGGTCATTCAAAATCCAGCCCTTTGCCTCTATTTATTAAGCCCAGGATCCCGTGTGCTTTAACCCCTTTCTCAACCTGCCCTGCCACCTTCAACGATTTGTGCACATATACCCCCAGGTCTCTCTGTTGATGCACCCCCTTTAGATTGTACCCTTTAGTTTATATTGCCTCTCCTCGTTCTTCCTACTAAAATGTATCACTTCGCACTTTTCTGCGTTAAATTTCATCTGCCACGTGTCCGCCCATTTCACCAGCCTGTCTATGTCTTCGTGAAGTCTATCACTATCCTTCTCACTGTTCACTATACTTCCAAGTTTTGTGTTATCTGCAAGTTTTGAAATTGTGCCCTGTACACCCAAGTCCAAGTCATTAATATACGTCAAGAAAAGCAGTGGTGCTAGTACCGACCCCTGGGGAACACCACTGTCTACTGTCTTCCAGTCTGAAAAACAACCGTTCACCACTACTCTCTGTTTCCTGTCACTTAGCCAATTCCGTATCCGTGCTGCCACTGTCGCTTTTATTCCATGGGCTTCAACTTTGCTGGCAAGCCTATTAGGTGGCACTTCATCAAACGCCTTTTGGAAGTCCATGTACACCACGTCCACCGCATTGCCCTCAGCAACCCTTACCTCATTAAAAAAACTATCCTTCATGAAAGGAGGGGACATGTGGAGGAGAGATTAACGTTTTACAAACGGACTATAATAATTAAAATCAAATAACGCAGGATGCCTCAGGCTCGGTCTTCACGTTGCATTCTAATGTCTCAGCTCACCTCAACGCTCTAAATGCAGACAAGCTGAAGACTATATTCATCAATGGAAAGTCTGGAGCAGAGGAGTCAGGTCTTGTTTGCGCTATAAAATGCTTGATCACCATCTGCTGTAAGGATTTAACTGTGCTTCCTCGACCAAAATACCTCAAAAGGAAATCCAACTCGTCTAATAACCAGAAGGAAGCATCGAGAATAACAGTCTGTTGCAAGACTGTGACTCACCGAAGAGATCAGACAGCAGAAGAGCGGAGCGTGTATTTTCTGCATCTGTGCAAAGGTACCTGATGTCTCACTTGCTGTTATGATTGCTTTGTGAGGGGGTGGGGTGTGGAGATTGGTTTCGTACCCCTGCTCAATCAAAGGTGCTGAATCGTGATGGGGCAACGCCTCAGGTGCTGCCAGCACTGCAGCAATTCAATTTGTAATAATTTGCGTCCTATAAGAGCCTCGAGAGTGAGGTCTACAGGTTGACCGTGGGTTCGGGTTGCCAACTCTGGTTGGACGTATTCCTGGATGTTTCATCGCATGAACTCTCGCCGCAATCGCCCCGCCCACACCATTTGTTGCCCGACACAAGCATCCTTGCGACACACCGCCTTCCCATACCAAGTGTAAAGTGAACAGACTGTTAGTTACTCCCTTGGATGATTCTTGACTATCAAACAGCCAATTTTCCCATCTCCATCATATTTTTCCAACTAATAAATAAAAGTGCTCAAAGAAAATGAAAACAACATACAATTGTTTTTAATGCCTCGATGATGTTCTTTGTTTTCCTGTGTTTGTCCTGGAGATTCATCTTTAACCATCAACATCCAGGGTGTCACCATTGGCCAGAAACTTAACTGGACCAGCCACATAAATACTGTGGCTACAAGAGCGGGTCAGAGGCTGGGTATTCTGCGGCGAGTGTCTCACCTCCTGACTCCCCAAAGCCTTTCCACCATCTACAAGGCACAAGTCAGGAGTGAGATGGAATACTCTCCACTTGCCTGGATGAGTGCAGCTCCAACAACACTCAAGAAGCTCAACACCATCCAGGACAAAGCAGCCCACTTGATTGGCACCCCATCCACCACCTTAAACATCCACTCCCTCCACCACTGGCGTACCGTGGCTGCAGTGTGTACCATCTACAAGATGCACTGCAGCAACTCGCCAAGGCTTCTTCGGCAGCACCTCCCAAACCCGCGACCTCTTCCACCTAGAAGGACAAGGGCAGCAGGCGCATGGGAACACCACCACCTCCAAGTTCCCCTCCAAGTCACACACCATCCTGACTTGGAAACATATCGCCGATCCTTCATTGTCACTGGGTCAAAATCCTGGAACTCCCTCCCTAACAGCACTGTGGGAGTACCTTCACCACACGGACTGCAGCAGTTCAAGAAGGTGGCTCACCACCACCTTCTCAAAGGCAGTTAGGGATGGGCAATAAATGCTGGCCTTGCCAGCGACGCCCACATCCATGAACAAATTTTTAAAAAATTCCTGGAGGGTTGGCAACCCGAACATGATGGTGATCATGGGAAAGAGGTCACATCCACATTCACCCCTATACCCAATCCTTTGCAGCATTGAAGCCCATGTGCAGGTTTCAGTAGCTAGCGATCAGGAATGGGAACCCTCCATCTAGCTCATGGAGCAACATAAATGGGCTGGATTCCACCGCATCATCAGCCCCCAGTATATCACAGAACCACTTGAACTTGAAACGGTTCTAAAATGTATCATAGAATCATAGAAATTTACGGCACAGAAGGAGGCCAATCGGCCCATCGTGTCTGTGCCGGCCGAAAAAGAGCAACCCAGCCTAATCCCACTTTCCAGCTCTTGTAGGTTACGGCGCTTCAAGTGCATATCCAAGTACTTTTTAAATGCGTTGAGGATTTCTGCCTCTACCACCCTTTCAGACAGTGAGTTTCAGACCCCCACCACCCCCTGGGTGAAAAAGGTTCTCAACTCTCCTCTAATCCTTCTAACCATTACTTTAAATCTATGCCCCCTGGTTATTAACCTCTCTGCTAAGGGAAATAGGTCCTTCCTATCCACTATAGCGGTATAAAACCTACACTGGTTTTCTAATGTGCATTTGTTAAAATATACACACGCACACAATAACCACTCGAATGCCACGATTAGAATCCTGCCTTGCGATCAGTTTCTGGAGTCCCTGAAGGTAATTTTGCCAGAATAGTCAAGGACAAGAGAAGGCATTTCAGCCCATTGAAGCCTGTCCCTTCAGCTTGCTGTTTCCCTTTTAAAAAGAATTTATCAACTCTGCTTCAATAGGTTTGTGGCAGAGAATTCCACATTTTAACCACTAACCTCCTTTTAATCCATTTTTGTGATTTTAAATGTGCTACTGTCTTGCTGACTATAGTAGAAATAATTTATCGCTATTTACCCCATCAGAACCCTTCATAAACTAGAAGATCATGATCAGGTCCAGTTCCAGTGAAAATGCCCTTACTCCTAACTGAGCTGTAACTCTTCATAGAATTATAGAGTGATACAGCACAGAAGGAGACCAGTCGGCCCATCGTGCCTGTGCCGGTATTATCTCTGGTAAGATCCCAGTGGATCAGCCCTGCACTTTTTCCATTGCTTTTACCTCCCTCTTATAAAGGGGGTGCCCAAAACGATACACAGTAATCCAACTGTGGCCTAATTAAGGCCTTGTACAAGTTCAATATTTGTACGATATTGCCTAGATTTCCCAATCAGTGTTATTTTAACCGTGGCATTAAAATAACATCAATCAGAAAAACTAGGCCTGTAGATACGAAGCCACTTGCCTCTTACGGTCATATCTACTAACATTGCAGTTTTTAATGACCTGTCTATCTGTTCCTCTTTGTTTAAAATCTAACTATTTAAGGTATATTTTTCCCCTATTCTTCCAAAATATATGTGACTTCACATTTTTATACACTGAACTGCATCTACCAACTCTTCACCCATTATTAGAGAATCATATAGCACAGAAAGAGGCCATTCGGCCCATCGTGCTTGTGCTGGCTCTTTGAAAGAGCTCTCCAATTAGTGCCATTCCCTCTGCTCTTTCCCCATAGTCCTGTGTTTTTTTTTTCCTTTTCAAGCATATTTCCAATTCCCTTTTGAAAGTTACTATTGAATCTGCTTCCACCACCCTTTCAGGCTGTGCATTCCAGATCACAACAACTTGCTGAGTAAAAAGATTTCTCCTCATCTCCCCCCGGCATTTTTTTGCCAATTCTGTCATCTTATCCATGTCCCCCTGCAGTCTTTCATAATCCACCTCGCGATTTGCTATAACCCTCAATTTAGTGTCGTTAGCAAATTTTGATATTGTTCCCTCAATTGCTAAATTCAGACTATTTATGTATAAAGTAAATAACAGTAGCCCAACACAGATCCCTGTGGAGCATCACTCACTGCAACTTCCCAATCCAACAAACTTCCTTTCACCCATTTGCTTTCTGCTCTCCAACAACCTCCCTATCCATGTGGCCACATCCCCTTTAACTCCAGGTGCCATTATCTTTGCCATCGATTTTAATCGCTCCACCATTGGTGGCCGTGCCTTCAGCTGTCTGGACCCTAGCCTCTGGAATTCCCTCCCTAAACCTCTCCGTCTCTCTACCTCTCTCTCTCCTCCTTTAAGACACTCCTTAAAACCTACCTCTTTGACCATCTGACTTAATATCTTCTTATGTGGCTCAGTGTCAAATTCTGTTTGATAACCCTCCTGTGAAGTGCCTTGGGACGTTAAAGGCACTATATAAATGCAAGTTCTTGTTGTATGGTACCTTCTCAAATACTTCTTGAAAATCCATATAAACCACATCCACTGCATTTTCCTTTATCTATCTTCTACTATTTCTTCAAAGAATTCTATAAGATCAAGAATGACTTGCCCTTTAGAAATCCGTGCTAAATGGTTTTTATAAACTCAAGTGCTTCATAGTTTCATCCCATATTATAGACTCCAGTTGTTTAAAAAATAATTGAAGACAGACAGGCTGGCCTATAATTTCCAGACTTCTCCCCATCTCCTTTCCTGCCATTCTCAGGCACATTTTTCCTTTCCAGAAAGATTTGGAAAATTATAGTCAGAACTTCTGTTATTTCTTCCTAGCTTCTCTCCGGATCCTCGGCTGTAGACCGTCAGATCCCTGTGATCTATCTACCTAAACTTGGAGCAACTTTGTTACTATTATTCCTCTTTGAATAATAACCTTCGCTAACTGTTCTACGCCCACCTCTGGTGATTCTACAATCTCAATGTCCACCTCCTCAGTGAAAACAAAGGCAAGTTACTTATTTAGTATCAGCCATTCCGTGGTACCCACTGCCAGAGTGTCTCTTTCCAACTCTTAGCAGTCCTACCCCAGCCTATCCTTTTTTTTTAAATTCATTTATGAGATGTGGGCATTGCTGGCAAGGTCAGCATTTATTGCCCATTGCGAATTGCCCTTGAGAAGATGGTGGTGAGCTGCTTCTTGAACCGCTGCAGTCCGTGTGGTGAAGGTACTCCCACAGTGCTGTTTGGGAGGGAGTTCCAGGATTTTGACCCAGCGACGATGAAGGATCGGCGATATACTTCTAAGTCAGGATGGTTTGTGACTTGGAGGGGAACTTGGAGGTGGTGGTGTTCCCATGCGCCTGCTGCCCTTGTCCTTCTAGGTGGTAGAGGTCGCGGGTTTGGGAGGTGCTGCCGAAGAAGCCTTGGTGAGTTGCTGCAGTGCATTTGTAGATGGCACACACTGCAGCCACGGTACGCCGGTGGTGGAGGGAGTGAATGTTTAAAGTGGTGGATGGGGTGCCAATCAAGCGGGCTGCTTTGTCATGCATGGTGTCGAGCTTCTTACTACTAATGTACCTACAGAAAGCCTTTATATTGCCCTTTACATTTTTGGTTCATACTCCCTCTTCACCTTCGCAATTTCCCTCTTTGTAGTGTTCCTACATTCTTTATATTTGTCTTGGAATTTTTTTTTCTGCCCTGCAAACGCTAAATGCTTCCTTACTCAAGTTTTATATTTGATCTAATTTCCCGATTCGTTCATGGAACACTCCCTTGTCTTTCCTCACTGGAACATGCTTGATTCATAACCCTTTCCATCTCCTGTTTAAATACTTTCAATTACTGATCTATGGTCCCATTGGCCAACGTTTCCTTCTTTCGAACATGGGCAGAGTCCCTTTGTAGCTCATGTTAATTTACTTTCTCTATTCAATGGAACAGAATTACCACAAGGAGATTTTTCAAAAAAAAGCTACCTGGGAATAACTGCAAGCACGTCTCTTGCCTGTTCAATTTTCTTTTCTATTCCGAGATTGAACCTAATTATTTTGTGGTCACTGTCTCCTAAATGTTCTCCTACTTTTAAGGCCACCACTTAATTAGCCAGAAACAGGTCAAGTAGTGCTTCCTTCCTTGTTGGTGTAACACGTCAGCTGAGAAAAACAATCCTGAAAACAGTGCAGAAGAACTCCTCTTTCACGTCTCAAATATTTTCTCCACCCAATCTGTTTTTAGACAATTAAAACCTCCTACAATTGTAACTCTTTTTGTTAATACATGCCTTCTAACCTACCTGCAAATCTCACCCTTATATTTCTTCCTATTTTCATTAGTCCACTTTTAATGTAGTGTGATGATTAGACTTGAACGCAACATTCCAAGAGCAGTCTGACTGGTGCATTGTAAAACTTTTAGGCATTGCCTCTGCAGACCTTTATTCTACTATTCTGGCTAATATCCCAGCATTCTGTCTGCTTTTATAATTGCTGTGGCACAATGAATAGAAACTGAAGGAGATGAGCCTGGTATCTTTTATGTCACCTTGTGGTAATTCTGTTCCATTTGTTATATACTTATGCCACACATTTCTTTCTCCAAGTGTGCAATACTTTACATTGCCTGCCCAATTGCACAACTGATGCAACTCTTGTAAGTCTTTAACTGCATCCTCTGTTTCTTTTATTCTCATTTGTTTTAAAATTCTTATCCTTCATTATCAAATCTTTCCAAGGCTTCACCTCCCCCCCCCCACCACCACAACACCCCCACCCCAACCATCTCTGCACTCTCCTCCAGTCTTACAACCCTCCGAGATCTCAGCGCTCCTCCAATTCCGCCCTCTTGTGCATTCTCGCTTTCCATCGCTCCACCATTGGCAGCAGTGCCTTCAGCTGCCAGGGCCCTAAGCTCTGGAATTCCCTCCCTAAACCTCCCCGCCTCTCTACCTCTCTCTCCTCCTTGAAGACGCTCCGTAAAACCTACCTCTTCGACCAAGCTTTTGGTCACCTGCCCTAATATGTCCTTATGTGGCTCCGGGTCAGATTCTGTTTGATAATCGCTCCTGTGAAGCGCCTTGGGACGTTTTATTATGTTAAAAGGTGCTATATAAGTACAAGTTGTTGCTGTTGAGTATTATCAGGAAATTTAGCAGTTGGTTTTAACACTCAGATCATTTACGTTGACGAGAAAGAAGAGGCTCCAAGCACTGCCCCTGCAGAACTCTGCTATTTCCTATTTTTAAAACCAATTTCTTATCTGGTCCTAGGAATGTCCTCGATTGCCCTTGGCTTTTCGTTTAATTGGAAGGCTTTGTCAAAAACTTTCTGAAAGGAGGGTCGGTAACCAGAGGACACAGATATAAAATAATTGGCAAAAAAAAGCCAGAGGGGGGAGAGGAGGAGAATTTTTTTTTTTTAAACTCAGTGAGTTATGATGATCTGGAATACACTGCCTGAAAGGGCGCAGATTCAAATAAAAACTTTCAAAAGGGGATTGGATAAATACTTGAAAAGGAAACATTTGCAGGGCTACGGGGAAAAAGCAATGGAGAGTGGGACTAATCGATAACTCTTTCGGAGAGCCGGCACGGGCACAATGGGCAGAATGGCCTCCTTCTGTGCTGTATGATTCTAAGTCCATATAAACTACATCACAGAGATTTTCTCTATTTATAGCACCCTCACACAAGATTTGTCAGACAAGATCTTCTCATCCTAAACCCATGCTGACTGTTTCTGAGTAAGTCATTACTGCACAAGTACTCCTCCATCCTACTCTTTAAGATGGGTTTCCTTTTATTTTCTTATTAGTGATAGCCAGTTAATGGGACTGGAGTCACCTGGCTCAGAGATGTTGCCGTTTTTAAGCACTGCATTTTTAAATTTCTGTTATTAGCAGCGAGTTATCACGTTAAGACTTTTCCAGCCAGGACTCTCCATTAAGCTGAAGGATTAACAACAGGCACATAATCACGACAGGATTATCAAGCAATAATCTACAGTTGAATAGCAAAAGATAACAGAATTAATAGACAAGTGAATTACTGCACGTTTCTAAAGCAAAAATGCAAGGGAATTAATGGGTTAGAATCCCATGACAGAGCAATAAAATTGCCACAAAATTTGTGGTAGGGATTATTTGACTGATAAGAAATTTTGACTTTCCCCCAAACGCTGCAGTCACTGTTGTAATGTAGGAAACACAGCAGCCAATTTGCGCACAGCAAGCTCCCACAAACAGCAATGTGATAATGACCAGATAATCTGTTTTAGTGATGTTGGTTGAGGGATAAATATTGGCCAGGACACCAGGGAGAACTCCCCTGCTCTTCTTCGAAATAGTGCCACGGGATCTTTTACATCCACTTGAGAGGGCAGACGGGGCCTCGGTTTAACGTCTCATCCGAAAGACGGCACCTCCGACAGTGCAGCGCTCCCTCAGTACTGCACTAAGGTGTCAGCCTATATTATGCGCTCAAGTCCCGGGAATGTGACTTTGAGTCAAGAGGTGAGAGTGCTACCAACTGAGCCACGTCTGATGCAGAGTCGTATGCAGACAAACCTGAGCAAGAATGCTCCTCTCGGCTCCACATTAAATCCATGAGCCACCGCTTGCCTCCCTCCTGGACTTTCCTAAGCACCTCGACCTCAGCCGGTCGAACTTGTTGCCCTCCCCGGGGCTGGTGAGCTACCCCTGGGGCCGC
Source organism: Squalus acanthias (assembly GCA_030390025.1). Classification (NCBI taxonomy): domain Eukaryota; kingdom Metazoa; phylum Chordata; class Chondrichthyes; order Squaliformes; family Squalidae; genus Squalus; species Squalus acanthias. The sequence continues at coordinate 89,886,565 of CM059437.1, read as the reverse complement.
GACTGTCACCCGCAGGTCACCGGTAATAGGAAACTGAGGCCAGCGGACCAATTTGCCATGGTCCTGCCTTATTAGGCACCCATTGGGTACTCTTCACCGCACGATCCGATTTCTAGGCCATGGTACAAAAGGCAGTGCTGTAGCTCTGCATACTGGGATACGGCTTCAGGTCTACTTGAAGAGACTTGAGTACAGAAATCTAGGATGACACTCCCAGTGCAGCACTGAGGGAGTGCTGCACTGTCGGAGATGCCGTCTTTCGGATGAGATGTTAAACCGAGGGCCCGTCTTCTCTCTCAGGTGGATGTAAAAGATCCCATGGCACTATTTCACAGAAGAGCAGCAGAGTTCTCCCAGGTGACCTGGCCAATAGTTATCTCTCGATCTACATAACAAAAACAGATTATCTGGTCATTATCACATTGCTGTTTGTGGGAGCTTGCTGTGTGCAAATTAGCTGTGGTGTTTCCTACATTACAACAGTGACTACACTTCAAAAAAGTACTTAATTGGCTGTAAAGCGCTTTGGGACGTCCTGAGGTTGTGAAAGGCGCTATAGAAATGCAAGTCTTTCTTTTTACTTCTCCATACCGCTGAGCTGCGCTGACTCGATCGCTTGAGTTGTATATGGGAGGGTAGTCGACATTCATCAAACTTTAGCCCGGCCCAGGTCAATGACTTTGGTGGTGGGGCGGGAGGAAGAAAAGCAAATGAATTACAAGCAGCCACCTCAGTGGGCTGCATCACTTAGTGAAATTATTCCTGAGCTAATTTCACAAACACAAGACGTGAAGGAGTGGATCCGCGTGCTGCTGCTCCCATATGAAAAAAAATGTAAAAAGTTAATGCCCGTGTTAAAATAGCACAGAAATGAATTTAGTGCGAGCACATTCAAACAGCACCAGTCAGAAAATCTACCCCGAATGCAAACTCCAGAAGCTAAATCTAATTGCTCAGACATTCCTTACCCACCAATATTTATTTTATTTTCACAGTGCGAAGCCGCTAAGATATGACACAAAGGCTGATTATGGGCTCAATCCAGTCTTCCCTCTTGAAAGCACGTTAATGATTATTCAAGGTCCTGCTCAGAGACAGCGGACCTGGACAGTTCAATCCAGTCCCCAGTGGGGGCCCCGACTGCACAGCGTGACCCTCTTGTCGAGTTTGGCATTAATTAGTACAGATTTAGCAATCTCCCTGTCGGAGGTCACACGGCAAGTAGCGAGTGAGAAATGGAAGTGTCTCCGGGCTGCAGTAGGGGGCTGTGCTACTGGCGCTGGGGGTTCAAGTACATTGAAAGGGTAATGGCAGTGATGAGAAGCTCCGAATTCAACAGAAAAAAAAGAAGGAACTTGCATTTATATAGCGCCTTTCATGACCTCAGGATGTCCCAAAGCGCCTTACGGCTAATGAAGTACTTTCTGAAGTGAGGCCACTGTTGTAATGTAGGAAACGTAGCAGCCAATTTGCGCACAGCAAGATCCCACAAAAATGAGATAATGACCAGATCAGCTCTTTTTTTTAGCCATGTTGGTTGAGGGGTAAATATTGGCCACGACATCAGGGAGATCACCCCATGCTCTTCTTTGAAATGGTGCCGTGGGATCTTTTTCGTCCGCCTGAGAGGGCAGACGGGGCCTCGGTTTAACATCTCATCCGAAAGAGGGTAGCACCTCCGACAGTGCAGCACTCCCTCAGTTCTTAACTGGAGCGTCAGCCTAGACTTTGTGCTCAAGTCCCTGGAGTGGGACTATGAACCCACAACCTTCTGACTCGAGGTGAGAGTGCTACCCACTGAGCCACAGCTGACAGCGGGATGAGAGCTGGCATCGCCAGTGTCCCTGTGTCAGTGTCGTCATCATGGTGAGGAATTCCGGGATTAAAAGCTGGAAATCCTACAGAGCAACCTAGCACAGAAACAGGCCACTCGGTCCAACTGGTCTATGCTCCACACAAGCCTCCTCACACTCTACTTTATCTATTCCGATCTGCATCTCCTTCTATTCCTTTCTCCTTCTATCCCTTTCTTCCTCATGTGTTTATCTAGATTCCCCTTAAAGGTACCTTTGTTATTCGCCTCAACTATTCCACGTGGAAGCAAGTTTCACATTCTAACCACATTCTTAAGAACATTGGCCCGGATATTCCGATCCCTATGGGTGTGTACGGGCTGTGTACCCACCCGTAGGGACATCGGAAATGCCGGTTTCATGCATGCACAGCGCATGCGCTGAAAACCGGCATTTCCAATCTGCCCTGGAGAAGGGCCTCTGTGGGCGGATAGTTCCGCTTTCTGGAGCCCCTCCGCCCGCAGAAAATCTTTAGAATTCTTACGCCTGGTAAAAGCAGGCCTGCTTTTACCAGGATAAGAGTTGAAAAAAGTAAAACAAAAAATTTCAGTCATTTATCATTTAAAAATACTTTTAAAAAAGGTAAGTTTATTTTTAGCCCTGTAAAAAACTTTAAATATTTTTTTCAAAAAATTAAATTTTTGTTTTAAATATTTAATTTATTGTAATTTCAACTAATTTTAAAAATGTGATAAAAAAAAAATTATTTAATGTTTTGAAGTGTTTTTGGGGAGATCTCCATTCATATATTTGACAGGTCTACCTGTCAAGTGTATGAAGGGAGATTCCCTACTCCTATTGGCTCCCCATGGCCCACATGATCCCAGGGACGCTTGTGAACCGCCTGCGCCCCTGGGATACGTGGGCCCTGTGCACTTGGAGTTGGAGAGGCCCAGCATCGGAACTATACGCACCTCGGGAGCCCTCAGGGAAGTGCGTAGATTTTTTCCAGATTGGAGGCCTCCGCACGTGGGAAGCCTCCGATTGGAAAATACGGCCCATCAAAAATTGTCCGGTATTAATCTGAGGCCGGTACGTTTCTTAAAATAAAAGAAAGACTTGCATTTCTATACCACCGGCGGACGTCCCAAAGCCGTTCACAGCCAATGAAGGTGATTTGCAGCACGGGCCCTACTCAGATAGAAACTTATATACCGACAAACTCTTCAAAATACATCTTTCATGTCCAAATTACATTGCAGTAACACCCCACCCCCTCCCAAGACAGATATCTATAAACTCTCACAGTTTAAACTCAGATTACTGCAGGTGCTAAACACCTTTTCAAACACACACCCAAATATGCAACAACAACTTGCAATGATATAGCACCATTAAACATAGTAAGAACCTCCCAAGGTGCTTCACAGCAGCGCGATCAGGCTAAATGTCACAGCGAGCCACATAAGTAGATCCTAGAATCATAGAAATTTATGGCACAGAAGGAGGCCATTCGTCCCATCGTGTTTGCGCCAGTCAAAAAAAAGCTACCCAGCCTAATCCCACTTTCCAGCTCTTGGTCCGTAGCCTTGCAGGTTACGGCACCTCAAGTGCATATCCAAATACTTTTTAAATGCGATGAGGGTTTCTGCCTCTACCACCCTTTCAGGCAGTGAGTTCCAGACCCCCACCACCCTCTGGGTGAAAAGAATTCTCCTCAACTCCCCTCTAATCCTTCTACCAATTACGTCAAATCTATGCCCCCTGGTTATTGATCTCTCTGCTAAGGGAAATAGGTGCTTCCTATCCACTCTATCTAGGCCTCTCATAATTTTATACACCTCAATTAAGTCTTCCATCAGCTTCCTCTGTTCCAAAGAAAACAACCCCAGCCTATCCAATCTTTCCTCAGAGCTAAAATTCTCCAGACCTGGTAACATCCTCGTAAATCTCCTCTGTACCTTCTCTAGTGCACTCACATCTTTCCTGTTATATTAGGACAGGCAAAGAGGTAGGGTTTAAGAAGCGTTTTAAAGAAGGAGAAAGAGGTGGAGAGGTTTAGGGAGGGAATTCCAGAGCTTAGGACCTAGGCAGCTGAAGACACGGCCACCAATGGTGGGGCGAAGGAAGTCGGGGAAGCTCAATGGAAGATACACATTATGTTCTGCCAGATTCCAAAGATGAAAACAAATTCTCCCAAACCATTTATTCTCAAGGACCATATTCTGCTGCAGATTGTTCTACGGTAATCTTTGGGAATTATTTGAAAGTAAATAATATTCTCTTCCCTCTCTGTTAGCCCTCAATGTTCTCCCTTCTTGAAGGCGGTATGGTGTACCATCCAAGTGTGCCAGCAGCCCTCCAGTACCTTAACAAAATGGCCGCTCTTTTAACCTCCACAATGAGCATCAGCGGCCGATTTGACCGCTGGAAGGGGAGGGTAGCGCAACTAGTCTAATCTTAGCTGACAATCGCACGCACGTGAAATTTCCATCAGGACAACAATCAGGAGGGGGAACCGTAGATGATTCTTCTGCTGCTGGGGCCCAGGGAGACAGGAGGCAATGATAGTGGTCCCACATTGAGTGACCAACTGTGGTAAACCAAGGGAACAGGGATTGGATGAATGATATAACTAATCTGTATGGCCCAGTACTGGCACCATGCAGTGCGTTTTCCCATTAAACAGCGTATTTGGCAAGTACGAAACAAACTGTTCAGTTGCTCTTACATCATCAATAGTTGGAAATAGAAGCAGGAAATGCAAAAAGAAAAAGAGATATTCTGTATCAAAAAAGTTAGCATTCTACAAAATTAGTGCCGTGATTATTTAATATAGAGATAATTACAGTTAGGAGGGTATGCCTCCTTTTTTTTGTATAAAAAGAAAGGAAATCCAGTTTCACTTTTTATTTCAAAATTTGGATTGAAAATTGTCCTTCGAATCTCTGCAGTGCTACGCTCTTCACAGCTGAGCAAAAACTGTAGAGCTCACAACTTTCGGTTTCCCAATGGGATAAGACAGTAAAAATCTGTAAGGCTAATGGGTTCTATTCCAAAAAACCTCACAAAAGCAATCCTATGGGAGCTGTGAGAAAGGATATTCTGGAAGGGGCGATTAGCCTGATCTCAATATGCTGTCTTATTCTGCAAGAGTACATGCTGTACTCTCGATAATATTGTCAATACGTATACCCGAGCACAGTCAAGATAAAGCACATCATCAAGTAAATGTCTACTTTCTTTTTAATAGATCAATGTCATCAAGTACCTCTGTTGGCTGGATATCACGATTAGTATGTAACCTTGAAAAGAAGCCTTGAATTTATAAATATATATAAAACATCGAAGCACCCTTACTTTGTACTCTGATTGCACATTGTTGTAAAAGAGGCTATACAATTTGACACTAGTATAAGCTGCAAGTAAGTAGCACAGACGTATACTGCTCAAGGTTGCCAACCCTCCAGGATTGGCCTGGAGTCTCCAGGAATTGAAGATTAATCTCCAGAACACTGTTGTGAGCAAACCAGGGAGAAAATAAACCATAGGGGCATAAAAAATTGCAGCATTTTTCTCATTTTCTTTGAACACCTTCATTTACTAGTTATAGAAATATTGGAGAGGGGGGCAAAAGGCAGCCAAGGATCATCCAATCATAAGAACATAAGAATTAGGAGCAGGAGTAGGCCATACAGCCCTTCGAGCCTGCTCCGCCATTCAATAAGATCATGGCTGATCATCGACCTCAACTCCACTTTCCCGCCCCATCTCCATATCCATTGATTAACCTCGAGTCCAAAAATCTATCGATCTCAGCCTCGAATATACTCAACAACTCAGCATCCACAGCCCTTTGAGGTAGAGAATTTGGGTAACGAAGAGTCTGTTCACTTTCCATTTGGGATGGGAAGGCAGTGCACACGTCGGGCGACCAACGGTGGGCAGTTGGAGGTGAGAGGTCACGTGATGAAACTGCCTGGAATATGTCCTGCCAGAGTTGACAGCCCGAATACTGCTGTATGACCAGAGAAAGTGGAGCTCAGTGTATTCGTACTGAAGTGCCAGTGCAACACCCTGCTCTCCGGCCTTGGGCTGTCGATGTGAATTCATAATGTTATATAAAAGAGATGAAGAGGCACTGGCCTCTTTTCTAACATTAGAAACTTCAGGGATAACGAACATACCAGCTCGACCCTTTCTTCAACTTTTGATTTCCGACTTTGAAAAGCTGCAAGCCAGTGTGAGAATCCCCTCTACAGGAGGCCGAGCACTGGGTGCAAAAACGCTGCTGCAATGTGGGATCAATTTTGCAATAAATGGGTTTTTCAAACACTCTCTCGTGAAGACAGATCCTTTTTAAAATCTTGTACTAAGCTACTGCTGAACTAAACACAGTAAGGGAACGGTGTTGTGCAGTGGCTATGTTACTGGACTAGTAATCCAGAGGCCTAGACTAATAAAGAAAGACTTGCATTTCTGTAGCGCCTTTCACGACCACCGGACATCCCAAAGTGCTTTACAACCAATGAAGTACATCTTGAAGTGAGTCACTGTTGTAATGTGGAAAACGCAGCAAGCCAATTTGCGCACAGCAAGCTCCCACAAATAGCAATGTGATAATGACCAGATAATCTGTGCTAGTGACATTGATTAAGGGATAATTATTGGCCAGGACACCCGGGACAACTCCCCTGCTCTTATTCAAAATAGTGCAATAGGATCTTCTACATCCACCTGAGAGAGCAGACAGGGCCTCGGTTTAACATCTCATCTGAAAGACGGCACCTCCGACAGTGCAGCACTCCCTCAGCACTGCACTGGAATGTCGGCCTGGATTTTTGTGCTCAAGCCTCTGGAGTGGGACGTAAACCCACAACCTTCTGACTCAGAGGCGAGAGTGCTACCCACTGAGCCACGGCTGACACACAGATAATGCAGAGAACGTGAGTTTAAATCCCACCATGGCAGCTGCAGCATTTGAATTCAGTTTAAATCTGGAAATGAAAAGCCGGTCTCAGTAAAAGTGACCACGAAACTATCGTGAAAAGCCAACTGGTTCACTGATGTCCTTGAGGGAAGGCAACCTGCCGTCTTTACCCCATCTGGCCGAGATGTGACTTCAGACCCAAGGCAACGTGGTTGACTCTTAATTGCCCTCTGAAGCGGCCTAGCAAGCCACACAGGGCAACTAGGGATGGGCAATAAATGCCAGGCTTAACAGGGACACCCGTCCAACATGAATTAAATATAAGGAGCCCAACAATTACCCAGAATAAATACAACTCAAAGTAAGGAAGACTTATATTTACATGGCAAAAGAACCAGAGGAGAAGAGAATTATTTTTTTTTTAAACTCAGCGAGTTGTTGTGATCTGGAATGCACCACCCAAAAGGGAAGTGGAAGCAGATTCAATTGCAGCGTTCAAAAGAGAATGAGATAAATACTTGAAAAGGAAAAATTTGCAGGGCTATGGGGAAAGAGCAGGGGGAGAGTGGGATTAATTGGAGAGCTCTTTCTATGGGCGCGATGGGCCGAATGGCCTCTTCCTGTGCTGTATGATTCTATGATCAGGCCTTTTTGCCCCCAAAAGCATCTTAAAGTGCTTGGCTAAGGAAGAATTATTTGGGAGGGCAGTGACTTATGTGGGCAAAGGCGGCGGCCAATCGGCTTCTGATGGTGTTGTTTGAGGGGTCGGAGGGGTGGGGTGAAACTTTGGTCAGGACACTAGGGGAAGCTCGCTGCTCGCCAAACAGTCCCATAAAATAGCTCCAACTCGATGTTTTAATCAGAAATGAGACTGGAGGAGAAGAGCTGCTATGAGAAGACACGGTCTGTCTCTAAAAGGCTGATCCAAGCTCATCCGTCACCTGTTCCCAGCTCTTTACTGAGCACAGCTCTAAATGAGATTACCGAGTCAATGTCCCGACCAGGGATTGCAAAGTTTAACCCTTTCACGCCAGATTGTATTGAACCATTTTAATACAGATGTGCAGTAAAATAGCAACCATTTAATTATCAGCCTGGCTTTATACGTCCCTGAGAAACAAACTGGTTTGTGGAGAGATTAAGACAAGTGGCACGCAGTCTCCAATTCAGTGTAAAATAGCAAATACCCGGTTGAAACGCGCACTCGGTTTAAAAGGTTACATTTCACAGAGGGGAGGATGCTGTCTCGCCGAGAGCGTCATCGGCAAGCGGAGCAACGCCATTCATTCTTACAGGAGGCTCCTTCCTCCCAAGTACAGTAACAAGGTGCAATAGTGCTCTCTCTCGCACTGTGGGGAGATATATCCCAGCCTGGAGCACAGCACTGACCCGGCCCAAGTGTGTGCGTCACATGTGTATATATGTGTCTATCAGTGAGTGTGTCAGTGAGTGTGTGCCAGTGTGTCAGGGAGTGTGTGTCAGGGAGTGTGTGCCAGTGTGTGTGACAGTGTGTGTGCCAGTGAGTGTGTCAGTGAGTGTGTGACAGTGTGTGTGACAGTGTGTGTGACAGTGTGTGTGCCAGTGAGTGTGTCAGTGAGTGTGTGCCAGTGTGTCAGGGAGTGTGTGTCAGGGAGTGTGTGCCAGTGAGTGTGCCAGTGTGTGTGTCAGTGTGTGTGCCAGTGAGTGTGTCAGTGAGTGTCAGTGTGTGTGCCAGTGTGCCAGTGAGTGTGTCAGTGAGTGTGTGCCAGTGAGTGTGTCAATGAGTGTGTGTCAGTGAGTGTGTCAATGAGTGTGTGTCAGTGAGTGTGTCAGTGTGTGTGTGACAGTGTGTGTGTGACAGTGTGTGTCAGTGTGTGTGTGTGTGTGTGTGACCGTGTGTGTGCATCAGTGAGTGTGTGTGTCTGGGTTTGTGGGTGTGTGTCCGTGTGTGTGTCAATGTGTGTGTGTATGTATGGATTTGTGGGTGTGTGTCAGTGTGTGTCTGAGTGAGAGAAACAGTCTGAGATTTCCCTATTGTGTTTCAAGTTCTTGGTTTAACCCTTCAGACCTTTTACCTCTCTCTAAAATGACAGTTTATCCGATAACTAACCAATTTTACCTGCTATTCTATTGTTTTATTTGTAATTACAACAACCGTTTCACACCTTAAATCTATGTATAAGCTCCTTTTTATTTGCTATTTATTTAGAATTAGCTTTTTTTTAAAAAAGAAAATGGTTTTCTGCACTTGGTCGCAGTGCCAAAACAGGAGAGTTTACTTCACTCCAAACTGTACACAGACAAGAAATAACCCCCAACATATTCATCCCAAACACTCCTCTCTGTCCCTACACTCCCATCTCTCTCTGCCCCCAGCACACCTCTCTCTCTCTCTCCCCCCCAATTAGTCCTCTGTCACCACACTCCCCTTTCTCTCCCCGCTTACACTCCTCAATCTCTTTCTTCCCCCCACATTCATCGCTTCCTGCCTCCCCCCCCCCCCCCCCCCTCGCCCTCAATCCACCCACCCACCCGCCCATCCCCTGGACTGGGGAACTGAGACACACCCTTCAGTCTGACAGCAGCACTCCTCACCCCGGCACAGCCATCCATCAACAACTAGAATGCAAGAAGGGGACTAAAATCCATAAATAAAGAGGCAATCCTTCATCCCCCACAATATGAAGTTTGCACAGGGGAGGAAGTGGGGGGGGGGGGGGGGGGGCAAAGTTAAAAGTGAGGCAGAGTTCCTGAGAATGCAGAGGGGAGATGAGAGTTAACCCCCTCCCCTTGTGTATTTAAATATTGCACTAAAATTCTCTTCCAGCCTATATATACATAGATGGAAGGACAGATTATCTGTGTTTGTGGGTGAGTGTTTCAAGTGTATTTCCCCCCCTCATATCACGAATGAAGTTGTACATCAGAATACAGACGGCTCCTGTTCAGTATTACAGGCTGACATGCCCAATCCTTGCACTGCACAAGCACCGTTCAGGACCGGGATATTGAGCGGGTGGATTCTCTTACCTTGCTGTGAGACACTGGGGGAAATTCCGCAGTAACTGCAGCCCCGGAGTTTTTAAAAAAAGCAGCTCCTCTGGATAGGGTTGTTTGTGTGGTTTTCTTGTTAAAAAAATCTCTTTTTCTCTCCTCTCTCAATCGGTTTCTGCCCAAGAGAGATCAGCACAACTCCACACACGATCTGCTCAATCCCACCAACTCCAGCACCGCAAGCAGTTCCCAGACTTAGCGGATCAGGGGGCTGTTTACACTAAATACAAGAAAAGGAGCCCAACCTTCAGTAGTTGGGAGGTCCCGGGTTGATTGAAGAGACCAATTTATAGGATGGCAAGTCTGGCTTGTCCGTGAGGTCGATCAGCTTCTCCTTTATTCTCTCCCTCTCTTCTTCCCCCACCGCTCCTGCTTCTCTCTCTCTCTCTCTCTCCTGGTACAAACCCCGTTTTTCTGGGATCTGATTGAATTTAAACGCTACTCCGCTCGCAGCAGTGGCGCTCTCAGTCAGCACGCTGGCGTGCAGCACAGTCACAGCGCTTAAAGCAGGGCAGCTCGACTTTGTGTTTTCCATCTCCCTCCCTCCCCCCAAATAATCTTTCAAACACGAGAATCAATCGTTATCTCAATGTCTTCATGACCCCTTCATTGCCCACTAATATTGTCTTTATTTCCTCATTAATATCAGCAAGCCAATCAGGTCCTGGTGGCAGAATTGATAGGGTAGATGAGAGAGAGAGAGAGAGAGAAACTATTTCCTCTGGTGGGGGGAGTCCAGGACAAGGGGGGCATTACCTTAAAATTAGAGCCAGGCCGTCCAGGGGTGATGTCAGGAAGCACTTCTTCACACAAAGGGTAGTGGAAATCTGGAACTCTCTTCCCCAAAAACTGCTGAGGTTGGTGGGGGGGCGGGGGTATCAATTGGAAGTGTCAAAACTGAGATGAAAAGATTTTTGTTAGGTAAGGGTATTATGGGTTACGGAACCAAGGTGGATTGATGGAGTTAAGATATAGGTTAGGCATAAAGTAATTGAATGGCGGAACAGGCTCGAGGGGCTGAATGGCCTACTCCTGTCCTAGATACCCTCTATGTATTTTTTTTTATTTGTTCATGGGATGTGGCCATCACTGGCAAGGCCAGCATTTATTGCCCATCCATAATTGCCCTTGAGAAGGTGGTGGTGAGCCACCTTCTTGAACCACTGCAGTCCGTGTGGTGAAGGTACTCCCACAGTGCTGTTAGGGAGGGAGTTCCAGGATTTTGACCCAGCGACGATGAAGGAACGGCGATATATTTCCAAGTCAGGATGGTATGTGACTTGGAGGGGAACTTGGAGTTGGTGGTGTTCCCATGCGCCTCCTGCCCTTGTCCTTCTAGGTGGAAGAGGTCGCGGGTTTGGGAGGTGCTGCCGAAGAAGCCTTGGTGAGTTGCTGCAATTCATCTTGTAGATGGTACACACTGCAGCCCCGGTATGCCGATGGTGGAGGGAATGAATGTTTAAGGTGGTGGATGGGGTGCCAATCAAGTAGGCTGCTTTGTTCTGGATGGTGTCAAGCTTCTTGAGTGTTGTTGGAGTCTCACTCATCCAGGCAAATGGAGAGTATTCCATCACACTCCTTACTTGTGCCTTGTAGATGGTGGAAATGTATGTTTATGTATATATACACACACATTGAGGGTGATTTTGCCAATGGGGAGCTTTTGGAGGCGGGACTCCCATTTGTCGGGTTTCAGTCCCGCCTCTATCAACTTCTGGCCAACCCACGCTATTTACCCTTGATTGACCTTGTTAAGCCTGCCCAGAGGGCTTAGCAGGCCAATTAAGGGAAAGCCGGTTACAGAGAACGTCAATGTATGACGTTTCATCTGTGAAGCTGTCAAACAGTGACATTCTCTGTAGTTTGATGAGGTCTTGAATTCAGGACCTCATCAAACATCTTTCTTTTGCAGAAATGAGATGGTTGTTGCATTGGAGAATGCAACGGCCATCTGTCATCTCTACCGCGGAGGTGCGAGACTCTCCGCATACCCACCGACTGAAGCCTACAGGAAGATACAAAGATAAGTACACTTTTTCTAACACTTTGCACTTACCTCAGATACGTACCTCTCCACACTTGCACCCATCACTCACCTCCACAGCACACTTTTGGACCCCCTCCGACCCCCGCAGACCCAGTACTCGCCTCGCTGACCCGGCGGGTTTTGGAGCCTTCGGGAAGCCCGCACTTGAGGGCAAAATGGGGATAATCCTATTTTCTGCCTGTTAACAGGCAGTTAATTGGCTTTAATCCCTTCCAGCCTTCAAGGAGACGGGACCCGGCGTGGGACGGCTACCCGCCTCCTGGGAAGATGGCATGGAGGTGGGTTGGGCACCCGCCCCCAAATTCTGCCATTTTCCCGGCAGTCCCGCCTCCATACCCACCTCCCCAGGGCTGGCAAAATCGCCCCCATTATCTATGTACACTGGAATACACTGCCTGAAAGGGTGGTGGTAGGAGATTCAATAATGACTTTCAAAAGGGAATTGGATAAGTACTTGAAGGGGAAAATTGCAGGGCTATGGGAAAGGGCAGGGGGAATGGGATTAATTTGATTGCTCTTTCAAAGAACAGACACCATGGGCTGGATTTTGAATGACCCATGGAGTCGGGTTTGGAGGCGTGTGGGGGGTTAAATTTGCGGGGTCGGGGTTTCCGACCCCATCCCGACTCCATCCCACCTCCACGCAATTTTGACAAAATCAGTCGCGGGGTTCCCGACTCCGTCCCACCTCCAAGAGGCGGGAGAGGCCATTAAAGCCCTTAACAAGCCCTAAATTGGCTCAGTAATGCCATTTTGAAACGTTTTAGGTAGTTTAACCCTTTTCCCACGTGAAGCACGCCTGGTGTGAAACACTCCAGTGAAACCTGGCGGGAGCACAAGTGGATTGCTGACTATCAGCTGCAGCTCAACCTTTAAATAGGAGATTTGATCAGCCATCAATTGCAGGTGGCAGGACTTTGTTGTAACAGGTCTGGGGGAACTTTTAGAAGGCATAACCACAGCTCTGGAAGTTTGGAGCCTGACACCCATCTGCAGTGTGACCTCCTGGGAAACCCCTCTCGCCACCCTCATTGAGGGCTTCCTCAACTGAGACATATACCAGAGGCATGGGAGCCATTTATTTCCTTCCCTCCTGGATATCCGATGAGGAGGAACAGCAGCCGTGGCACCAGCAGAACCATGAACAACAGCACCACCAACAGCAGCAGCAACAGCAGGAGCGCCAAGCTGCTGCTCACCCACCTGAAGCTGCACAGGACAGAAGGGGCCAGCGCATGGAAGGCCGTCGGCGCAGGAGATACCCCCCAAACAGGGTCTACAGACAGAGGGTCAGCTACCTCAACATGTCTGAGCAGCAGTGCCAAAGGCGGCTCCAACTTTCGCGAGAGGTAGTGGGTGACATCTGCGCAATGCTGCAACAAGACCTGGAGCCCAGAGGACCAGATGGACGCCCCTTACCAGTGGCCGTCAAAGTCACCACCGCACTCAACTTTTTTGCCTCAGGCTCATTCCAGGGATCAGCAGCAGACATCAGCGGCATCTCCCAGGCGGCCGCACACACCTGCATCACGCAGGTAACGATGCCCTCTTTGCCATCGCGCACAATCACATCCATTTCACCAAGGATCGAGCAAGTGTCACGGCACGTGCGGTTGGATTAGCTAATCTGGCAGGCTTTCCAAGGGTGCAGGGCGTCATTGACTGCACACATGTGGCCCTTAAGGCACCCCATCGCAATCCAGGTATTTTTGTCAACCGCAAGGGCTTCCACTCCCTCAACGTTCAGCTGGTGTGTGACCACAACAAGGAAGTTCTGCATGTTTGTGCCAAGTACCCTGGCAGTTGCCATGACTCCTTCATACTGCGCCAGTCTAGTGTGCCTCCGCTATTCAGTCCGCCAGACCACCTTCACGGATGGCTACTTGGAGACAAGGGCTATCCACTGAAGACATGGCTAATGACGCCGTTGAGGAGCCCATCCAACGCAGCTGAGGAGAGCTACAACTCCAGCCACATTTCCACCAGAGCCATAATCGAGCAAACCATCGGTATGCTGAAGATGTGCTTCAGATGCCTGGATAGATCAGGTGGAGCCCTGCAATACTCAGCAGCCAGGGTCTCCAGAATCGTCGTGGTTTGCTGTGCACTTCACAACATGGCACAGCGTCGTGGCTTACAGATGCTGGAGGACCAAGTGGCTCCTCACATAGCCTCCTCAGATGAGGAGGGAGGAGGAGGAGGAGAGAGAGAACGAACAACTTGCAGAGGCCCCTCAACCAGTGGCAGCATTACGTGAGACCATAGCTGCCCGGAATGCAAGGAATGCACTCACCTTGGCCAGATTTGCTTAGCCTAGACAAGCAAGCACTTTTGCCTCGCAGCTTCTTACCAGAGCTACGACAATGGCCCAGACCCAATGGATCCCTAACAATGTGACCACCATACTGACAATTGCAAGTTATCCTAAGGCCTCATTGTGGAAGTCCCATTAGCGAAATGACAGACGCCACAACTGCAGCTGTAGCCATCAGAGTTTTTATTTACACTTTACACCTGATGGCTTTTTCACATTAAACATCAAAATTCACCCAAGTGACTACCCTTGTGACTATTTGTGCAGTTTCTTTCTCTTACACGTGCTCCTACGTGGTGCTTCCCCTGTGGCTTCAGCAGAAGTGGAGGCCCCCTGCTTAGTTTGTTGCTGCTCCTGTCTCGACTCCTTTGGCGGGCATCCTCTGGGGTTGCGAATCTGCAAGGGCTCGGCAACAGTCTGCTGTTCCTGCGGCTAGGCAGGGGTTGAGACGCCGATCTCACTTGGGTACGGACTCTGGTGGGGCTCTGACCGAGGACTTGTCAGTGGCATGGAAGTGTGAGCGCTTGGAGAGGAGCCCCCACCTCCTTGTTGTGTGCCACCAACATCCTTCTCATGGGTCAGGTCCACCTCAACGCTTGCAAGTGGCTTGAGAGCACCTTGCTGCACATCAGGGGGGCCATGGGGACCCGTATCTGCACTGGAAGTCCTACTCAGAAGGACTTCCATGAAGGTCTGGTTTCTCTGTTCAATAGATGACCATCGCTCCTCAAGAGATGCCAGTCTATTCTGAACAATGACCATGTTTTCTGCACTCTGGCAACTTATCTCCTCCATAGCCGTAGCCATCCTCTCCTGTACTGTAGCCATCCTTTCCACGGAGGTTGCCATCCTTTCCGTGGTGATGCGTTCATGCGCCAATGACTCCACAAAGGCTCTGCTCATGTTCGCTATGGACTCCTCCATTCGCTCCACACTCGCAGCGACCCTGGAGACAAAACCTGTCAGAGACTCCTGCATCTGTTCCTGGAGTCCCAGCACCGCTGATCTTATGGATGGACCCAGAGGCAGATGGTCGACATGCAGCTGAGCCGAGCTGGCAGAGTCCTGCGCCCTCCGACTAGGACTCTCCACTGCTGTCCCTGTCTCCACCATCTGCTGATGCTCACTTGTGAGCTGTGATACACCAGGTGACAACACTACTCAATGTCCCGAGGGTCCCACCGAGGTGTGAGTCTCTGCACTGGTGCTGGGTGCGCTGAGTTCTGCTGACGCTGCGCCCTCAGAGGTTGCAGCTTCCTCTGAGGAGTCTGTCTGCTCAGGCTCTTCCTCCTGGCTAGTGGGGACGGGTGCTTGCGATGGTCCTGTGGGGGAGTAAAGGAAAGAGTCAGAGATGTGATGCCAAGGTTACATGCACATTGCATATTGCAAATGATCATAAATCCATCTGTTAGAGCTTCAGATTCATTATCAGCGACTCATGCAATGTCAATGAGAGAGATGGAACACTATTCAGTCACCAGCTTGCTCTGATGCACCCGTCTGTCCGTCCCCCACTTGAGTATCCTCCTCTATGCCCACGATCTCCAGGACCGCATCCTCCCAGGGGGTGAGCTGGGCTAATGAGGCTGGGCCTCCTCCTGTCCTGGCTCTTTCCCTTTTATTGTGAGCTCTCTTTTCCTGCAATGAGGGAGACAAGTGGAGTTTGAGTGAGATTGAAGGAATGAGTGTAGAGAGTCCATAGCATAGATGCTTAGAAGGAGACAAAGATGGAGTGAGGTGGCAAGACCAAGGGCCCTCCCTGTGTGTTGTAAGTTGTTGTCATAGCATGACAGTGATAGGGAGTGTGAGGGCTGCATAGTCGAATAGTAAGGTGAATGTGACCATAGAGGGAGAGGGAATGGGTAAGGGTGCATGGATGTCAGTGTCAAGTGGGATATGGAGGAAGAGGTTGCTAAAGCTGAGTGCCGGTGAGGAGAGGCAATGGGGATCAGATTGAGGGTGAAGGGAAAGTCATACTCACTTTAGCAGTACGTAGAAGGTCATGAAACCTCTTCCTGCACTGGATCCAGGTTCTGCAGGTGAATGATAAGGAGGTGACCTCCTGGGCGATCTGGACCCACACAGCCTTGGTCTGCTGGGGAGGCTTCTTCCTCCCTGAGGAGGTGAAGAGCACCTCCCTGTTGGCTCTTGCTCCATCCACCAAAGCCTGCAGGGCAACGTCGTGGAACCTGGGAGCAGACCTGGGCCGTTGGCTGGCCATTCCTGCTGCAGTTGCCTTTAGAATAGAGGTCCAAAAGCTTGGCAGCCTGGAGAGGAAGCAAGGCTTGTTGCAGACCTTAAATGCAGCAGCAATGATGACGTCATCGGAGGCGGGTTTCAGGCTGAAACCACTAATTGGTTCATGGGTTCCCACATGCTGGAACTCAATTGCCCAATTAAGTTAAAATTGCATCATTCATCCACATTAATCTGGAGTCGGGGGGGAAACACGAAATGTGGAGGACACGACCCCAACCCGACTCCAAGACAAAATCCAGCCCCATGGGCTGGATTTTCATAGGGCCGTGGAGGCGGGTTTGGAGGCGTGTGGGGGGTTAAAATTGTGAAAAGTGGCGGGCAGACCTGATCCCGCCTCCACGCAATTTTGATAAAATTGTGTGCGGTGTTCCCGACTCCGTCCCGCCTCCAAGAGGTGGGAGAGGCCATTAAAGCCCTTAACAAGCCCTAAATTGGCTCTGCAATGCCATTTTGAAACATTTTAGCAAGTTTAACCCTTTTCCGACGTGAAGCACGCCTGATGTGAAACACACCAGTGAAACCTGGCGGGAGCACAAGTGGATAGCTGACTATCAGCTGCAGGTCCACTATTACAACGGAGATGTGATGAAGGTAGTACGAGTATTAGGTCTGAAAGTCGCCTTTGATGCTGCTGCATTGAATGTCTTCAGAGACTGCCTGGCCTTTGCTGTGAGAGGACCTGGATGCAAAAAAAATTCTCTCTCTCTCTCTGAGCTGCTGCTCATTTTGCATCCAGGTCCACTCACAGCAAAGGCCAGACAGTCTCTGAAGACCTTCAATGCAGCAGCAATGATGACATCATCAGAGGTGACTTTCAGACTGAAAACACTAATTGGGTCATGGGTTCCCACAGACTGGAACTCAATTGCCCAATTAGGTGAAAATTGCATCAATCTCCCACATCCAATTGCAGTCGGGTGGATAACACGAAATGCGGATGACACGACCCCAACCCGCCCAATTATCAAAATCCAGCCCAATGGACTGAATGGCCTCCTTCTATGCTGTATCATTCTATGATTCTATGATTTAATTTTGCAAGTGGGATCTAGTGGGATTTATTGTACCCTCACCCGCCTGTTCATGAAACTATCCTGTCTCAAAATTCTCATCCTTGTTTTCAAATCCCTCCATGGCCTCACCCTCGCTATCTCTGTAATCTCCTCCAGCCCTACAACCCCCTGAGATATCTGCGCTCCTCTGATTCTGCCCTCTTGAGGATCCCTGATTATAATCGCCCAACCATTGGTGGCCGTGCCTTCTGTTGCCTGGGCCCTAAGCTCTGGAATTCCCTCCTTAAACCTCTCCGCCCCTCTACCTCTCTCTCCTCCTTTAAGACGCTCCTTAAAACCTACCTCTTTGACCAAGCTTTTGGTCACCTGCCCTAATTTCTCCTTATGTAGATCGGTGTCAATTTTTTGACTTATAATACTCCTGTGAAGCGCCTTGGGACGTTTTACTATGTTAGAGGCGCTAAATAAATACAAGTTGTTGTTGTTGTCTGGATCATGCGACACATATAGTAAACACAGCTGGGTGAGATCTCATTGGGTCACAAATCACCTCCCCCACCCCTTCCCAATGAAATATCTTCCCTCTCTACAATCTTCTCCCATGCTCTCCAGAAGGTGCCAATTCATGCTGGTTCCCAGTCCCCCAGGTGGCGCCCATTTTCCCAGCTGTCAGCCGTGGCTCAGTGGGTAGCACTCTCGCTTCTGGATCAGAAGGTCATGAGGTCATAGTCCCACTCCGGAGACTTGAGCACAAAATCCAGCCTGACACTCCGGTGCAGTGCTGAGGGAGCGCTGCACTGTCAGAGGTGCCGTCTTTCAGTTGAGATGTTAAACCGAGGCCCCGTCTGCTCTCTCAGATGGATGCAAAAGATCCGGTGGCACTATTCAAAGAAGAGTGGGGGAGTTCTCCCTGGTGTCCTGGCCAATAGTCATCCCTCAACCAACGGAAGAAATAGGAGCTGGAGTCGGCCATTTGGCCCTTCGAGCCTGCTCCGCCATTCAACTCATGACTGATCTTCTACCTCAACTCCACTATCCCCATATCCCTTAATTCCCTTCGTTCCCAAAAATGTATCGACCTCTGTCTTGAATATACTCAATGACTGAGCATCAACAGCTCTCTGGGGTAGAGAATTCCAAAGATTCACAACCCTTTGAGTGAAGAAATTTCTCCTTATCTCAGTCCTAAATGGCCGACCCCTTATTCTGTGACTGTGATCCTGTGTTCTAGATTCCCCAGCCAGGGGAAACATTTTCCCAGCATTAACCCTGTCAAGCCCCTTAAGAATTTTATATGTTTCAATTAGATCGCCTCTCATTCTTCTAAACTCTAAGGAATATAGGCCTAGTCTACTCAATCTCTCCTCATAGGGCAATCCCCTCATCCCAGGAACCAGTCTAGTGAACCTTCGCTGCACTCCCACTAAGGCAAGTATGTCTTTCCTTAGTTAAGGAGACTAGAACTGTACACAGTACTCCAGGTGTTGTAGGGGGTGGTGGTTTGTGTCAGCTTCACCTCTGACTTCTGAGCGGTTCGAATCGCTCCCACTCCCTTGGTTCTAGACCTTGGACTTATTTGGGGGTTGTGACAAAAAGTGCAGCAGACAACTGGTTTTGATGCAAGAACTTTGATCTTTATTGAAGAAAGTAAAACACAACACAAACACTCTTAACACTCTAAAAGTGGGGAACACTTCGGTACAAGCGAGGGAAATAACATTAGAAGAATACCTCACCCCTCCCAATCCCACTTTACTAGCTAAGTTGGACTCTAGAGGACCAGGTATAATGCTCACCAAACGAATCCTTGACAGTTGAGCTGGTTCGCAGTTTTGGGGTTCGCTGGATTGGATTTATCGTGTGAGTACCCACTTTTCTTTGGTTAGAGGTAGGGTTTAGAGTCTTTTGAGTAAAAAGTTTCGTAAGGCCCTTGTTGCCGCGAGGTGTCTAATGGTCATTGGAACTGTTGCTCTGGTTTCTTCTTGCGTGTCGGCCTGCTTCTGGAGCTGCTGGCCTTCTTTGTTGAACTTCTTTCTGTTGCCCCCTCGCCTTGTTGAACTGTCTTCTTCAGAGCTGTGGAACTGCCTTCTTGCAGAACTGTGGAACTGCCTTCTGCCTGCTTGTTGAACTTGTTTCTGTTGAACTGTGTACGGTTGTACTGGAGAACTCGAACTTGAACTGTTGAGAACAGGCCTTTAATTATACCCATTCAAGCTTCCTTATCTGCATGCCAAATCAAATCCCGGTCATTGTAAGATTTTGGAGGGCTCATTAACAGTAACTGGTTTGTAAATGTGTGAAGTGGTTTCGGGATAGCTCCATCCTGTCGATCTGTTGTTTAATTGTAGGTGAATTGTCCTCATGTTTTGGGTTTCTTGACTGGGCCTAGGATTTCTATAGAGTAGGCTGAAGTAATCTGTTTTAGGCATGTCTTTAATGGGCTCTGTAAATTTGGGTGGAGACTGTTTTTCCTCTGGTATTGTGAGGATGTTATTGTCTGCTAGGGGCCGATTTAATTCCAAGCGAGGTCATGCGGCTCCCCAGACAGTTCCCACTAACTTCAATATCCAAACTGTCTTTACAGAGATTGATCCCACCTTCCTTTACAGCCTTTTCTGCCTTACAAGTCCAGACATGTTTTCTAAAATACCAAATCTTGGTTTTCACTCTAAAATGTCCTTCGGTTTTTCCCAATGCATTTCATCACCCTGAAATAGTTAGAAAAGAGTCCAAAGTCTTTTTCCTTAGGGTTTGTCTTTGAGTTTTGGGGGGGTCTGTGAATTTTGAGAATCTTACAGTGTGGCCTCACCAATGCCATGTATAATTGTAGTAAGACTTCTTAACTCTTATATTCTAATCCCTTTGTAACAAAAGCTAACATACCATTTGCTTTCCTTAATTGCTTGCTGTACTTGCATGTTAACTTTCTGTGATTCATGTACAAGCACACCCAGGTCCCTCTGAGTGCGAACATTTCCCAGTCTCCCACCATTCAAAAAATATTCTGCTTTTTTGTTTTTCCTACCAAAGTGGATAACTTCACACTTTCCCACATTGTATTCCATTTGCCATGTTCTTGCCCATTCAATCAACCTGTCTATATCTCTCTGCAGCCTATTTGCGTCCTCCTCACAGCTTACTTTCCCACCTAACTTTGTATCATCAGCAAACTTGGATACATTACACTCAGTCCCTTCATCTAAGTCATTGGCCCAGAAATTGATCTCGCTCTGTTCCCGCGGGGGTAAGCCTTCCCCGCGATGTCTCACCTCGCTTATGCTTTTTCTGATCCAGCTCGCACGAACTTGATGTTCCAGACATCAGCTGTGCTGGGCTTGCGTATCCCAGCGGCGCAGTTAATTCGTGCGAGCTGTGGGATCACGTGACTCAGTTAGAGCCAATGGCAGCACACCATCTTCCATTCATAAGTCTCACAGCATGGCTGTGAGACTTATGAATCTTACACCCCCCCAAAATAACAGCTAAACCTCAATTAAATTAAAAAAAAAACCCATCACATTAATAAAATAAGTATAGTTAATTAAATTAACCATTTTAAATAAAAAATTAAATTTTTGAAAAAATTTAAAATCTTTTAAAAAGTTATAAAAATAAACTTACCTGTCTTTAAAGTCTATAAAAAAGATATACCTGTAAAAAAAAATTCAAAAAAATACTTAATTCACTACTTACCTTCTTAAAAGCGGGTCTTACTCCTCCTTTTTACATTTCCAAAATCTTCCCTACTTACCTGCGCGTCCAAAGCATGAAGTGCACAGCGTGCGCGCAGCCTGTAGCGCGCACGCGATGCACTCAGGCCCCGCCCCCTTTTCGGAAGAGCAATTGCCGGTTTTCAGCGCATGCGCAGGGCATGCAGAAAACCGGCAATTGGAGTGGGAATACGCGAGAGTATGCAGTGCGTACTCTCGCGTCCCGGGATCAATTTTCGGCCCAGGAATATAAATTGTAAATAGCTGATCCTTGCAGTACCCCGCTAATTACAGCCTGCCAACACGAAAAAGTCCCGTTTATTCCTACTCTCTGTTTTCTGTCCATTATCCAATCCTCAATCCATGCTAATATATTACCCACAATACCATGAGACCTAATTTTGTGTAATAACCTCTTGTGTGACACCTTATCGAATTATCAATAAAAGCAGATTATCTGGTCATGTGGCTGGGACCTTGCTGTGCACAAATTGGCTGCCAAATTTCCCACATTACACTTCAAATAGGCTGTAAAGCTCCTTGGGATGTCCAGAGGTCATGAAACGCTCTATATAAATGCAAGTCTTTCTTTTTCTTTTCAGTGCCTCACCCAGGTCATCGCATGCCCAGACCGTTGGTGGCAGGTCTTGACGATAAGAGGTGGGATGGCCACATGGGGAAATTTCCCCAAGAGCCCTAGTGAATGGTTCCATAGCGTTAGATTGTCAGTGTCCCCAAACCCAACCCCCCGCCCCCATTTTTCCTGTGAAAATCTCAAAGAATCCTGCGCCCTTTCGGGAGAGCCAATCCACCCCGAGCACATCTGAGGCCAATAGTATGCTCAGCCTACCTCCACGTACATGGCATGAGTGGGAACCATCTTATTTATTTTCCCCTCAGGGATGCCAAGGTCATCTGTGGCACTGCCTACTGCTGCTCTGGTTCAGATCAACTGATTCAGCACAAACCAGAGATCAAACTTGGGATTGTCCTGCTCCATGTGGCTCAGTTCTGCACTGGGCAGAGGAATAACCAATTAACCTCTCACGGGACCTCTTCCTTGCATTTCTATTGAGCATCTTAAATTGAAGGTTAATCAAACTTATATACGCCATCCCACATATGGATGGAATCCTGACAGCATCCCCTCCCAGAGAATGATTTAGTGGCAGGGACACAACAAATTGTTTCCACGTGTAGCTCTCCACCCTCTGCCTGCCTCAGATTTGCCGATAATTCAGCAAGGGCGGGACGGAAAGCCGAGATCAGTGAGTTTGGGGTAGGACTAAGGTGAAGAATGGTCAACTTCAGTGCTTAAACAGGGTCTGAATGACAGAGTGAGCTTGACTGGCTGAGGGTCGAGCTTGAAGGACTTAAACATTTCTGCATTTTTATGGTCTAACTTTGGTGGGATTTCACGGGGTCGATTTTTACTCCTGGACAGGAACACTCCAGGGCAGTGCTGAGGGAGCGCTGCACTGTCGGAGATGCCGACTTTCAGATGAGACGTTAAACCGAGGCCCCGTTTGCTCTCTCAGGTGGACGTAAAAGATCCCGTGGCACTATTACGAAGAAGAGCAGGGGCGTTATCCCCAGTGTCCTGGGCCAATATTTCTCCCTCAATCAACATCACTAAAACAGATTATCTGGTCATTATCGCATTGCTGTTTGTGGGAGTTTGCTGTGTACAAATTGGCTGCCGCGTTTCCTACATTACAACCGTGACTACACTTCAAAAAGTACTTCATTGGCTGTAAAGCACTTTGGGACGTCCGGTGGTCGTGAAAGGTGCTATATAAATGCAAGTCTTTCTTTCTTTCATGGGATACTGGAGCTTAAATCTCACACAGTCTCCTGGGTTTATCCCCGAGAGGTTACGACAGTAACGCAATAGAAACAGTCAGTATCTTAGAGTATAAACGTACATGAAAGCCAACATATTTCTTTCTTTCTTTCTCCTTGGCCCAGTCTACAACAGGAGGAAGGCAAGAAACATTTCAAGGGAGGGAAAATATAAACCCATTTTATTTGGCGATGCTCGTTCAAAACTATTGGACTTGCTTCAAGCACTTTTCAATGCATTGCGCTAAATCCAGTCTTCTTCCTACGCCGCCACTCCCTTCTTGGATACTGCCACTCATATGCCTGAGGCAGCTGCTGCTGTCTGCTGCCCTCCCATACAAGCAGAACATTCCTCAAAAGTCATCAAAGTACCCCACAGAACTGCTGCCGACGACTGCTGATATGCATGCGCAGCCATCAAGTATGATAGATTAAATCATCCAGATCTTACACAAATAGTTTTAACTTGGAAATCTATCATAGAAATCTCAGTCCCCTGTCTAAACTCTAATTCCCCCTCAGTCGCACATGCACCATATGGCACAGCGCTGTGCATCAGAAGATAATAATTGAGAAAAGATGAGAGATGACACTATCGTAACAGATGAGTCATCCACAGTCCTTATAATATTTTATATGAGGCTTCTCAATCATCTCAGCTTAATTTATTGGTACTTGCCACATTCACTCGCAAAGATTTTGATATGCCAGAGTTGATGGAAACAAACTGGTTTGTGACACAAAATCTATCTTGGCCGTGATGGGCTCCTACCTGCAGTCTTTTTTCCTCTTGCATTATTTGCAGCATGAGGCAACTTTGCTAAGTCCTCCAGTTTTCATCACGAACCTGGGATATGTGTCAAATTAGAAGGGGAAGTTGAAGAACAGTTAAGCCCTATCTGGAATAAAAAACAGAAAATGCTGGAAATACTCAGCAGGTCTGGCAGCATCTGTGGAGAGAGAAACAGAGTTAACGTTTCAGGTCGATGACCCTTCGCCCTATATGGACCTGCGGCACTTTGGCAAAGAGTATTTGATACAAGACATCAGAAATAACAACAGAAAATGCTGGAAAAACTCAGCAGGCAAGGCAGCATCCGTGGAGAGAGAAACAGAGTTAACGTTTCAGGTCGAAGACCTTTCGTCAGAACTGGAAATAGCAGGAAATGAAATAGATTTAAGGCAAGGATAAAGCTGGGAAAAGGGGGAGGGGATGAAAGAACAAAAGGAGAGATTAAGAGACATTAAGAGATGATCAAGACAAGAGGTGTTGTTAATGTGACAGGTTCTTTTGTAGCTTAGCATTTACTTCCTGTCACATGATGCTATCCCACCGAGACTGAAGCACTCTCATTCTCAGCCCTCTCACAGGCCATCATCGAAAACCACAACCCTCCTCTCACCACAGGCTCCCAAGTCCAATTTAATTGTATATTTTCATCGTAAAAACAGCTCATACATCGTCGAATAACAATGTGCTCTCATTGTTACAAGGGTGGACATAATATTTCGGTTCCTGTGACATTATAACCCTCAAGAGCTTCAATCTCGGGTCAAGATACCATCCAAACGCTTGATGGCCTTACTCTGTGAC
The DNA here is from genome assembly GCA_030390025.1 of Squalus acanthias. NCBI lineage: Eukaryota > Metazoa > Chordata > Chondrichthyes > Squaliformes > Squalidae > Squalus > Squalus acanthias. The sequence continues at coordinate 89,862,030 of CM059437.1, read as the reverse complement.
ACACTCCCGGTCCGTTTTCCTCCCTTCTCCTGAAGGCAGTGTGACATGCTGACAGCCATTTTTCATCTGCAATCCTAGACGGTGACTTGGTAGACTCTTTCGCTTCGGGAGACATCGTATCCAAGCCCAATCCTGTCCCCACCCGACTCACACATTCATGTACCTTCCAGCAGAACACAACAGAGTGGAAACCCTTGTCCATTGTTTCCCCCCTTTTGTTAACCCAAGGTATCCAAGGCTATTTGTGGTGCGTGTTACTGCCATCCCGGTTGAGGCAATGAACTCAACGCAGCTTGGGGACTTGACTTGGGACTTTTTGAGTCTGTACGGCTCCGTTCCTTGCCTTTCTTTGTTGCTCGAAGGGCTCAGCGCAGCAACTGCCTGTTTGTAGATAATCTGACATTGCACACGGGAGTTCGACCAGAAGCGTCGCGTCATATTTAAAGTTCAGCTTTACCCCCGAGAGGTACCATTGTGTCAGTATGGACAATTTCACTTGATCTAAAGCAGTCAAGAAACACTGAAGCACATCCAACATGACAGCCAGGAGGCTCCGTAGAAAAAATCGAGGTAATCACAGAGCTAATGACACTTGTTGGCAAAAGGATAGGGAAATGAACCATAGCTAACCCCAATGCCTCATAAATCATTTCCTTCTTTTATATTATTGCAGAGTACTAGTAGTTGACATAATATTTTTTCATGCTTAAAAATCACAAACTAAAGCTGAGGAAGCATGGAACATCTTTCCATTCATTAGTTTTGTTAATGGAACACAAAACCTACTCATTTTTATGAACAGAAAAAACCCATTATGGCAATAATCCTGCCCTTTTTTTGATAGATCAATCCCAGGTATCTGCCTTTTCACTATATCCCTCAATCCCTGTTCTTTCCAGAAACGCATCCAATTATCTCTTGAATCCATTTATACTGCCCACTACAATGACCTTCCCTGCTAACTAATTCCACAGGTCAATTATCCTTTGGGTGAAATAGGTTTATCCAAATTCCCTAATTTTTTTCTACCCTCCTAATTTTTATTGTGTATCCCCTGATATTTGAACCCTGAACTATAGTGACACAATTGCCTGACCCAATCTTTGTGAGATTCTTTAATTGAACTGATGGCTTAATATCAGAGCAAAATCCTCCACTTGCCATCCAGAGAGCACTGACTTGGAAATATGTCATCGTTCCTTCATCGTCGCTGGATCAAAATCCTGGCACTCCCTCCCTAACAGCACTGTGGGAGTACCTTCACCACACGGACTGCAGCGGTTCCAGAAGGCGGCTCACCACCACCTCCTCAAGGGCAATTAGGGATGGGCAATAAATGCTGGCCACATCCCATGAACGAATATAAAAAAAAATAGTATTGGATGCTTACTGGAACTATACCAGGGAATTGAAGTTCAATCAAGTTTCAATGTCTAGCATTCAACCCTGCACTTTCCAAAGCTGCAAATGAATTTTGATTTAAGTCCCTTTTCACTCAAAAACTTAGGCTACTCTTCAATTATCTCCAGTTATATCGAAATGCTATTGTCGTAGATCTTCAGAAGCCTGCAGGTTAGATTGAACTGAAGTAAGCCTCAGCCAGTGCTCACCAGGGTGCCCATTCTGTAGATATCTTTTGTCAAATCCTACCAGATGAGCACCAGCAGATTCTGAGCTCTCTCTCTTAATAACATTGTGATAACGAGTGCAGTGACAAAAAGCCTCCAGCCACTCCAAACTGCAATCCTAATGTTAGTGCATCTTAGAGATGTGAAATGAGGTTACAAAATTGTTTTTCACTTGTCGTTCTCGATAGTCAAGAATTGGAAGTGACCTTCATCGCAGGTTAGTGTAGGAAACTGGAGTTGGATCGTTAGGGTCTGAGAGACAATGGGCTGGATTTTCAATGACCCGTGGAGTCGGGTTTGGAGGCGTGTGGGGGGTTAAAGTTGCAGATTCGGGGGTCCCGACCCCATCCCGCCTCCAACCCGCCTCCATGCCAGTTTCGCTGGCGGCGGGTACCCGACCTGTGCTGAGACCCGACTCCCCGAGGCGGGAAGGGGATTAGTGACAATTAACTGCCTGTTAACAGGTAGTTAACAGGCAGTTTTTTGGATAATCCCTATTTTGACGGCTGAAATGTGGGCTTCCCGACAGGTGGCAACCACGCCAAGTTATCGGGGCGGACCGTGGGTCTGCAGGGGTTGGAGGGGTCGATATGTCCGGTGGGCAGGTGAGTGATGGGTGCATGTGTGCAGAGGTAAGTGTGTAAGGTAAGTGCTAAGTGTGGGAAAAAGTTTTACTTACCTTAACTTCCTCCTGCAGGTGTCAGCCCTTCAGTTCTCGGGAGTCAGAAATCTCACCGGCACAGAAAGCAGAAAAGCCGTGGTCCTGTCAAAAACTGCAGCCTTCTGTTTTCTGTGGTGGAATGATTTCTAACTCAGCCTGAGAGGAAGGACTGAAGTTAGAAATCATATTGTCAGTGTTTGACAGCTTCACAGAGCTGTCAAACGCTGATATTTCACCTGTCAAAAGCTCTTGACAGATGAAATGTCAATCTGTGACGTCACCTGTTGCCGGGTGGCCCTTAATTGGCCTGCTGAGCCCACTGGGCGGGCTCAACATGGTCAATCAAGGGAAAATACAGTGGGTTGGCCACATCTCGATGGAGGCGGGTTTACAAGCCAGAATGTGTGATTCCCGACCCCAACCCGAACCCAGTATCAAAATCCAGCCCAATGACTATAAACCCCACCTTCCAGTAAGCACAAAGAGCACATCTGAGAATTACTTCAAGGATAATCATTATAGACAGGTAATACATAAGAACATAAGAAATAGGAGCAGGAGTAGGTAATTCAGCCCCTTGAGTCTGCTCCGCCATTCAATAAGATCATGGCTGATTTTCTACATCAACTCCACTTTCCCACACTATATCCCTGGATTCCCTTAATGCCCAAGAATCTACCGATCTCAGTCTTGCGTGAAGTTTGAATTGTTGACTTATGTTCAGGTCACTTTGGCTAATACAACTCTTGTCTGTATTTATAGAGCAATGTAGAGAGGAACAAGCCAATAAAGAAAGAAGAGAAACAAATAAAATGACATCCAGCCCTAGTATGTTGGATTTCTTGCTAGCGAACTACTCCTCCCTTACTGTGGGGGAATTCCATTCACTATTAAATTCTAACTTTTCCCTCAAATCCCATTTTTGTTCATTGTTCCGATAAACCCGACCGAAACCCATCATATTGGTCATTGCGATAAGCTCACCATTCAGTAGACTCTGCCGGCACTGCATCAGAAACTATTCCCATGTATTTTGTTTAAATGTCAGTTCTGAAATGAAATGGAAGTGCCAGACATGATCAGTCATGGGAAGATATCAGCCCACAACTGATTATAAAGACATTGCAATTAGATAACATGTCAACCAGATGAGAATGTCTATTTATGGGCTTTATCTCGAATTGGCCACTGAAGAAAACTCTACTATATTGGAAAGGAGTCCCTGTGGTGTTTTTTTTAATGCTGCTTCTCAGATATTATTGTCACAGTTGGTAAATTGAGCATGATGACTGTAACCCACAGTATGGTGGATTGGCTGGTGAAGTGGGTTAGAATACTGGCCTTTCACCTCTAGCACCTGGGCTTGAATCCATCCAGTGAGATCACAGCATCCTCTCTCTGCCTGTAATTGAAATGAATTTTGCGGTCTCGACCCACATCTTAGGGAGCAAGAGTCCATAATGAAAAGTGCCCATGGTTTGGCTCCATTTGGTACTAAACTGACAATCCCTCTCAGAATGGCCACAAGGGTGAATGGAGTTAGGATACAGATCAGCCATGATCTCACTGAATGGCCGAAAAGGCTCGAGGGGCTGAATGGCCTATTCCTGTTCCTAGAATGGCCATAAAGATGGTTGTTACGGGAAATAGAAATGTCATACAAGTACGGCGAGGAGCTGTCCGTGTTGGGTTAAGGCACATTGTTGAGGCAGAGTACAAGAAGCTTTACTCTGTAGTCTCAACCCAGTTCCTAGAAGACACAAGAAAGAACTTATATTTCTAGAGCACCTTTCACAACCTCAGGACGTCCCAAAGTGCTTTGCAGCCAATGAGGTACTTTGGAAGTGTAGTCACTGTTGTAATGTAGGCAACAGAGCAGCTACTTTGCACACAGCAAGATCCCACAAACAGCAGTGAAATAAATTGTCAGATCATTTGTTTTAGGTGTTAATTGAGGAATAAATGTTGGACAGGACACCTGCTCTTCTCCAAAATAATGCCGTGGGATCTTTTAGATCAACCTGAGAGGGGAGACGGGGCCTCGGTTTAACATCTCATCCAAAAGATTAGCACAAAACTACCCTTAATTTGACAATGATTGGCGATTTCATTTAGAAAGGTCCCATGAATGCTGGCATAGGGAATGAACTGTATCACACGGGTGCTGTAGGGTTGCTCTTCTAAGATTTGGGCTGATGCACATCCTTGAGGCAGAGATGAGGAAGCTCCACTAGACATCTAAATAATGCTATACCTGGGAGTGCTTGATGATGGCACTGAGTGCCCAGAGTGGAAAAAATATTTCATTTCCTAGCACTGACATCCTTTACTTTGAAGGGCACAACATAGATATAAAAAAATTCCCCTCTAATAATTGGAACATATTTTTATTTATACAGGTTGGCTGACACAAGAAGCAATTCCTTTAAGCTTTGTTATTGAATTGGTCAAGAATATTTGAAGATAAGTTGAATTATGTTGGCTTTTGCCATTTCTTTGACTTGTGCTCAGCTTAACATTCATCTATCAAGAACATCCGAGGTCTTTTTTTCCATCACCTGTGATGTCTTCATCTCTTCAATGTTTGATGACCTTTGCCCTTTTACCAAATGCAATATTTGAGGAATCACGGTTGAGCATTCTATTTATAGTGAGTCTCATCTTGTGACCTTTCTTTCGATTGGCCTATAGAACATCACCTGACAAAAGCAATGAATCACAGTGCGTAAAGTTAATGCGAGATTAGGTGGCTTGTCTGACTCATTTCTCCTCAGATATTGGTTTATCTTCTCAATTTTGTCACATGATTTGCATCCCCAAGTACTTGGCGGATCCCAACCATCTTTGTTTTTGCCAGTGCTATGTGGACTCTTGATCAGAAATCTCTTATTTTAATAATCAGCCAAGTACCTGGTTTTAGGTGCGACTGGGTAAAAGTAAATTCTTATTGAGCCAAGTTGCTAGTGTTTGCTGTGTTATACACAATTGCTATCCGCTAGGACTGTGGTGAGCAGAACAGTGGGGATAAAGGTAAAAAGCAAAAGGACTGTGAAACTACTGATCTAAATATGTATGTATATATATAACCTAGAGACAAACCTGAAGGTTAAACACATGAAATTAGGTAAACGTTTACACACAAACGTGTAGTGCTACATCAAACCGAACATGTTCTTAAGGGGCACAGGCAAATTGAGCCTTAATAATCTTCTTCTTCTTAGGCAGTCCCTCGGAACCAAGGAAGACTTGCTTCCACATTAAAAATGAGTTCTCAGGTGACTGATGAGTCCAATGCGGGACCTACAGTCTCTGTCACAGGTGGGGCAGACGGTGGTTGAAGGGGTGGGTGGGTGGGGTGCTTGGGTTGATGTGCGCTCCTTCCGCTGTTTGCGCTTGGCTTCTGCTTGCTCCTGGCAAAGAGACTCAAGGTATTCGGCGCCTTCCCGGATGCTTCTCCTCCACTTTGTACGGTCTTGGGCCAGGGATTCCCAGGTGTCGGTGGGGATGTTGCACTTTTTCAAGGAGGTTTTGAGGGTGTCCTTGAAGCGTTTCCTCTGCCCACCTGGGGCTCTCTTGCCATGTCGGAGCTCCGAGTAGAGCGCTTGTTTTGGGAGTCTCGTATCAGGCATGCGGACAATGTGACCCATCCATCGGAGCTGATCGAGCGTGGTCAAAGCTTCGATGCTGGGGATGTTGGCCTGAGCGAGAACACTGACATTGGTGCGCCTATCCTGCCAATGGATTTGCAGGATCTTGCGGAGGCAGCGTTGGTGGTACCTCTCCAGTGCTTTGAGGTGCCTGCTGTACATGGTCCATGTCTCTGAAGCATACAGGAGGGCAGGTATCACTACTGCTTTGTAGACCATGAGCTTAGTGCCGGGTTTGAGGTCCTGGTCTTCAAACACTCTCTTCCTCAGGCGACCAAAGGCTGCCCTGGCACACTGAAGGTGGTGTTGATATTAATAATATGTTAATAATATGTTCCCATTTGCCACAAACTCTAGACCTGGGGGCATGGGCTCAAACTTAGAAGGGGGAAAGGCCACAGGCACATTAATAACTTTAAATGGTGAGTGATGAAAATGTGCAATGGACTGCCCAGTGGAGACAGATACTGTGGAAATATTGAGGGGACAATTGAAGAGACATTTGAGGGAATGGGTGATTGAGAGTATTAGGACCAGCAAGATGGGCGGCCGAGGCTTTTCTAAGTCCTGTGCTTTCTTATTTTCTTAACAGCGTTATAAACCATCGAGGAGTTCAGATGATGTCAAGCATTTGTAAATGTCATCTGACCAATCAAAATGAATTACGGCCTTATAACACACACAGGAATTACCCAATTACTCCATAATAGACACAGGGTTCACTCCTGACCTGCAATAAATTGAGGTTTATTGCAACTTAAATAAGAGAACACAAGTTCTTGCCCAGATTGTTTTCGAAATAATGGCTCTTGGTACGAACCACCTGTGGAGCTAATTAGTTGGGGTAAAACATTCCGAGAGTATATTTCACATTGATATTTTACCTAACCATAATATTAGATTAAGGAAATCCATTTGATATTTAAGTTACATTTTAGCTTTCTAGTAAGTTTATACTCTAAGATACTGACTGTTTCTATTGTGTTACTGTAGTAACCTCTCGGGGATAAACCCAGGAGACTGTGTGAGTTTTAAGCTCCAATATCCCACTGTCACTGAAAGAAAGAAAGACTTGCATTTCTATAGCGCCTTTCATGACCACCAGACGTCCCAAAGCACTTTACAGCCAATGAAGTACTCTTTGAAGTGTAGTCACTGTTGTAATGTGGGAAACGCGGCAGCCAATTTACGCACAGCAAGCTCCCACAAACAGTAATGTGATGATGACCAGATAATCTGTTTTTGTTATGCTGATTGAGGTATAAATATTGGTTAGGTATTTAAAACATAGTTTATCTGTAGATACGGACCAACCACCCTGGTCTTTGAACAAGACATTCGCTCTCACTAATTCCATTATTAAGCTATTTTAATTTTTGTAACTGAGATAAATTTCAGGGTCATACACTTTGCAAACTCATGTTGTTTGTTTCCACTTTTTAGCCTTGGGTTTTGTCCAACACGGAGCCAAAATAGAAATATGGAGTATCTGAAGCGATACTGAACAGGAACAGTAAAAATAGCATCAGGCAGACTTAATTCACAACTTTTTTTTCCTCTTCTCATCGAATCCTAGAATGATACAGCACAGAAGGAGGCCATTCAGCCCATTGTGCCTGTGCTGGCTCTTTGGTAGAGCTATCCAATTAGTCCTGCTCACTTGTTCTTTCCCCACATTCTAGCAAATTCTTCCTTTTCAATTATTTATCCAATTCCCTTTTGAAAGTTATTATTGAATCTGCTTCCACTGCCCTTTCAGGCAGTGTATTCCCAATCATACAACTCGCCGCATAATTTTTTTCCCCTATGTCGCCTCTGGTTCTTTTGCCAATTACCTTAAATCTGTGTCCTCTGGTTACTGACCCTTCTGCCACTGGAAACAGTTTCTCCTTATTTACTCTATCAAAACCCTTCAAGAATTTGAACAACTCTATCAAATCACCCCTTAACCGTCATGTTCTGCAATCTTTTGCACTGTGAATTGTCCCGCTCCTCCTCATCAACAACTTCTGTTATATAGTGCCGTTCATGTACAATATGTCCTAAGGCATTTTACGAGGAAGGGGCGAGAGGGAAGAAGAAAAACGATTGATAAAAAGAATGAAGGAACAGATGCTCACATTAAAATACAATTCCAGCATGTGAGTTGAATGAGACAGGACAAGAGTCAATTGTTTTGTGAACTGACGTATCAATGGGGAAAGATGCATAGAGTCGTAGAGTCATAATGGCACAGAAGGAGGCCATTCAGCCCACCGAGTCCGTGCTGGCTTTCTGAAGAGCAATCCGGTCAGTCCCATTCCCCCGCTCTATCCCTGTAGCCCTGCAAGTTTATTTCCCTCAAGTGCCTATCCAGCCTCCCCTTGAAAACATTGAGTGTCTCCGCTTCCACCACTTCCGTCGGCAGCGAGTTCCAGATCATCACCACTCGCTGCGTAAAAAAGTTTTTCCTCACATCCCCCCTGTATCTCTTGCCCAAAATCTTAAATCTGTGTCCCCTAGTCCTTGTACCATCAACTAGTGGGAACAGCCTTTCTTCCAATGAAGAAACACACAGAGCTTCCAACTTTTCTGAGGAATCATTCTCTTGATATATTAGTTAAACATTCAAAAGGTAAACCAGTGTAAACCGCCACCCATTAACCAGTGTATCAAATTGAAATGGAGGGAGTATTGCAACCAAATGGAAGGAGAATAGAAAGCCCGTGGTGGGTTAGGACACCTCTTTGATTTGGGTTTGAATCCAGCACAGACTGATTAGAACAAATGACACCTTTCGGTCTCTCTGATGACGTCCTAAATGAGACGGGTTTGGTCGCTCTCAACCCCATTTCCCACCAGGTGAAAGTGACAGAACTGTGCATTATTAAGCTTAAACTGGCAGCAGTGTTGCATTGGACGGAGAAATAACTTAATCTTAAGTTTTGTCTCTGTTTCAAGTTTCAGTTATAGTCGTCATCGGAAATATTATCCTGACTTATTGATGAAAGTACAATCATTTTCATCCCCAGTCCGAGAGGACACAAGGCGGCGTGACAAATAGAAATGTCACACTGTGCAGCATGGACTGTTTTACTGGGTGATATTGGTTGTTGAAGGCTAGTACAGTACAAGGAGCTTCACTCTTTCTGACTTGTACCATCTCCTACCTGGGAATAGGTGATGCAAATGCGGAGCTCAAAGGGTTGAGAGGCTGGCCTAGAATGTGCTTTCAAAATAATGGTGAGTTTAATGGTGCTCACCGTTATTAATGTGCAAATCGTTCGGCAACTTGTTGCGTGGAAGAGATACCCCGTGAGTGGCGAATCGCCAGAAGTTGCTGGACAACTTGCGGAAGCGGCAGCTCACCATCAACCTCATGCGTTTCATCGGGTTGCTGCACTTGTGTAATAATAACCCATTAAACTCACCGCAGAAAGCCAGGGCTGATAATTAACAGGGTAAGTACCTTTCTCACGAGGAGATTTATGTTCCTGTAATGCCGCTCAACCTCTCCGGCCCAGAAAGGGAACAATTGAAACTGTGAAGTCTCATTCCTGCAGGTAGTAAATTGTTCTTCAGAGATTTTTAAAATTTAAATTTTGAAATGTTTTTTCCTTACTTTTCCTTTCTGTCTCTTTTCTTTTCTTTTTCTCTTGCTCTTAATCCAATCTTTATTTCGCTTTCTGTACCTGATTTGACTCTAATTCACCCTCCTTCTCCATCATTCCTCTGTTTCTTTCAATCTCAGCGGTTAAGGAGTTAGACTGTGGGTCCCATCGTCCACTGAGGTCCCAAAAGCCCCTTTGCCCTCGCCATGCCCATTATGAGCTCGCACTTCCAGCAAGTTACAGGGCAAAAACATTCTTGAGCTGAAGGGCGAGGGATAAAGTCGAACAGGGCACGCCTCTAGACACAAAAGGCATCAAGGGGAATGGGGAGAGAGCGGGAATATGGTATTGAGATAGAGGATCAGCCATGATCATATTGAATGGTGGAGCAGGCTTGAAGGGCCGAATGGCCAACTCCTGCTCTTATTTTTCTATGTTTCTATGAGATGCCTCACTCCAGCAAAATCTGGGCCAATGTTTCATTCCTCAACCATCCACATTGATGAGCACAGGGAAAAAAAAAAGCAACAAAATTAAAATAATAATATGCCTGGTGATTTATTTTGTGAGCTATGTACCATTCACAGTTTTTAAGCCTTTTCTTCCCCCCCCCCCCGCTATCTAGAAACGTACCATACTGCTCTCCAGGGCATGTACACGACCAGCTGGATACGTTAGAAATAATTCCGCTTCAGGCATCGACTATACTTTTCTTGACCCCCCGATTACAAACCAACCGTGATAATTAACCATTGAACCAGACCAAGCCAGAAGAGAAAAGAGCCACAAGCTGCTGCTCTTGGGATAAAGTACAGGATTTGCTGGTGCATCAACCCCCAGCACTCCCCACCACCTCCTCCAACTTCAGGTCCATATGAACTCGGGGCTGGAATGACGAAAGAGATGAAGATCAATGAGGGAACATACACAAGAGAAGTTTATAATACATTACTGTGGAGGGAGCTATAATTGATTTGGCTGTTGATGGGACACTTTACTGCTTTCTGTTCTATTGATTTAGTTTTAATTGTAATAAATGAATTCATTGAATTAAATATTTTATGCAATGCCTCTTTGTGATTTTTTTTTAAATACCTCAGGCTACCAAGGTTGTAAAAAGAAGAGACCAAACCTGCTTAAAGTTTTATTACATTCCTACTCTTAAATCTTGCCAAACATTCCTCTTCATTCTAAAGACGTGACGGTCTTGATTTGTCCCCATCTTTTGATGTTACTGAGCTCCCTGCTTTTGGATCAGCAATTTACGACAAACAGGAATTTTGTGCTTGCCTGCCACAAAACATCGGCCCCGAATTTATGACAGCGGCAACGCTTTGCTTGCCTGCAAAGGAAAAAAAAGAAATCTTCACAGCACGGGCAGCTGTAATTGTTTCCTTTCCCCCCCATCACGAGTGCAAATGTAGGCAAGAGTAAATTCTGCCTGCATCAGGAGGCAAATTGCTACTGGCCCCGAATTTGCGGCCGGAGGCGTATCTCCGGCGTGCGCCTCCGACCCGCAAAATATTTCCGCAACTTACCTCCTGGCGCCACAGCTACAGACAGTTCCCTATCTCGGGCCTGCGGGCGTAGGCCTGCGTAAAGGCCCACGCATCCCGGGGACGCAGGCGGTTCGCAAGCGTCTCTGGCCTCACGCGGGCCAGCCTGACAAATTAAAAAGGGGGAATTGCTATGATGCTTACGGGGGTTCCATTTACGTACGGAATCCCCGTTAGCATATTAGAAATCCCCAAATAAATAAGAATTCACACCACTTAAATAAAAATAAATGTTCCCGTGTTCAAAATGAATGAAAAGACCCTTTAATTAAGCGCTTAAGATAAAAAATTTATTTTTTGAAAAATAAATGTAAACATTTTACAACAGGCCAAAATGTACCTAAATTAATTTTAAATAAATGTGTCTGTTTTAATCATTTAAAACATTTTTATTTCAGCATTTATTTTAACGCTGACGCTGGTAAAAGTCGGCCTCACCGGGCGCAAGGCTTTCGCGGGCATTCGCTGGGCCGTAGTTGGGCAAATAGCCCGACCGACCCCGGCGCCAGCACAAGTGTTTTTGCAGCGGATGCGAGCGACCTGTCAGCGCGAAACTTGACAGATCGCAAGTCCCGCACGCGCAGAACTCGGAACTTGCGGGGCCTTTCAGAAGGCTTCCGGCGGCGGGCACTGTCGGAACCACCGTGATTTCAGGCCCGTCACGCTTGCGCGAGCTCTCATCGCATCCCTGGGCGCAGGCCGCAAATATTGCCCGGGGACAATACAGGCCAAAGAAAAAACCTCACTCAAAATAACCAGGACAAGTTCTTGCATGGAATGGGAGCGCCGTTCTTTCACCTGGTGTGACATTGGCTGCAACCTGGTCCGGAGAGGGGGCTGAAAAATCTCCTCACTCTATTTTTAATGATCGTCAGGAGTCACCAGCAGAATGAATTCTGACAGCGCCAATCCATTTTCCAGTCTATATTAATCCACAGAACACCGCTCGTCCCTTCAAATCCAAGGCGAACTGACAGTAATTCACCAACCTGGTGCTGAAAGGCCACAGACACTGGAGAAGCAGCTTGCTGCTTGCTCCGTGGTGGAGCTTATCTGCCAGTGGCTGCAGTGGCAAGCTTTCGAAGAGTAACTCTGCAAGGCGCCCAACTTCGAGCGGAGCTAACCTGATGCGTTTGAGGGGAAGCTAGATGAGTGCACGGAGGAGAAAGGAACAGAAGGTTATGCCGATAGCGTGAGACGGAGTAGGGTGGGGAAGAGGCTCGTGTGGAGCATAAACGCCGGCACAGTGGCCAGTATCGGTGCTGTAAATTCTACGCAAGTCTATGTAACCCAACAGTATTCGATGCCAGTTCTGACGAAGGGTCATCGACCTGAAACGTTGACTCTGTTTCTCTCTCTCCACAGATGCTGCCTGACCTGCTGAGTGTCTCCAGCATTTTCTGTTTTTATTTCAGATTTCCAGCATCCGCAGTATTTTGCTTTGGTATTAGTATTCGATGCCAGTACTGAGGACAAAGTTCAAAAATATTCCACCCAGCCTAAGAAATCCTGAAGCATAAAGAGGGCTCGTGAACCAGTTGAAGGTGGCTCAGTTGATGCCCAGTTGTTTGAGACGATGCCAACTCATTTCCAATTAGGCAGGAGTCCAAAACCATAAAAAGCGCCCATAACTTGGCACTAAAATGCTACTGAAATCTTACTCATAGGTACTGACATGAATCTTGTCATTCATGTATGAAGTAATACTGGACGGCCTGCTGGTGGCGCTGTCCAGGGAGAGTATAAATACTCGGGCATGGGCCCAGCTTGCTTAGGACATTCCTCAACAGGAACTAGTGAAGGACACAACTAGATCTCCATGTTGAAAAACAGTTGATTAAAGCTTTGTTTAATGCTTAGACCAAGTGCCTAGTAGGTTTCTTACGTCAGGTACTACAAGAATGTCCATGCCCGAGTATTTATACTCCCCCTGGACAGCGCCACCAGCAGGCCGCCCAGAATTACTTCATACATGAATGACAAGATTCATGTCAGTACCTATGAGTAAGATTTCAGTAGCATTTTAGTGCCAAGTTATGGGCGCTTTTTATGGTTTTGGACTCCTGCCTAATTGGAAATGAGTTGGCATCGTCTTCTAAGGATGGGCTTAAGGTGCATTTGTTGGATAAGTGCTCAAGCCTGTTCTCTCGATGTGTGACCTTTGAAGTATTTTTCCCCACCTTATTTTTATATTTCCCATCCTGCCCCTCCCCACCACCCCCGTCACCCCGTGCTGACCTCTAACCTCCCAGAGGGAAGACAGGCATTACTCCCTGGCATCTTCCAAAAGTCCCTCTTGAGCGGGTCCTGCTGGAAGGTGCCCGTGATTGCCAAGACTCGCCCTCTGATTTTCCCTCTTTCTCACCAGAGAAGCACGATTGGCATCGAGAGCTTCTTGTGTGTGGACTCACGTGCTGCCGAAGCCTTGCTGTACCATTCCACGGCGCGGAGCCTCTCGAACATTTCAATGAGCAGTATCATTGCTCGTCTGCCACCCCCTCATCTCGAGGCATCATCTTTGCAGAACTGTAGACTTTCCATTTGTCTAACATATAATCAAATACAATTTCACTGAAGCAAAACAAGTATATTTTATTCTAGTGGTAGGTGCAATAAAGAATGGACCAAAAATCAATTTTGAAACATAATATGACACTATTGCACTAAACATCCTGGGCAGTGGCAACATGAAAACATCATCATTTTAAAGGGCAGAGGTGGGATATGGGGGTGGGACCCAGATATGCCTGAGCGTTCCTGGCGTTCTGTGTTACTAAGGACCTCTAGAGGATTGCATTACTGAACGCCTGCAGATACAAAAGCTGGGCAATTTTTACATTTTGCTTTGAGTTCCCACGGGATTGCGGGCCCGCTTATGTTGTGTCACGGAGCCGTTGTGAAGTCCCTCCCCCTCACCTGAGGCAGGAGTCTCACTGGTGCATCAGGTGGTTCTTGCCACATGTAAAGCTCCCGGATCTGAAGATATCCCAACTGAAGATCCATCCCCAGAAAGCCTCCCCAGGAATTTCGGGGCTCACTGACTAATCTACGCTTAAATAGATTAAGAAAACATTTAAAAGAAGGAACTTCCACTTATGTAGTCCCTTATCATGTCCTCAGGACACCCCAAAGCATCCAATGAATGACCTTTGAACCGTAGTCACTGTTGGTACGTGGGCAAGCCCGGTAGCCAATTTGCGCACAGCAAGGTCCCACAAATAGCAATGAGATGAATGACCAGTTGTGTTGATGTGGAGGGCGGAATATCAGCCAGGTAATATTGAAATAGTGCCAATGAGATCTTTTACGCCCACCTGAACAAGCAAACAGAGCTTTGGTTAAACGTCTCATCCACAAGATGGTACCTCCAATAATGGAGGAGTCCCTCAGAACTGCCAGCCTAGACAATGTGTTAAAGCCCTAAAGCAGGGTTTTCAACCCACAACCTTCTGACTCAGAGGCAAGAGTGCTCCCAAATCAGACAAGCAGGCATTTATATCCCAGCACCGTTACATTTCAGCAGTTAAATTTAACCTGGAGATGTTGGGAGGGGAAATAAAAAGAAATCCGTTTTATTCTAACTCTCGCATACTCTTCCCGTGCCTTCCTTAACCTGAAATATTTGTCATTAAGATAGTTTCTCATCTATATGGAGTCACCCAAACTGGCAGCTCCTGGCTGGGTATCTCCTGAACTTCCTCCTGTTGATAATATCTGAAATGTTTTCTGAGGAGAGAGACGCAATCCAAGGAATCAAAAAAAGCGAGAACGCGAAGACAAAAATAATTTGGCCAGCCAAGAATCAGCAGACAATAAAAAAGGGATTTAGCTATGATTACATTTTTGTTCCTTTTCGTATATTTCTCCCCTTCCCGTCAATCATCCGCCAACCAGTTTGCACCGAGGATTTAATTCCTGGGTAAAATTTATGCGTGATATTGTTTGAGAGGGGGGTTGGTCAATTTTACGTTCATCGAGGTAAAGGATATTAGTGTTCCCACGACCAGCAGATAATGCCAGCATCAAGCACTCCCAGGCCAGGTAGAGCCTGGCCAAATGCAGAATAGAGCTTCCTCTACTCTGCCTGGTTAAGAACAAAAATCACTTAAGGTTGCATTTAAATTCTAACTGTGGCATTTCTGTGGTGCAGCTAGACTTTTGCAGCTGCTACAATTATAGTGGAAATGCAGCCTGAATCTGGTGTTAGGACCAAACTTGATAGTGAAGTGAGGCGGGACAAGGCTCCACTTTGCTCGAGAATCAGATCAGGCTTTAACAACAATATGCATTTATATATATTTCTTTATTCGTTCATGGGATGTGGACTTCACTGGCAAGGCCAGCATTTATTGCCCACCCCGAGTTGCCCTTGAGAAGGTGGTGGTGAGCAGCCTTCTTGAACCGCTGCAGTCCGTGTGGTGAAGGTACTCCCACAGTGCTGTTCGGGAGGGAGTTCCAGGATTTTGACCCAGCGACAATGAAGGAACGGCCGATATACTTCTAAGTCAGGATGGTGTGTGACTTGGAGGGGAACTTGGAGATGATGGTGTTCCCGTGCACCTGCTGCCCTTGTCCTTCCAGGTGGAAGAGGTCGCGGGTTTGGGAGGTGCTGCCGAAGAAGCCTTGGCGAGTTGCTGCAGTGCATCCTGTAGATGGTACACACTGCAGCCACGGTGCACTGGTGGTGGAGGGAGTGAATGTTTAAGGTGGTGGATGGGGTGCCAATCAAGTGGGCTGCTTTGTCCTGGATGGTGTCGAGCTTCTTGAGTGTTGTTGGAGCTCCACTCATCCAGGCAATATAGCGCCTTTAACGTAGTAAAACATCCCAAGGCGATTCACAGGAGCGATTGTCAAACTAAAATTTGACACCGAGGCCACATAAGGAGATATTAGGGCAGGTGACCAAAAGCTTGGTCAAAGAGGTAGGTTTTAAGGAACGTCTTAAAGGAGAAGAGGCAGAGAGGAAGGGAATTCCAGAGCTTAAGGCCGAGGCAGCTGAAGGCACGTCCGCCAATGGTGGAGCGATGGAAATCGGGGGACGCGCAAGAGGCTGGAATTGGAGGAGCGCAGAGATCTCGGAGGGTTGTAGAGCTGGAGGGAGCGGCGAGGCTATGGAGGGATTTGAAAAAAGGGTTGAAGATTATAACTACAGATTTACTCGATGCAATTTGAGTATGTGTGCAAAGCAAAAAACTTTTTTTTTAACAAATGCTAAATCTTTGGTATAAATGCACCGTCAAATGGAACGATAAAGAAGTGGAAGCTGCAGCTCACTGCTGAATGATATTGGTGCCAGCGGGCCTGTTTTATTCCTTTGCAGTACTGCAACTGTCCACTGGAGGGTGCAGTAAACTAAAAGCCTTGTCACACAGGTGTGACATTACCCGATCAATAACCGGCCCAGTTCTTCTATTGATCCTAAACCAACCTTTATATGGAAACTTGTATTTTTCAATTTGACCTTTCATTTTCAGTGCAACGACTGAAGAGCCATTGCTCCTTGTTTCAAATTTTCACAAAAAAAAAAATTGGTTTGGAACACTTTTCAATCAGAGAGAGAATTGAGATTCTCAAGAGCACTCCCGCTGTGAATCCTTTCATGTGAGATTGCGGTGAATCACTTTGATTTACCCGAGCATATAACACAAGTTAAAATAGTCCCATTTCACTCCTCTTTGCTTCAGAATCAGGTCAGGCCTCAACCTACAAATTCACTCAGCACAAGTCGAGTATCAATGTGAATTTTAAATATGCCATTATTTTAGTTGGAACACATTCTACCCGGACTGCTTGCATGTAACCAGGGGCCAGATCCATTATATTTTATTACCTGGGAATCGATTGGCAGGTCAGTTATGGGCTCTTATTGAAATGCTACAATAGCAGGTAAAGAGCCCCCAACAGAAAACAATGTTTTACTTATTTTCTTATTGCTTCAGTAACGCGAAGCAGCCTTAAAGGGATATTTTCAGTCTCAGCCGTGGCTCAGTGGGTAGCACACTCGCCTCTGAGCATCCAGAAGGTTGTCGGTTTAATTCCCACTCCAGGGACTTGAGCACAAAAATGGGACGTAAGCAGTGCTGAGGGAGTGCTGCACTGTCGGAGGTGCCGTCTTTCAGATGAGACGTTAAACCGAGGCCCCGTCTATTCTCTCAGGTGGACATAACTCAATCAACATCACGAAAACAGATTATCTGGTCATTATCACATTGCTGTTTGTAGGATCTTGCTGTGCACAAATTGGCTGCTGTGGGGGTGATTTTGCCAGCCCTGGGGAGGCGGGACTGCCGGGAAAATGGCAGAATCTGGGGGCAAGTACCCAAACCGCCTCCGTGCCATCTTCCCAGGAGGCGGGTACCTGACCCACGCTGGGAGCCGTCTCCTCGAGGCGGGAAGGGGATTACTGCCTGTTAACAGGCAGTTTTTTTTGAGAATCCCTATTTTGAGTCCTGAAGTGTGGGCTTCCCGATGGCTCCGAACCTCGCCAGGGACAGCGAGGCGGGCCGTGGGTCTGTGGGGGTCGGAGGGGCCGAGATGTCCGGTGTGCAGGTGAGTGATGGATGCATGTGTGCAGAGGTAAGTGTGTGAGGTGAGTCTAAAGTGTTTTAATAAGTTTTACTTACCTTTACTTCTTCCTGCAGGCTTCTTCCTCCCTTCAGGTCTCGGGAGTCCCTCAGCTCACCGGCACAGAAAGCAGAATGGCCGCTGAACTGTCAAAAGCTGCAGCCTTCTGCTTTCTGCTCAGGAGAGCTCTCCAACTCAGCCTGAGTGACTGGACTGAACTTAGAGGACAGATTGTCAGTGTTTGACAGCTTCACAGTGCCGTCAAACGCTGACATTTCTTCTGTCAAAAGCTCTTGGCAGATGAAACGTCACTCGCTGACGTCACCAGTAACCGGCTTCCCCTTAATTGGCCTGCTGAGCCCGCTGGGCGGGCTTAACAAGGTCAATCAAGGGAAAATAGCGTGGGTTGGCCACAAGTCGATGGAGGCGGGACTAAACCCCGACAAGTGGGAGTCCCGCCTCCAAAAGCTCCCCATTGGCAATATCCAGCCCTGTGTTTCCTACATTACAACAGTGACTACACTTCAAAAAGTACTTCATTGGCTGTAAAGCTCTTTGGGATGTCCTGTGGTTGTGAAAGGTGCTATAGAAATGCAAGTCTTTCATTTTTCTTTCTATTGTCATTATGTAAAAAAAAATATTGCCATTTAAAGGGGCATTGTCGTCATGTGAAAAACCATATTGCAGTGCCGACTATCTCAACACTGCACCGATTAGGCAGATATCACAAGCTACTCGAGGCTAGCCAGTAACTCATGGAATTAAAAGAGAAGTTGTTGACGGCGAATACAAGTTCAACTAAGCTAATAAAGGTGACAGGTACTGGTTGACATGAAAAGGCCTGGTGACTGTCTTGATAAGGGTGAAGGCGTAGAGAGATTGGGGCGTTCTTTGTAAAGATATGATAAAAACACGAAATTGCCAAAAGGGCAGAGAGCGAAGGAGTCATAGAGTCATAACGGCACAGAAGGAAGCCATTCGGCCCATCGAGTCCATGCCAGCTCTCTGTAGAGCAATCCAGTCAGTCCCATTCCCCCCGCTCTATCCCCGTAGCCCTGCAAGTTTATTTCCCTCAAGTGCCTATCCAGTCTCCCCTTGAAAACGCTGAGTGTCTCCGCTTCCACCACTTCCGTCGGCAGCGAGTTCCAGGTCCTCACCACTCGCTGCGTAAAAAAGTTTCCCCTCACATCCCCCCTGTATCTCTTGCCCAAGACCTTAAATCTGTGTCCCCCTAGTCCTTGTACCATCAACTAGTGGGAACAGCCTTTCCCCGTCTAGCCTATCCAAACCCATCATAATCTTGTACACCTCTATCAAATCAGCCCTCAACCTCCTTTGCTCTAATGAAAACAAATCCAGCTTCTCCAACCTGTCCTTGTAGCTAAGATCCCCCGTCCCCGGAACCATTCTGGTAAATCTCCTCTGCACCCTCTCAAGGGCCTTCACATCCTTCCTAAAGTGTGGTGACCAGAACTGGTTGCAATACTCCAGTTGTGGCCTAACCAGCGCTTTATAAAGGTTCAGCATAACTTCTCTATTTTTGTACTCAATACCTCTATTTATGAAGCCCAAGATCCCATATGTTTTGCCACTCTCTCAATATGTCCTGCCACCTTCAGGGACCTATGCACATTAACTACCAGGCCCCTCTGTCCCTGCACACTCTTTAAAACTGTGCCATTAAGTGTAAATTGCCTCTCCCTGTTCCTTCTGCCAAAATGCATCACCTCACACTTCTGTGTATTAAATTCCATCTGCCACTTGTCTGCCCATTCTGCCAGCTTTTCTATGTCCTGTTGCAGTCGATTGGTATCATCCTCACTGTTTGCCACACCCCCAAGTTTGGTGTCATCGGCAAATTTAGAAATTCTACTTTGTATTCCAATATCCAGGTCATTTATATATATCAAAAAAAGCAGTGGCCCCAGCACTGACCCTTGGGGAACACCACTGTCTACCATCCCCCAGTCTGAAACACAGCCATTTATCACAACTCGCTGTCTTCTGTCCTTAAGCCAATTCCTTATCCAAGCTGCCACTGACCCACCTATTCCATGAGCCTCAATTTTGTTAACCAGCCTTCTACGTGGTACTTTGTCAAACGCCTTCCGAAAATCCATGTCATCGATATAGATGCATAGGAACTGGACAGGCCAGTCCTGACCAGGGGTTGCACTTAAATCATTAACCTTTCTTTGAAATGCCGATTCATTTGCTGCTACTTCCAGCATTTCTGTATTTACGACTAGTTCCTTTTATCTTCCTGTTATTCTGCTCTCTGTTCCTTCCTGATGTTCTTGTTCTCTCCATTGCTCTCGCACTCATTCTCAAATGATCTAAGCTGTGTCTTTCTCTGCCTTTCCTCTCCATCAGTTTGTTCGTTCTTCCTAGCAGCTTCTTCTCTTCCGACTTTCTATTGTGTGTCAGCCGTGGCTCAGTTGGTAGCACTCTCGCCTCCTGACTCATAAGGCTGTGGGTTCAAGTCCCACTCTACTGCCTCGAGCACAAAAGCTAGGCTGACACTCCAGTGCAGTGCTGAGGGAGTGCGGCACTGTCGGAGGTGCCGTCTTTCAGATGAGACGTTAAACTGAGGCCCCGGCTGCCCTCTCAGGTGGATGTAAAAGATCCCATGGTACTATTTCTAAGACGACCAGGGCAGTTCTGGCTAATATTATTCCTCAACCAACATATCTATAGCAGATTATCTGATCATTATCACATTGCTGTTTGTGGGAGCTTGCTGTGCGCAAATTGGATGCTATGTTTCTTACATTACAACAGTGACTGCGCTTCCAAAGTACTTCATTGCCTGTAAAGTGGTTTGGGATGTCCATGAGGTCGGGAAAAGTGCTATTTAAATGCAAGTTCTTTCTTTTCTTCCTTATCTATTGCTATTACCTGAACTAGATATTTGTGTCTCTTGCACATACGATATATTTACTTCAGTAGCTGAGAAGGCAGACCGAGCTAACACTAGATGGGATGAGGTTTGGTTTTGAATTGCTAAGCACCTTTAGTCCTCGGCACAGTGAACTCACAGACCAATGGTTACGATCAGATAGCTCAAACGGTACATCTTTTCTCTGTGTGATAACGCAAGAATATGAACACGCTGCACGATAAGAAAGAAAGAAGGGCTTCCATTTCTACAGCACCTTTCACAACCACTGGACGTCCCAAAGCACTTTACAGCCAATGAAGTACTTTTTGAAGTGTTGTAATGTAGGAAACGCAGCAGCCAATTTGCGCACAGCAAGCTCCCACAAACAGCAATGTGATAATCTGTTTTTAGTGATGTTGATTGAGGGATAAATATTGGCCAGGACACCAGGGAGAACTCCCCTGCTCTTCTTCGAAATAGTGCCGCGGGATCTTTTACATCCCTCTGAGAGAGCAGGCGGGGCCTCGGTTTAATGTCTCATCTGAAAGACGGCACCTCTGACAGTGCAGCACTCCCTCAGCACTAGATTTTTGTGCTGAATTCTCTGGAATGGGACTTGAACCCACAACCTTTCTGATTTGGAGAGGCGAGTACGCTACCCACTGAGCCACTGACGGACACACAATCCCACATCGGTGGCTTGCGCGACTTGATTTAAATAGACTCTGCATTCTGTCCTGCAGCCAAGGGCAGAACTTTGCTCCCTGCAGGCTTCTGTTTTTTCTAACCTTCTCAAAGCAGTTCGCTCCCCGACTTGACTTTATGTGTTGTGATTTTTAAAAGCCTCTCGCGCTGTGTCGAAAAGCCTATCCTTCTTCTACTCTCCAACACGGATCGAAGGGTTTTCCAACACAATGGTGAGAGGTGTCTTGCTGAACATCCAGACAAATTAACAAGTCACCTATTGTTTAAGACAACTTGCATTGATCGAATGCAATTAACGCAGTAAAACGTCCCGAAGCATTTCACAGGAGCACGATCAGATAAATTAAAAATTGATGCCGAGCCACATATGGCGATATTAGGGCAGATGACCAAAACCTTGGTCAAAGAGGTCGGCTTTAAGGAATGTCTTAAAGGAGGGGAGAGAGGTTGCAAAGTGGAGAGGGCATTCCAGAGCTTAGGGCCTTTGCAGCTGAAGGCTTGCATTTCTATAGCGCCTTTCATGACCACCGGACGTCTCAAAGCTCTTTACAGCCAATGAAGTACTTTTTGAAGTGTAGTCACTGTTGTAATGGAGAAAACGCAGCAGCCAATTTGCGCACAGTAAGCTCCCACAAACAGCAATGTGATAATGACCAGATAACCTGTTTTAGTGATTGAGGGGTAAATATTGGACCGGACACCAGGGATAACTCTTTTTCAAAATAGGGCCATGGGATCTTTTATGTCCACCTGAGAGAGCAGACGGGGCCTCGGTTTAATATCTCATCTGAAAGACGGCCCCTCCAACAGTGCAGCACTCCCTCAGCACTGCACTGGAGTATCAGCCTAGATTTTTGTACTCAAGTCCCTGGAGTGGGACTCTGAACCTCACGACCTTCTGACTCAGAAGCGAGAGTGCTACCCACTGAGCCACAGCCGACACAGGAGCATTTTAAGGAGCGTCTTAAAAGAGAGGAGAGAGGTAGAGAAGCAGAGAGGTTTAGGGAGGGAATTCCAGAGCTTGAGGCCTCGGCAGCCGAAGGCACGGCCGCCAATGGTGGGGCGAAGGAAGTGGGGGATGTGCAAGAGGCCAGAGTTGGAGGAGCGCAGAGATCTTGGAGGATTGTAGGGCTGGAGGAGGTTACAGAGATAGA
This sequence comes from Squalus acanthias, assembly GCA_030390025.1. Taxonomy (NCBI): domain Eukaryota; kingdom Metazoa; phylum Chordata; class Chondrichthyes; order Squaliformes; family Squalidae; genus Squalus; species Squalus acanthias. Next base: position 89,839,644 of record CM059437.1, on the reverse strand, counting down.
CAGCGGTGAGGCCATGGAGGGACTTGAACAAGAGGACGAGCATTTTAGAATCGAGGCGTTCGTGGACCAGGAATCAACTTTAGTGAGAATACACATTGTGTTTAGAAATGTCAACATTAGTAGTAACTTTTGTTTTTCTATTTACTTTCTATGGAAAATGGTCTGAAAAAGAAAATCCAGCAACGTGACAGAGGTCATCAGAGCTGAGCCTGGTCCTCACCACCCAGTTTTTCAACAGTCAGTTGGATGCCAGTCAGTTAGTAGAATGTCTGATGGCACGCCAGGTCAGGGACAGAGATGGCAAGTGTAGAGCCCCCATCACTGCCCCAGCAGGGTTCAGCTCACCCAAGACAGAACAACAACTACTCGCATTTATATCGCCACTTTAACATAGTAAAACATCCCAAGAGCTTCACAGGAGCGATTATCAAACAAAATTTGACACCGAGCCACATAAGGAAATATTAGGACAGGTGACCAAAAGCTTGGTCAAAGAGGTAGGTTTTAAGGATCGTATTAAAGAAGGAGAGAGAGGTGGAGAGGTTTAGAGAGGGAATTCCAGAGCTTAGGGCTGAGATAGCTGAAGGCACGGCCGCCAATGGTGGAGCGATTAAAAATTGGAGATGCGCAAGAGGCCAGAATTGGAGGAGCGCAGAGATCTCGAGGGTTGTGGGGCTGGAGGAGGTTACAGAGATAGGGATGGGGCGAGGCCATGGAGGGATCTGAACATGAGGATGAGAAGGGGGATTGAACCTGGTGTCTGTGACTCAGTACCACACTGGGCAATGCATTAATCACTGAGACTTTGAAGGACTTTGGATAATGCTGCAATCATTTTATTCAAATAGTATATTCCAATGACATATCCAGATGGTCCTTATCCATTGATGGATGATAGGAACGCAGTGTCATTTCAGGTTAATTCAATAATCTTCTCACGCATTTACTTGTATAATGCCATCAAATGTCCATTTAATTGCTTAATTGACAGCCCAAAAATTACAAATGCAGTCACTGCAAAGTCCTTTTCTCTTGCAATCACATTAAACATTTTTTTTTAAACCTAAATTTATTCTACTGTGGCAACATTTTAATCAAAATGTGCTGGGTTCAATACAATAATAACCTGCACTCAATTAATTACGATCGGTGATGAATTTGCCACACAATACAGGACGACGTATGCACAGATATGATAACCTGACTGGGTGATGTTACGCATAGGATGGAAATCAAGTCATATTTAACTTGTGATTTGCATACTTAATGTACAAAGACGTGAACTTTCAAATTCCATAAAAGAAAGTTATGCTGGCCTGTTACTTCGTATTAAAGGAGCACTAGCTTCCTGCTATATGAAATTACTGTTGGTGATATAGCTAAGAACATAAGACCATAAGAAATAGGAGCAGGAGTAGGCCATTCGGCCCCTCGAGCCTGCTCCGCCATTCAATAAGATCATGGCTGATCTGATCTTGGCCTCAACTCCACTTTCCTGCCCACTCCCCATAACCCTTGACTCCCTTACCTTTCAAAAATCTGTCTAACTCCGCCTTGAATATATTCAATGACTCCGCCTCCACAGCTCTCTGGGGGAAGAGAACTACAAACCCTTAATCGCTTTGTGTGACACTCCTCTCATCTAACGGAGCGTTCAGTCATTTCTCGAGTAAAGCGGCAAATCTTTTTTCATTTGTTTAACCAGCCTAACGCAACGCTGTAAGCTGAACTGATGCGCACGATCATGTCATTTGCATTTGAAGCCATCGTTAATAAATTGACTTTATGGCTCTTCTGCCATTTCCCCTTCCCAGCGCACCTAAAAAAAAATATTGCCTTTAACTTTTCAGGAACGGATTGCCCCTTTAATACCGGCACTGCCATGCGTGTGCGCTTAGTTTCTGCTCATTGACTTTTCATTTCTGGTGAAGTAGTTAAAGTTACTGGCCTAGAAATGCAAAAGAAGAGAAAGACTTGCATTTCTATAGCGCCTTTCATGGCCACCGGACTTCTCAAAGCGCTTTACAGCCAATTAAGTACTTTTTTTCAAGTGTAGTCCCTGCTGTAATGTAGGAAACGCGGCAGCCAATTTGCGCACAGCAAGCTCCCACAAACAGCAATGTGATAATGAGCAGATAATCTGTTTTTAGTGATGTTGATTGAAGGGTAAATATTGGCCGGGACACCGGGGAGAACTCCAGTGTCATGGGATCTTTTACGTCCACCTGAGAGAGCAGACGGGGCCTCGGCTTAACGTCTCATCCGAAAGACGGCACCTCCGACAGTGCAGCACTCCCTCAGCACTGCACTGGAGTGTCAGCCTGGATTTTTTTGTGCTCGAGTCCCTGGAGTGGGACTTGAACCCACAACCTTCTGACTCAGAGGTGAGGGTGCTACCCACTGAGCCACAGCTGAGAAAAAGAAAATTGTCACTTTACTCGAGAAATGACTGAACTCTCCATTAAATTAAAGGAACGTAATACAAAGGCATTGCACAATGCGCAGTGCCCTTTCTTAGGCTGCTGAATGGTCTCCTAAGTCTCCAATATGGTGGGCAGGTAGCACACGCTCATTACAAGCCGAACATGCGCCACCCGCCATATTGGTAAAAACCAAAAAAAACGACATGCCCGAAACAAGTGTTAGACCCTTTGCATTTATTTAATTCCTTTTGGGATGTGGGTGCCGCTAGCGCGATTGGCATTCATTGCCCATCCCCACTTGCCCTTGAGAAGGTGGTGGTGAGCCGCCTTCTTGAACCGCTGCAGTCCGTGTGGTGAAGGTGCTCCCACGGTGCTGTTGGGGAGGGAGTTCCAGGATTTTGACCCAGCGACGATGAAGGAACTGACGTGTGACTTGGAGGGGAACTTGGAGGTGGTGCTGTTCCCATGCGCCTGCTGCCCTTGTCCTTCTAGGTGGAAGAGGTCGCGGGTTTGGGAGGTGCTGCTGAAGGAACCTTGGCGAGTTGCCGCAGTGCATCTTGTAGATGGTACACACTGCAGCCACGGTACGCCGGCATATGCAAATGAGGGGCCTAACGCCTGTTGAGGCCTCCGCTGCAGAATTGGTTTGCCCCAAGACAGCCAGGAACAGCTGGTATTTGTTTCCAAGTACATTAATTGAAGCGCATTATTGTCGAGTGAGATTGCGAGGGAAATGGCACACCAAACAATCTTTGATGAAGAAAATAACTTCGAAAGTGGAAAATGAAGACGACTCGAGGAAGCAATGCCGAATATAAATTTAAAAATCAGGGTTAAAATTCCCTCACGTTCTAATTTGCATTTAGCGTTGTGGTAAAACAGCAATGTCGGGGCTCCCCAGTGGGGGCAGGGGTGAAAATGCTCGGCCAGTTAAAGACACCGGGCAACTAGGCTGCAGAAACGGGTTCACTTTCAAGCTGTGCTGTTAGTTTATCTCCAATGCCAGCTATTCAACCATGACAGGCGCATCATCCAAACACATTGCACCGTGCTCACTGACGCACTTTCCTTGCTCTTGCAGGCCAAGGTGGCGCACAGCAGATGTGAGCAGCAGCAGACAGGCGGCGGGGAAGCAGGGGGTGCCTCGAATTGGCTTCATGGCCCCGGTTCAGGAAGGGTAGAAGATCTCCAGGGTTCCCACTCCTGATCGCCATCCAGTGACCCCTGCTGGAAGTATGCATGCATGGACATCAGGTGAAGGCAGAATCAGGCTCAACAGGGCCGCCCTCCACGTGCGAATAGCCTACTGGGATGAGCAACGGTGAGCTGGCAAATTGTTGGCCACTGCACGTGCAACCAGCATTCAGCGAGGAATGAAGCCTCCAAGAGAGGTGGAATGGAGGAAAGAAAATGCAGACGGGGAGGGGGTGGAATACAGGGCAGTAAAAAAATGCTAAACACAGAGGGGGAAAAATTCGTTAGCGACCATTTTTGGGTCACTAAGATCGCCTGGGTGCTAAATTTAGCGCCAGGCGAAAAATAGCCCCGGCGATCGCTAACTTCAGTTTTAGCGCCCCAAGAGGGAGGTGAACGCTAATTCAAGCGCTCCACTTCCTTCTTAGAGCGCTAACCCCGAATATCGGAGCGGTGCGTTCTGCAGCGCTACGCACTGGGCCACGCAGCGCTGCCACATGGAAGGGCTCCTCCCCTCATTAAAGGGGAGGGCCCAAGCCCACAACTCTGCGGGGTCCTACCTGGACCTCTGGGGAGCGGGGTGCCGTGACAGCGGCCCGGCACTCAAGCAGTGCGCCGGGCTGCCAGATCGCGGCACGGACCCCGCGTTGAAAGACACAACGGGCCGCGACAAGTAAGTCGGCTGATTTTTTCCCCCCGCCCACCACCTCCCCTTTAGTCAGCGCCCCGCGAGCCTCCTGCCGCTCCGTTCCCGCCCCCTGAACCGGTCGATGTCATTGCCCGCCGCAGACTCAGGGGGCATGGATCAATTTCGCAGGCGGGGCGAAAAAGGGGAGCTATGCAGAGTGATGACGTCGTCCTTGCCTGTGCAGCGGAGCGGGGCGCTACCGGTTACCGCCGCCGCTAAACTCCCGCTGAATTTAGCGGGAGATGTTAGCGGCGCCGCGCCCGGGCGAAAAGTCATTTGCGCATCGTTAGCAGCGCTAACGGGAGGCGCATATGCACCAAATTTCTAGCCTTCTTAGAAGCTTTTTATCAAAGTGGAAGAATTTAAAAATTGTAGCCAAATCAGAATTATGGCAACCTTTTAAAATGATAAAGATTAGGAACAAAATCTGTTTTCTCTGTACAATATCAAAATTTTTATAAACATTAATTTGATGCAAACAAAATAACAGCAACAACTTGCATTTACATAGCGCCTTTAAAGTAGTAAAATGTCCCAAGATGCTGTATAGATTGGTTGTGCTGTTCACATATGCAGACTGCAGTGCTCGACGCCTATTGATCAGACATTTTTTATATTGTTGTCTGCTTTCCAACTAACCTTCGAAAGCAGCACTGCATCCAACTCCAACTCCAACACTCGCTTTCTGTGGTGTATGGCCTCTCCGGGCAAAAGGTGAAGGTTGGCACGGCTCAGAGACGCTGCTGGGGGAAGATGGCAATCCTAATAACATGGCGGGAGAAACAGACGGAGAGAAAGAAATGGAGCGAGAGAAAGAAGCAGGAGCCAGAGAAGAAACACTGATGAATGGAAATGAGCACAATCAAGCAATGGACGGAGAGAACAGCGCGAGTTGGAAACAATTCAAGACTGCCGAAAAAGAAAGAGGAACAGGAGCTCCAAACTGTGGAAAGAAGATTGGACAAACACAGTAACAAATAATCCAACAGAAAGTATTAATACTCTCAAGCTGAACCTGATCTGATGCCATCCTCTGCCTTTGTGTTTTAGGGTAGATAGAGAGGCGATCTAATTGAGGTGTTTATGATGATGAAAGGAGTTGATAGGGTAGATAGAGAGAAACTATTTCCTCTGGTGGGGCAGTCCAGAACAAGGGGGCATAACCTCAAAATTAGAGCCAGGCCGTTCAGGGGTGATGTCAGGAAGCACTTCTTCACACAAAGGGTGGTGGAAATCTGGAACTCTCTCCCCCAAAAGGCTGTTGAGGCTGGGGGTCAATTGAAAAATTCAAAACTGAGATTGATAGGTTTTTGTTAGGCAAGAGTATTAAGGGTTAGGGAACCAAGGCGGGTAGATGGAGTTAGGTTACAGATCAGCCATGATCTAATTGAACAACGGAACAGGCTCGAGGGGCTGAGCGGCCTGCTCCTGTTCCTGTGTCCCTGCAGCACAGTGCCACATTGGCACATCAACGTGCTGTTCGAAGGAATGACCAGGCATTGCGTGGTCCCAGCTCTGCGATAAGGTGCCCCCATATTGAGAGGATGGCGGTAAAATATATTAGCGGGCAAGTTAATGTAGCCGAGTGCCACGGAGCTTGAGGGGCCTGGAACAAATCGCAAGTGTAAGATTCTAAAAACCGTAATAAAACCGCTGCTACCGTTTGGAGATCAAAGTTCAGAACGAATTGTGAAATGGTTACGGATGGATTCAAAATGTAGGAAATCAGCATGTGTTCTTTGTTTGTGAAGACACAAAATGGTGGAAGTCAGCCCGGGGTCCTTTGCCTGGTGGTCAGCATATGGTCCTTTGTTTGTAAGGCCACATGGGCAGGAAGGAGACACCGGGTTGATGAGGAAGTCCCGCCCCCACACACCTCACAGGGACATGAATGTGTCATGCAGAAGGAACTCCAATCAGGGAAGGTTTGGAGTGAAACTGACCTATCAGAGGGAGGCAGACAGTGATATACATGGCGGGGGTGGGGGGGTGGTGGCAGAAAGGCCCTATAAAGAGATAACCCAGAGGCGGGAAATTCAGAAAGAAGGAAGAAAGAAAGAAGACAGAAAGAAGACAGAAGTGGAAGAACAGACGAACAAAGAAAGCTGGCCAGTCTATGTTTCGACTTACAACTTTTTCTGGACCGATCACCCAGAGATAAAGGAGTATGTATAAAAGTCGGAGATAGAGCTTAGATATTGTTAAAGGGTACTTTTATGTACGGTTGACTTGGAATATCAATCACCAGGAGGTAGCGTATGAGTTGCTGAGGGTACTTTTATGTATGGGTAAATTGGGCGCATATTGATTGCGATGTACACTTGAATTTTGAGCTGTAATGTGAATAAAGACCAATTTTATTGATCACATACTTGTCTGTTATTGTTACGCTTATTCGTAATTCTCAAAGTCCGAACAGTAATAAGAGAAAGGCTTACACAAGCCTGACTTCTCTGCAGCAAATCCACGCTCCTTCAGAAAATGATTCAACACACCGACACGTCTCGCCGAGAGATAGACACATGAAGGATATGCTTAGCCTGTAGAAATAAACACTGCTGAGCAGCAACACTATAGATACAGGCCTAGAGATTTGTCTCGGGCGGTAGCGCAAAGCGGGCGCTATCGGATCGGCCGCCCGTTATACGTAACGCCTGATATTCGGTTCCGTTGACTGCAATGCAGCTGAATATCGGGCGTTGCGTATAACGGGCGTCCGATCCGATAGCGCCTGCTTAGCGCTACCGCCCGAGACAAATTTCTAGCCCACAGACTTTAATCCAATTTAAATACAATGGCCATGTGTCAGCAGGAATTAATATTAAATGGTACAACAGGTCTGACTTGTGTAGCGCCGACGACAGCAGAAGGCAGCTATGGGAAGGGAGATGAGTTTTTAAAAACATTGTTAAGCAGATTATGCTGATTTTTTTACCCAATATTAATATTCATTTACTACAAATTTAAATCTGCTGCACACGGGCTTAAAGGATCTATCCTGCTTGTAATCAGCTCAGAATCAAGCAACTGCTCGAGGTGGAGGCCAAGTGAACCATTTTAGGTACTGACAGAAATTATTAGCACATCTGGCTGGGTGAAAGAAGGACTAGCATTTATAAAGCATCTTTCACGACCACCGGACGCCCCAAAGCGCTTTACAGCCAATGAAGTACTTTTGAAGCGTAGTCACTGTTGTAATGTAGGAAACGCGGCAACCAATTTGCAAACGGCAAACAGCAATGTGATAATGACCAGATAATCTGTTTTAGTGATGTTGGTTGAGGGATAAATATTGGCCAGGACACTGGTGAGAACTCTACTGCTCTTCTTCGAAATAGTGCCATGGGATCTTTTACATCCACCTGAGAGAGCAGACGGGGCCTCGGTTTAACTTCTCATCCGAAAGACGGCACCTCCGACAGTGCAGCGCTCCCCCAGCACTGCACTGCAGTGTCAGCCTAGATTTTTGTGCTCAAGTGTCTGGAGTGGGACTTGAACCCACAACCTTCTAAGTCACTGCTACCCACTGAGTCACACCTGACACTGTAGATATGTAGGTGCTCCAATTGGCTTCAGTGCTCCAGGGGTGGGATGGGGAGGTGCCCGAAAGAATCACAGAGTATCAGCCAAGATTCACTCTCCCGATTGGTATCCATAATTCGTGCTGAAAGTTTGGTGGGTATGTGAACAGTGTAGGGGCAGGATTGGACTTGACGGTGATGCCCCCCCATCCCGCCCCCCACAATAGAATACTCTGCTGTCACCTGTTGAATTGAACCCCAACACGAGTCGGCATCCTAGTTTAATTGGGCCACTTGTTGATTTATTATTAGTAGTAGTACTCTTAAAGGGGCACTTGTAGCTCTTACTCCTGCACGATGGGCAACTTGGTGTCACCTCCCCAATGCTCCATTAAAATAGGCCCCAGCCAGGCGGCCTATGAATAGAGGCTCAGAGGAACAGGGAGCTCCGCAGCAGATGTGACAGATGGAGAAAGAGCGGGCGTGTTCATTATGTTGCTCATAGTGTTGTAATCTAAATGTTTACGTGAGATGCAGTTAGTTTTTATTGCCCTAGCAGGGGGTCTCAACTATTACAACGCAAGTGCAGTTTCATTATTTCCGAGACCGTAGCATTCATAGAGCTTTGCAGCACCAAAGAAGCCCCACTGGGCCTCGTGCATCTGTGCCAGCTATCTGAAAGAGCTATCCACTTATCCCATTCCCCTGCCCTTTCCCCGTATCATTTGAATTTTTTCCTTTTTGAAATATTTTTCCACTTCCCTTTAAAAAAAGCAACTATGGGTTCTGCTCCCACCACAGTTTCTGGTTGGGCATTCCATGTCCTAGCAACCTGCATTTAAAAAAAAAAAAAATTCCAAATGTCTCGCTCTGTGCTTTTGGTGATCTTAAATTTAGCCCTCTAGTTATCAACCATTTCCCAAGAATCTGTGTATTTTAACCAGGGCATCTCCATTTGTGGCGCTTTCATTTCAAGCCGCTCATTGCACGGGTCTGTAACGGGTGGCCGATCTGCATGGATTCTGTGATCTGATTTGCCCGTACCAACCAGCAATGGAAAGAGATGCTGCACTGATATATCTGCAGGGGGTCGTAAATAGAAGATAGTCACAAACAAGGAAATCAGGAGAAACTTCTTTACCCAAAGAGTGGTAAGAATGTTGAGTAACAACAGAAAACGCTGGAAAAACTCAACGGGCCAGACAACATCCGTGGAGAGAGAAAGAGTTAACGTTTCAGGTCGATGACCTTTCGTCAGAAAGGTCATCGACCTGAAACGTTAACTCTTTCTCTCTCCACGGATGTTGTCTGGCCCGCTGAGTTTTTCCAGCGTTTTCTGTTGTTATTTCGGATTTCCAGCATCCGCAGTATTTTGCTATCGTAAGAATGTTGAGTAGTTGAGGTGAGGAGCATTGATTCATTTAAGGGGAAGCTGGATAAACACATGAGGGGGGAAGGATTCGAAGGATATGGTCTGATAGGTACTTATAGGGTGAGATGAGGTCGGGTGTGAGGAGGCTCGTGTGGAGAATAAACCAGATGGGCCGAATGGCCAGTTTCTGTGCATGTAGATTTCTGTAATTGACCTCATGGACCTGTCAAGGATTGCACATGAAGGGGAGGGGGTACAAGGAACCCCTGGGCCGTGTTATGAATAAACCAAATGATGAAAACAGCAAATGTTAAGATGTGGGACTGGGAGCTCCGCCTATTTATTTCAATGATTACTCAGCTGGTTAAGTCAGTAAGCATGTAAAGGATGGGGGGAGGAGGGGCAGTGAGCAGGAGGGGAGGGGGAATCGGGAGAAGACTGAAGCAATCGGGAGGGGGTGGGGAGGAAGCCGGCAACAATCTTCGGCTCCACGTCAGGCAAGCGTTTTTTTTTGCTGGCGGCCTCCAGCGGTCTTTCTAAGGACGGCAGGTTAGGCTGCACATCGACCACGTTTTCCTGAATGCAGGTGGTGCTGCAGGCTGTGTTGAGGGCAGACCAGTTTTGCGAAGGCGGCCTCAAACAGGCGTTAGGTTCCTTATTTGCAAACGCAGAGTGCCTAACACCTGTCTCAGGCACGAGCCCTGGACGCCTATACGTCAGCCTTTACCAATATGGCGGGTGGCGCAGAATGTGCCTGCAGGTCACCCGCCATGTTGGGCACGGCTTCTACCAATTTCTAGGCCGGTATGCACAAGAAAGGCAAAACAAATGTTGAAAGGCAGATGATAAAATGATCTAGAGCCAAACAGTCAGAGTAGAAATATATTTTATCCCCTTCATTTTTATTCTCATTATAATGCAATTATTTGTAATTGAGATTGGAAGCACGTATAAAAGTGTTGCACAATGTATAATCAGCTCATTAAGCAAGACAGTTATTATTCATTGCAAGCTAAGAATTTGTTGTAGCACACTATTCTCACTAATAATAATCCATTAAGGTCTGAGTTCACGAGGTCCGTGTGGTACAGTGGGGTAAAACATTACACGTTCACCTTTGATCCCTTGTGTTTAATCCAGCCTAGACTGATGGGGATGGAATGATTCCTCTTTCTGAGGACTCTGTGAGGTTCTTGAATGAAGACAGTTAGGGCAGAGTCAATCTAACCTCTCGTGGGTTGAGATCCACAACCCAAAATAATAAGCCCACTCAGGAGAGACTGAATGTTTCCACTTGTGGGGGAGTCTGAAACTAGCGGTCATAAATATAAGATAATCACTAATAAATCCAATAGGGAATTCAGGAGAAACTTCTTTGCCCAGAGAGTGGTGAGAATGTGGAACTCGCTACCACAAGAAGTAATTGAGATGCATAGCATAGATGCTTTTTGAGGGGAAGTTAGATAAACACATAAAGGAATAGAAGGCTATGTAGATAGGCATGATGTGGAGATGCCGGTGTTGGACTGGGGTGGACAAATGTGAGAAGTCGCACAACACCAGGTTATAGTCCAACAGCTTTATTTGAAATCACAAGCTTTCGGAGCGCTGCTCCTTCGTCAGGTGAAGTGAAGAAATGCATATAGGCATAGCATATATAGTCAGAGAACACTGCCAGATGATTACAGTTAATCTTTAATCAGGAAAGGATGCCCCGGAGCATGGTACATTGGCGAGACCATGCAGACACTGCGACAACGTATGAACGGACACCGCGCAACAATCGTCAGGCAGGAGTGTTCCCTCCCAGTCGGGGTACACTTCAGCAGTCAAGGACATTCAGCCTCCGATCTTCGGGTAAGCGTTCTCCAAGGCGGCCTTCGAGACACATGACAACGCAAAATCGTCGAGCAGAAACTAATAGCCAAGTTCCGCACCCATGAGGACGGCCTCAACCGGGATCTTGGGTTCATGTCACGTTACATGTAACCCCACCTGACGTAGAGTCATCCAGACTCGAGTCGTCGTTGGCTTGTTCTCTCGACACAGATGCGGCCGGACCTGCTGTGATTTCCAGCAAAACAAGTAAAAAGTTTTTTGTTTTCCATACAGACCCCAGCATCCGCCACATTTGACCCCTTGTGACCCCGCCTCATTGTCTTTGATGTAATGTTTTCCTGACTGACCTGTTTGGACACCATCCACACCTTTGATTGCCGTGATTATCTCTCTGCCGAGGTGTGATAAAGGGCAGTTAGAAAGATTAACTGTAATCATCTGGCAGTGTTCTCTGACTATATATGCCATGCCTATATGCATTTCTTCACTTCACCTGACGAAGGAGCAGCGCTCCGAAAGCTTGTGATTTCAAATAAAGCTGTTGGACTATAACCTGGTGTTGTGCGACTTCTCACATATGTAGATAGGGTTAGGTAAAGTAGGGTGGGAGGAGGCTCATGTGGAGCATAAACGCCGGCCTAGACCAATTGGGCTGAATGGCCTGTTTCTGTGCTGTACACTCGATGTAAGACTGCAGTGGTGGGTAGTATGGCAAAGGGGACATTTCACATTGGCACAGAAGGAGGTGCTCTTTGGAGATTGGATGCCAGAGTTGTACCATCCGTCCGTCCGATCGCAACCCTATTTAACTTGAAAGTGCTCGATGCAGGCGGTGGATACCCAGGTGGAACAGTGTTTCTTTCTCCACCTCTAACATATCTCAATTCGAGGAGCACAAAGAATCACCAACAAATTAAAGTAAATGGGGCCGCGAGTCAATTTGACCTTTAGCTATCACTCACCGTGTTACTTATTTCTAGGGATTACACATCAGCGTCAATAACGGCTCATTATAAGAACTTATTAGCTTGTGCATCAAGCTGCCTGTCTAGTTAGACCAGCAATTCCCCTCCTGTCCCTCGCTGCTCTGGATAATGACGGAAAATGTAGCAGACCAAAACCCAATCAACTGGGCAGATCAAGATATTGCCAAATAATTCAATTTCCACCAATTACATTAAATTATTCATTAACTCATGGAAAAGTACCAACGGAAGATGGATGCAACTGTTCAGCTGAGCTAAAAGCATAGTGCTAGGCGTAATTCGGGTGGAGGGGGGGTGGCGGTGGAGAGGGGGGGGCTGCGGAGAGAGGGGGGGGAGAGAGAAAGAAAGTCTTGCATTTGTATAGCGCCTTTCACAACCTCAGGTTGTCCCAAAGTGCTTTACGGCCAATGAAGTACTTTCTGAAGCGTAGTCACTGTTGTAATGTAGGAAACACGGTAGCCAATTTGCGCACAGCAAGCTCCCACAAACAGCAATGTGAAAATGACCAGATAATCTGCTTTTGCTATGTTGGTTGAGGGAAAACTATTGGCCAGGACACCGGGGATAACTCCCCTGCTCTTCTTCGAAATAGTGCCATGGGATCTTTTACGTCCACCTGAGAGAGCAGACATTGCCTCGGTTTAACGTCTCATCTGAAAGATGGCACCTCCGACAGTGCAGCACTCCCTCAGCACTGCACTGGGAGTGTCAGCCTGGATTTTTGTGCTCAAGTCCCTGGAGTGGGAATGTGAACCCACAACCTTCTGACTCAGAGGCGAGGGTGCTACCCACTGAGTCACAGCTGACACTGTAAGTGAAGAAAAATACACCACTGAGGAGGGGGAAGAGGAGAGAAGAAAGCAAAGGCAGTGATAGATTTAGAAAGAGAGAAAGAAGACAAAGAGGGAGAGAGAGACATATAGACAAAAAGACAGATATAGAAGAAACAGAAAGAGGAATAAAAGACAGACGCATGGGTGACAGAGGGCTTCATTATGGCTGTGGAGTTATTGGATGGTTAAACCAACAGCAATAGTGCAAGTAAAGATTTTTTATAATAGTTAGTATGCTGCTTCATTGTAGTAAAGAGACATTCTAATATATTATATAACAAACACAAATACACACGTGTATTAAAACTTGAATACTGTGACACCTTTTTCCTGCAAAGCTATTACTTTAAAGTAGTGACTTTTGTTGGTCTCCAGTGTATGAAGCGATAAAAATGGCTCCCACAATGATAAATGCACAAAGGCAATCTCTGAGCCAAGCAGCTTAAAGCTGTCAGCCGTGGCTCAGTGGGTAGCAACTCTTGCCTCTGAGTCAGAAGGTTGTGGGTTTCAAGTTTCCACTCCAGAGTCTTGAGCACAAAGTGCAGTACGGAGGGGAGCATCTTGCACTGTTGGGAGGCAGCGTTCCCCGCAAGGTGTGCGATTGATGTGCGGATGCACAGGCTGCTCACAAGCTGCTGCTGCTGCTGCCGGGAGATACCATGCCGTTAAAGGGACCGTGCAAGAAAGAAAAAGGTGTGGGGAACATTGCTCGGAGGTGCCCGTCTTTCAGGTGAGACGTTAAACCGAGACCCCGTCTGCTCTCTCAGATGGTCGTAAAAGATACCATGGCACTATTTCGAAGAAGAGTAGGGGAGTTATCCCCGGTGTCCCCGGCCAATATTTATCCCTCAATCAACATAACAAAAACAGATTATCTGGTCATTATCACATTGCTGTTTGTGGGAAATAAGCTGTGGGCAAATTGACTGCCATGTTTCAACAACAACAACAACAACTTGTATTTATATAGCGCCTTTAACATAGTAAAACGTCCCAAGGCGCTGCACAGGAGTATTATAAGACAAAAATGTTGACACCGAGCCACATAAGGATAAATTCGGGCAGGTGACCAAAAGCTTGGTCAAAGAGGTAGGTTTTAAGGAGCGTCTTAAAGGAGGAAAGAGAGATAGCGAGGCGGAGAGGTTTAGGGAGGGAATTCCAGAGCTTAGGGCCTAGGCAACAGAAGGCACGGCCACCAAAGGTTGAGCGATTATAATCAGGGATCCTCAAGAGGGTAGAATTAGAGGAGCGCGGATATCTCGGGGGATTGTGAGGCTGAAGGAGATTATAGGGATACTTTCTGACATTACAAAAAATGTACTTCCTGAGATCATGAAGCCGTTATATAAATGCAAGCCCTTTCTTTCTTTCTTTCGCATGTACCAACTGGTGTTTGCCGCACCGTAGAAACCCCAGGGACTCCCAGGTTCGATCCCTTGCCCGTGCTGAGCTGGCTAATCTCAGTTTGATGTTGGGTTCCCAACACAACTATCCTCAGTGCCTGCTGAATTAGGGGGAGGGGGGAGAAAAATCCGCTGGGGATTCTGTTCCTGATCAATATGTGGAATGCGAACTTGTGCGAACGTCAAGTGAGTGCAGCATCACGTCTGTCTGCGACTCCTCCCATTTATCGTAGCCTGCCAACACTCACCGGCAAGGCTCGCCCTTGAAGACGAGCCACTTGGGTAAGGTGTTGGCAGGTTGCCAACACCCATGGAGCACACCTGGGCAAGAGGAGGAGATCCATTGTCTATTTTTTAATTAAAGGAAAGAATGAAATCCACATGACTCATATCACACAACCTTACAGAGAAGGTAGCTTTACCTCCAGCTCATATCCCTTGATCGAAGTGTCGTCAAATAGAAATCGGTGACTAGCGTCAAATGTGGATACCGTGCCTCTTCTTCTTCTTCTTCATCTTAGGCAGTCCCTCGGAACCGAGGATGACTTGCTTCCGCACTAAAAATGAGTTCTCAGGTGACTGATGAGTCCAATGCGGGACCTACAGTCTCTGTCACAGGTGGGGCAGACGGTGGTTGAAGGGGCGGATGGGTGGGGTGCTTGGATTGACGTGCGCTCCTTGCGCTACCTGCGCTTGCTCCCGGCGAAGAGACTCGAGGTGTTCGGCGCCTTCCTGGATGCTTCTCCTCCACTTTGTGCTGTCTTGGGGCCAGGGATTCCCCGGTGTCGGTGGGGATGTCGCACTTTTTCAAGGAGGCTTTGAGGGTGTCCTTGAAGCGTTTCCTCTGCCCACCAGGGATACCGCGACATCGGTTTAGTCACATGCACTAATTTGAGTAGAAAATGCCTTACACACCATACAGGTAAATGGACTTAACACCAACGTTCCCGCTAAGCTGCGCAGGCCGCGGTCTCAAGCTCCCGCGCAGGCCACTCACCGGCTTTTTACATGAAGGAACCGCGCTTGCGCGAAAATGTGAATGCAGCCAGTTAAAGGGACCACGCACAGAAAAACAAAAACATTGTTGGGAACGCTGCTTCACACTTGTATATTTACTTAAACATCTGCCACCATTCAGTGCGGAACGTTGCACTCCTCCTCTTCCATCAAAGCTTGGGATTCTGGCGTGAATTTAATCGCACACGGCTTAAATTCGTGCAGCTTCTAGGTCTTTGCCCAGCAGTTGCGAGCTGTATTTTGACTTCATCAGATCGATTGCCGAGAATGTTGACGGGCACGGCCAAGTGGAGCTGAAAATGGAACACAACTTGGGGGCGGCGGCAATTGTCACAACCGAATATTCCCCACCACACACCCCCCCCCCCAGCCGCCCCGCCTCCCCAGTCAGAGCATTTTGCCACATTTGCAGCACAGAGCTGGTCTCAGGCAAGCGACTGCGAGTATTGGAATTACCTGCCCAACATTGATGTCTAGCACTCATTTACTATTCACCACATCTGGATTCTCAATTCGCTACATCTGGATAGTGGCCATCGTATTGGACGGCACTGCTCTGTTGCTCGTTGTGTCCGGACACGAACCATTTCTACTTTGAATGTATTAAGCAAGGCCCTAATGGGCAGTCCATTTCTTAGGAGAACAACTGAGAACAGATTCATCCTTAAATTAGGCTTGGCGTTCCCGGCCACCAAGTTGAATTCAGCAAATCGGCCAAAAGTCATGATTTGAATTCTCCACAATGAATTCTTCCTGTCCTCCAGTCCTCCTTCACTTCAGGAAATACAAATGAAATGGGCACAAGAGAGCACACAGAAGAGATCTGATTTAGTCTTTTTTTCCCCAGAGTGAACGGTGACACTCTGCAGTCACTTCCGTTTTTCAGACCTTTCAACGATGAGTATGCGCGAACGAGTCCGAATTTTTATGCAGCTTAGAATAGAAGGTCATCGTTCAAGCCTCACCCACCATTCCCCCTCAAAACACCTTTTCTTGTGTCTAAAGAAAGACTTGCATTTATATAGCGCCTTTCATGACCACAGGATGTCCCAAAGCGCTTTACAGCCAATGAAGTACTTTTGAAGTGTAGTCACCGTTGTACTGTAGGAAACGCGTCAATTAATGTGCAAATAGCAAGATCCCACAAACTGCAATGGGATAAATCACCTTTTTTAGTGATGTTGGTCGAGGGACAAATATTGGTCAGGACACCGGGGACAACTTCCCTGCTCTTTAAAATAGTCATGATGCGGAGATGCCGGTGTTGGACTGGGGTGGACAAAATTGAGAGGTCGCACAACACCAGGTTATAGTCCAACAGTTTTATTTGAAATCACAAGCTTTCGGAGCTATCGATTGCCCCTCTTCACCTGAGGAAGGGGCAATCGATAGCTCCGAAAGCTTGTGATTTCAAATAAAACTGTTGGACTATAACCTGCTGTTGTGCGACCTTTAAAATAGTGCCATGGGATCTTTCACATCCACCTGAGAGGACCAGGCGGGGCCTCGGTTTAACATCTCGTCCGAAAGATGGCACCTCCGACAGTGCAGCGCTCTCTCAGCACTGAACTGGAGTGTTAGCCTGGATTATGTGCTCAAGTCTCCTGGAGCAGGACTATGAACCCACAACTATTCTGACTCAGAGGTGAGAGAGTGCTACCAATTGAGTACGGCCTGCTGGCAGTTTCCATAATACATCAGGGTCTGCTATGAGCTAAAGTGCTTTTGTTTTTACTTTCTATCGATATGGGCGAGCGTAGCCCAGGTTTGAGAATGAACCTCAAATTGCGTTGAATCAGTTGCTGGAGAATACAGGAAACTCTTTGGTATCCGGCACCGACGGGACCGGGATGGTGCCGGTTGATTAAAAATTCCGGATAAGGGAGAGGTATATCTAACAAGGCTATTTTTAACAAACAAAAATAAAAAAATCAAGAAATGTGCAGTATAATTGGGTACTCCCCTACAGAATGTTGTGTTAAATGGATGGTGGAAGATGCTTGATTAAATACAGTACTGCCAGTTGAGGGTAATCCATAACTCTTTAATTACTTAACAGTAAAACAAAACTTATAAACGACTGTATACTGTAGTTTTCGGAGTATGAATTCTGCCGGATATTAGAGAGTTCCGGATATTTAGGTGCCGTTTAAACGAGAGTTTCCTGTACATGGAACTGGCCACCATGTTTATCCTGTCACCTCAGAAAGCAGAAGATAGACCACTGTATAGAACCACAGTTAACAATAGATCTCCAATTACTTCAATCATGGTACAAGGAACTGTCTGCATCCAACAGTTAATTTGAAGTCACTGGGGCTCTAAAGAAATTACATCTCTGTATGTCAAACTGTTGCTGCTGCCGACAAAGGGAATCCTTTGATCAGTTTATCATGGCCTGTGTCTTCCATTATGTAGCAAACAAAGTGAAAGCAGTCTCCATTTTAACCCCAGCTATTGTAAAATAAAGGTTGACACTCCTGTTTTCATCACATTCAGCTCCAGTATATAGGGTCATCAGCCATCCAGGAGTCTCCTAGAATTACAGATTAATCTCCTGGATACTGGTGTGAGCAACACGGGGCGGGGGGAATCATAGGGGGCATTAAAAATAAAATTATCCATATTTTTTTCATTTTCTTTGAACACTTTTGTTTATGAGGCACAAAGCAGGGTGTCACCCATGGCTCAGTGGGTAGCACTCTTGCCTGTGAGTCAGAAGGTTGTGGGTTCAAGTCCACTCCAGGGACTTAAGCACAAAAATCTAGGCCGACACTCAGTACTGAGGGAGTGCTGCACTGTCGGAGGTGCGTCTTTCGGATGAGACGTTAAACCGAGGCCCTGTCCGCCCTCTCAGGTGGACGTAAAAGATCCCATGGCAGCGTTTTGAAGAAGAGCAGGGGAGTTATCCCTGGTGTCTGGACCAACATTTATCCCTCAACCAACATCACTAAAACAGATTATTGGGTCATTATCACATTGCTGTTTGTGGGAGCTTCCTGTGTTTCCTACATTACAACAGTGACTACACTTCAAAAAGCAGTTCATTGGCTGTAAAACGCTTTGGGATGTCTGGTGGTTGTGAAAGATGCTGTAGAAATGCAAGTCTTTCTAGTGAAAATGGGCTGTTTGACCGGGCAGGGTGGTTGGAAGTGGGGAGGGCATGAGATGAAACCTCCAGGAATAGGTGGAAGCTGAGTTGGCAATCCTATCAGTATTGCGTGTGGTATGGACAGTCCCAAAAGTAGGAGCAGGAGGAAAGAGTGCAAAAAAGTAGCTTACAAAAACCATGTATAAGGAAAGCATTACCTTCGAAATAACATCTTACCCCAGATACAATTTAATCATTTTTTTTTAACACAAAGATAATTTCATTTATTTTTTAATGGTTAAGCATCCACTTTATGTCTTGGGTCAAACCCCAACTACATCTGAGAAGGTGCCCTGCTGATCTGCTGCCAGATTTCCATCAGTACCACCCTTGGGCCAGCTGTAGCGAGGCGAATTCCTGCGCTTAAGCAGTTAAAAGCTTGGATATAGATTCCTGGAACAGCCCCATTTGGTGTACAGGCTGAGCAATTACCTGTACCTGTGCAGGTAGTGCTGGTTTTCAAACATCTCAATATGGGGGACCACCACCACCACCCCCCTCCCCCGCTTTAATGTTTGCACCCTCCCAATGATCCCTTGCACAATCATGGCAACCTTCTGTCCTAATTTCTGAAAGACAATCTCAGCTTAAGGCAAACAGTGCTGTGATTGGAGAAGACAGATTTTCATTTATGTACAACAACAGAAGTAGTCTGCTAACAAGTGAACAAATGCAGAAAGATGCACAGATATTTAATAACCTTACATAACGCCTGGATTTCCTTGCAAATCCCTTCGGGTATAGGCACCACTCTTTTCTTTACTCAATCATGGGATGTGGGCGTCGCTGGCAAGGCCAGCATTTATTGCCCATTCCTAATTGCCCTTGAGAAGGTGGTGGTGAGCCTCCTTCTTGAACCGCTGCAGTCCGTGTGGTGAAGGTACTCCCACAGTGCTGTTAGGGAGGGAGTTCCAGGATTTTGACCCAGTGACGATGAAGGAACGGCGATACATTTCTAAGTCAGGATGGTGTGTGACTTGGAGGTGGTGGTGTTCCCATGCGCCTGCTGCCCTTGTCCTTCGAGATGGCGGGGGTCGTTCTAAGTATGGGTGGTGCTGTCGAAGAAACTTAGGTGTCAGCCTTGGTTCAGTCGGGAGCACTCTCGCCTCTGAGTCAAACGGTCAAGGGTTCAAGTCCCACTCCAGAGACATAATCTAGGCTGACACTCCCAGTGCAGTACCTCCGAGAGACGGCACCTCCGACAGTGCAGCACTCCCTCAGTACTGCACTGGGAGCGTCAGTCTGGACTTTGCGCTCAAGCCTCTGGAGCAGGACTTGAACACTCAAACTCCGTGAGGCAAGATGTGCTATCCACTGAGCCAAGGCTGACACGAGACTTGGTTACCATTGAGACAGGTGTACAAAGTATAGGAGTCAATCCATGGGGCAAATCTGTGCTCCCAGTTCAGAGTTTCACAAATCCATTAAAATTAATGGATGGATTCCCGGTGCATGCTTGTAAAGCCCTGAAGGCAACATTCATTTCATGCCAGGTACAAATGATCTGTTGACTCACAGGTGCTGCAAATAACACTAATAACATTTATTTTAATCTGTTCAGAATCTCTCTTGCTGGGACCTGTCCTGTCCACTGCTTTCCAGTGGCTGCCCATGGTTCGTACATCCCATTACCGGTACCTGTGGACTGTAGCGTATTTATTTTCCCTGCGACAGCTAACAAGAGTATTGCTGGCGCTTGTCAATAAACACATGATTGATGAATGGATTCCATTATCATAGCCAATGGCACATGGCTGTCACGAGCATGGCTGCAGATAGAGACTAAACTGCATTGTTACTATTATTGACAGACCCTGAGCGTGGATGCTTATTATCAGATCTGTGGCTATTGATGTGTAATTATCAATCAACAGGAGGCTGACTGAAAAAAAAGGGTGTAATGATTTAGCTGCACATACGTACAGTTTGCAAGAGACTGTCAATAGGACATGTCCTAATCCTAGTTTAACTCTCGATAATCTGGCCCGTTAAGCTAAGGGAGAAGGATAGGAAGAGAATCTTAATGCTTCTTCAAATTGCTGTTGGCATTCCTCCAGGCCAGTGGTACTCATAACACAGCACGAGCGCCATTTGCAGTCCGCTTTCCCTTTGCCCGTGGTACTCGGCAGGCATGTTGCTTCATGTGTCTCGGGGTGTTTAATCGTGGTCATGCCTGACTGTAAGGTGTCGACCTCGTTGGGCGCAGTTTTGGTCCCTCTTCTTTACGTGATCTCAAAATAAAAGGAGGCAAGGGAATGCGGTGAGGAGGCAGAGCAATTCCAGTTTTTCCACAGCAGAAAGAAGAGCCACAGCAACATTGGGAACATGGAGGAGGCCATTCAGCCCTCTCGAGCCTGTTGCACCATTCAATTAGATCATGGCTGATCTGCCCCTCAACTCCATTTACCTGCCTTTGCTCCATATCCTTGGATACCCTTACCTCATAAAAATCTAGCGTTCACCGTCTTCAAAGCACCAATTCTCCCCCAGCATCCACAGTCTTTTGGGGGGAGATAGTTCCAGATTTCTACTACCCTTTGTGTGAAAAAGGGTTTCCTGATTTCGCTCCTGAATGACCTAGCTCGAATTTTAATATTATGTCCAATGTTTCCCGCTCTCTGGACCTCCCGCACAGCCAGCTCGCCTGCTTTTCAATGCGAAAAAGCGTGCATGCGCGGTATTTTTGAATGGACTGTGCAGCCCCTTAAAGGGGCCGTGCACCCAAAAAAAAATGAACAGGAACATTCATTATGTCCCCTCAACCTTGATTCCCCCACCAGAGGAACTACGTTCTCTATATCTACCCTATCGAATCCTTTTAATGTTTTAAACACCTTGATCAGATCACCTTCTAAATCTTCTAAACTCAAGGAAATACAAGGCATGTTTATCCAACCTGTCTTCATAATTTAACCCCCCTAAGCCCCTATACAAATAGATTTATTCCGCAGAATCGTCAGCCTTCCAGAGTGCTTTTACATTGGTGCCATTTTCGACTGCCATCTGTGAGTCGGGTACTGCCGTTTCTTTCCTAAATCTGACTCTCTTATCCCAGTAGCAGACCTGTAGACCCAGTTTTCCATTGGATCAGGAAGCCAGATTTAGGACTGTAAATGCCGGGATCCGGCTTCACCAATGGCACTCTCCTGGAATCCATTGTAAAACAGGCAGAAAATGAACAACTTGGCTTTTTTTTTCATGCCCCTCCTCCTGTGTGGAGATTACCTGGTCTTCACTTGGCAACTATCCACAGAGGCACGGTCGAAATCAGGAGCTCAGTGTGTTGGGAATCGAAGGTGCATACCTGTGTCACATCACTCTGCCAGGCACCAACCCCGAGAGGGAGGAAGACATTGGCTGGGGTTGCGGCCTGTGAGAAAAAGTTCTTGGATAACACCACCTTTAGGAAATGGGGCTTCAACATATTTTTTTTCCCCCTTCGAATTGTTCATCCACTTCTCGGATTCATGCTGGGGTACTGTTCCACTAACAGCTAGCAGCCCTCCCGTACCTTGTCCATATGGCTATTCTTCAGGCGTCAGCCCGGAGAGTGAGTGATGGCCATCTATCGGAGCCAGTGGGTGTCGTACTTCACCCTGAACCTGTCCCCACCCAATGTCTTCTTCTTAGGCAGTCCCTCGGAACCGAGGATGACTTGCTTCCACATTAAAAATGAGTTCTCAGGTGACTGATGAGTCCAATGCGGGACCTACAGTCTCTGTCACAGGTGGGGCAGACGGTGGTTGAAGGGGGGTGCTTGGGTTGACGTGCGTTCCTTGCGCGTCAACCCAACCCAATGTCCACACGTGCACTTTCTCACAGAGGTCACTGAATAACAATCAGGTGCAGGAACCCTTTATATAGAGCACCTATTTAGCTAATTAAGTACTTTAGAAGTGTAGTATTGTAGGAAACGTGGCAGCCACTTTGTACACAGCAAGCTCCCACAAACAGCAATGACCACATAATCTGTTTTAGTGATGTTGGTCGAGGGATAGACATAATGGCCAGGACACCGGGGAGTGCTCTGCTTTGAAATAATGCCATGGGATCTTTTGCATTCCATCTGAAAGGGCAGACAGGACCTCGGTTTAACATCTCATCCGATGGCACCTCCCTCAGTGCAGCATTCCCTCAGTGCTGCATTGGGAATACTAGTCTAGATTTTGTGTTCAAGTCTCTGGAGTGGGGCTTGAACCCACAAGCCGGCTGAACTCAGAGGCGAGAAGTGCTACCCACTGAGCCACGGCTGACATGGCCGAGAGGGGGAGGAAAAGCCTGGAGTCTAATTCACTGAGATGATGGCTACTACATCCTACATTGAGTTTTAAACAACGGATCTCCCTTCGACAGGCCAATGCATACTCACTCCTCTCACTTAATTTGTGCAGAGGGCTGAAAGGTCACTAGACTTTAGTTGTCAGTTGATAAGCTTGACATGATTCCGTGAAGATGGCTGCCAGGCAGGAATGTTTACTGATGCGTGAATGTGATTTAATTCAATGTGAGCCGCAAAAACCCAGTGGAGACTGAGATGTGAGAGTCTGACACCGAGTCAGCCAGTCACCACATTGCAGACTCTGTAGTCTGAGAGTCCTCATTAAAATTCATCATTAGCCAAGATCCCAAGATCTAAGCTGGTGTAGGTTTGCTTTCACCACCACTCCCCCTCCCGCTCCACAAAGAAGGACCCTTCACCTTGTGAGTGTTGGCAGGTTGGCTGAGCATTGACGAGACAGCAATTGCACATGTTGCCTTGGCTGCTCAGAACATCAGCCACTGGAGACACAAGGACACAACCTCTGTGGGAGTTAGCAAGTTTCTTGTACGTGTAGAATGCGCTTTCCTTTCTTGGAATTTGAAATTTGGTTCGGCCTTTGGGTTTGCTTTCACCTTCCCTGGATTGCTAGGTCTTCGGAAGATAAATCGGAAGCAGAGCTCAGGCTTGACGGAAACACATGGCCCCGATTTTAACTCCAGGTGGATTCCCCGTTCAGGCCCGAGTAAAAATTACAGTCGGGTCTCAATGACGTCACAGATTTAAGGTGATTGGCGGATTGGAAAAACTTTTTTACGCAGCAAGTGGTTGTGATCTGGAATGCACTGCCTGAAAGGGTGGTGGAGGCAGATTCAATCGTGGCTTTCAAAAGGGAATTGGATAAGTACCTGAGGGGAAACATTTGCAGGGCTACAGGGAAAGGGCGGGGGATTGGGACTAGCTCTAGTGCTCTTGCAGAGAGCCGGCACGGGCTCGACGGGCCGAATCATAACGATTCTATGATTCTATGTCATCAGGCTGCAACATGTAAAGAAGGACCCTGTTGGCTCCGGGCAGGTGTCCTTACTGCCTGCTCAGGAGAGCAGGTTAAAATTGCAGATGTTGCGATCATGGCGGGTTTTGGACAGGTAAAAGCCAGGGCAATTTTAACTGTCCACCCGCCAGGTTTCTGCTGAGCGAGAAGGGTTAAAATCGCCCAAAAAGGAACAACACAAGGGGTTTCTCCATGCGTTCACTTTAGGAAAAAAACAGCAGACGTATGTAAATGGAAGAGTAAGACCGACAGAAAACAGCAAGGGACTTTTCATCCATTTAAAAAAGAATTTATAGCACAGAAACAGGCCATTCAACCCAACTGGTCTGTGCCGGTGTTTATCCTCCACACGAGCCTCCTCCCACCCTCCCTCATCTAACCCTATCAGTATAACCTTCTATTTCTTTCTCTCTCATGTGTTTATCTGGCTTCACCTTAAATGCATCCATGTTATTCGCCTCAACTATTCCCTGTGGTAGCGAGTTCCACATTCTCACCACTCTCTGGGTAAAGAAGTTTCTCCTGAATTCCTTATTGGATTTATTAGTGTCTATCTTATACTTATGATCCATAGTTTTAGATTCCCCCACTAATGGAAACATCTTCTCTACGTCTACCCTATCGAACCCCTTTCATAATTTTAAAGACCTCTACTAGGTTACCCCTCAGTCTTCTCTTTTCTAGAGCCTGTTCAATCTTTCCTGATAGGTATAACCTCTCAGTTTTGGTATCATTCTAGTAAATCTTTTTTGCACCTTCTCCAGTGCCTCTATATTCTTTTTATAATATGGAGACCGGAACTGTCTACAATACTCCAAGTGTGGTCTAACCAAGGTTCTATACACGTTTAACATAACTTCTCTGCTTTTCAATTCTATCCCTGTAGAAATGAACCCCAGTGCTTTGTTTGCATTTTTTATGGCCTTGTTAACCTCGGTTTCTATTTTTAATGAGTTGTGTATCTGTACCCCTAGATTCCTCTACTCCTCTACCCCATGTAGACTTTCCAAGAAGTATGCGACCACTTTATTTCTCCTACTGAAATGCGTCACCAGACACTTATTGTAGAGTACATACGAACATATGAATTAGGAGCAGGAGTAGGGCCACTCGGCCCCTCGAGCCTGCTCCGCCATTCAATAAGATCATGGCTGATCTGATTACTCCACATTCCCGCCTACCCCCGATAACTTTTCACCCCCTTGCTTACCAAGAATCTATCTACCTCTGCCTTAAAAATATTCAAAGACTCTGCTTCCACCGCCCTCTGAGGAAGAGAGTTCCAAAGACTCACGACCCTCTGTGAGAAAAAAATTCTCCTCATCTCTGTCTTAAATGGGCGACCCCTTATTTTTAAACAGTGACCCCAAGTTCTAGATTCTCCCACAAGAGGAAACATCCTCTCCACATCCACCCTGTCCAGACCCCTCAGGATCTTACATGTTTCAATCAAGTCACCTCTTATTCTTCTAAACTCCAGCGGATACAAGCCTAGCCTGTCCAACCTTTCCTCATAAGACAACCCGCCCATTCCAGGTATTAGTCTAGTAAACCTTCTCTGAACTGCTTCCAACACATTTACATCCTTCCTTAAATAAGGAGACCAATACTGAACACAGTACTCCAGATGTGGTCTCACCAATGCCCTGTATAACTGAAGCATAACCTCCCTACTTTTGTATTCAATTCCCCTCGCAATAAATGACAACATTCTATTAGCTTTCCTAATTACTTGCTGTACCTGCATAGTAACCTTTTGCGATTCATGCACTAGGACACCCAGATCCCTCTGTATCTCAGAGCTCTGCAATCTTTCACCATTTAGATAATATGCTTCTTTTTTATTCTTCCTGCCAAAATGGACAACTTCACATTTTCCCACATTATACTCCATTTGCCAGATCTTTGCCCACTCACTTAACCTATCTATATCCCTTTGTAGCCTCCTTATGTCCTCTTCACAATTTACTCTCCTACCTATCTTTGTGTCATCAGCAAATTTAGCAACCATACCTTCGGTCCCTTCATCCAATCCATTTATATAAATTGTAAAAAGTTGAGGCCCCAGCACTGATCCCTGTGGCACACCACTCGTTACATCTTGCCAATCAGAAAATGACCCATTTATGCCTACTCTCTGTTTCCTGTTAGTTAGCCAATCTTCTATCCATGCCAATATGTTACCCCCTATACCATGAGCTTTTATTTTCCGCGATAACCTTTGATGTGGCACCTTATCAAATGCCTTCTGGAAATCTAAGTACAGTACATCTACCGGTTCCCCTTTATCCACCGCACATGTTACTTCCTCAAAGAACTCCAATAAATTGGTTAAACATGATTTCCCTTGCACAAAACCATGTTGACTCTGCCTGATTACTTTGAACTTTTCTAAGTGCCCTGCTATAACGTCTTTAATAATAGCTTCTAACATCTTCCCTATGACAGATGTTAAGCTAACTGGCCTGTAGTTTCCTACTTTCTGTCTCCCTCCCTTTTTGAATAAAGGAGTTACATTCGCTATTTTCCAATCTAATGGAACCTTCCCCGAATCTCGGGAATTTTGGAAAATTAAAACCAACGCATCAACTATCTCACTAGCCAATTCTTTTAAGACCCTAGGATGAAGTCCATCAGGACCCGGGGACTTGTCAGCCCGCAGCTCCAACAATTTGCTCAGTACCACTTCCCTGGTGATTATAATTTTCTTGAGTTCCTCCCTCCCTTCCATTTCCTGATTTACAGCTATTTCTGGGATGTTACTTGTATCCTCTATAGTGAAGACCGATGCAAAATACCTGTTCAATTCAACTGCCATATCCTTATTTTCCATTATTAATTCCCCAGACTCACTTTTTATAGGACCAACGCTCACTTTGTTAACTCTTTTCTTTTTTAAATATCTATAGAAACTCTCACTATCTGTTTTTACATTTCTAGCTAGCTTTCTCTCATACTCTAATTTTTCTCTCCTTATTAATCTTTTAGTCATTCTTTGCTGTTTTTTATATTCTGTCCAATCTTCTGACCTGCCACCCATCTTTGCGCAATGATATGCTTTTTCTTTAAGTTTAATATTATCTTTAACTTTTTTAGTTAACCACGGATGGTGGGTCCTCCCCTTGGAATTTTTCTTTCTTGTTGGAATGTATATATTCTGTGTATTTTGAAATATCCCCTTAAATGTCTGCCACTGCAACTCTATTGACCTATCTCTTAACCTAATTTGCCAGTTCACTTTAGCTAGCTCTGCTTTCATGCCCTCATAATTGCCCTTATTTAAGTTTAAAATACTAGTCTTGGACCCACTCTTCTCTCTCTCAAACTGAATGTAAAATTCAATCATATTATGATCGCTGCTACCTAGGGGCGCCTTCACTATGAGGTCATTAATTAATCCTATCTCGTTGCACAATACCAGGTCTAGTATAGCCTGCTCTCTGGTTGGCTCCAGAACATGCTGTTGTAAGAAACTAACCCAAAAACATTCCATGAACTCCTCATCCATGCTACCTTTGCCCATCTGATTTTTCCAGTCTATATGCAGATTAAAATCCCCCATGATTATTGCCGTACCCTTCTGACAAGCTCCCATTATTTCTTCCATTATACTCCATCCTACCATGTGGTTCCTGTTAGGGGGCTTGTACACCACTCCCACAAGTGACTTCTTGCCTTTATTATTTCTCATCTCTACCCAAACCGCTTCTACATCCTGGTTTCCTGAACTTAGGTCATCCCTCTCTATTGTGCGAATACCATCATTAATTAACAGAGCCACCCCTCCACCTTTTCCCACCTTCCTGTCCTTCCTAAATGTTATGTACCCTTCAATATTCAGGTCCCAATCTATGTCATCCTGCAGCCATGTTTCTGTAATGGCTATCAGATCATATTTATTTATTTCTATTTGCGCTATCAGTTCATCTGTTTTATTTTGAATGCTACGTGCATTCAGATGCAGAGCCTTTAGTTTTGTCCTTTTATTATTTTTGTAACCTCTAGCCTTATCTGTTGATTTACTCTTAGATTTGTACTCTCTGTCCCTTCTTGTCACGGTCTGTTTATCATTTCCCATATTAATACCTTTCTCTATTGCCTTGTCTCTAATCTTTGAATTACCACATCTTCCCAAATTTGATCCCATGCCCCCACTATTTAGTTTAAAGCCCTCTCTACCGCCCTAGTTATATGACTCGTCAGAATACTGGTCCCAGCACGGTTCAGGTGAAAACCGTCCCAACGATACAGATCCCACTTTCCCCAGTACTGGTGCCAGTGCCCCAGGAATTGAAACCCATTTCTCCCACACCAGTCTTTGAGCCACGCTTTCATCTCTCTAATTTTATTTACCCTATGCCAATTTGCTCGTGGTTCAGGTAACAATGCAGACATTATTACCCTTGAGGTTCTGCTTTTTAATTTAGCCCCTAGCTGCTCATACTCTCTCAGCAGAACCTCTTTCCTAGTTCTACCTATGTCGTTGGTACCTACATGGACCACGACCACTGGCTCCTCCCCCTCCCACTGCAAGTTCCTCTCCAGCCCAGAGCAGATGTCCCGAACCCTGGCACTGGGCAGGCAACACAACCGTCTGGACTCTCGCTCTTGGCCGCAGAGAACTGTATCTATCCCCCTGACTATGCTGTCCCCAATTACCACTACATTCCTATTAACTCCCCCCGCTTGAATGGCTTCCTGTACCTCGGTGCCATGGTCAGTTTGCTCATCCACCCTGCAGCCACCGCTTTCATCCATACAGGCCGCAAGAACCTCAAACCTGTTGGACAATTGCAAAGGCTGAGGCTCCTCCACCTCCTGGGTCCCCATACCTGCCTCTCTCGCAGTCACATCCTCCTGTCCCTGACCACTGATCAAATCAGAACACCCTATCCTAAGGGGTGTGACTGCCTCCTGGAGTGAAGTGTCCAGGTACCTTTCCCCCTCCCTGATGCATCGCAGAGTCCGCAGCTCGGCCTCCAGCTCATCAACTCTGAGCCGAAGCTCCTCAAGCCGCAGACACTTACCGCAGACGTGTTCGTCCTGGACGTATACATTTGTAGTCACTTTGAGTCTGCTTCACCCTAAAACGTATTCAGGGAAATTAATGAGGGAAAAAACCCACCTCTAGCCTGTTGAGGCAAATCAAAATCAAACCTCACACAAACAAAAAGTGAATCCTGAACTCTAGCTCAGAGCTGGCACTAGTCGGTTTAATGTACAGAATTAGCAACAGTTTTCAGGAATAGTCATAGAGAATAAACCAACCGTGTTGTGCAGTGCAACCATTTGTGTCAGCTATGGCTCAGTGGGTAGCACTCTCGCCTCTGAGTCAGAAGGTTGTGGGTTCAAGTCCCACGCCAGAGACTTGAGCATAAAAATCTAGGCTGACACTCCAGTGCAGTACTGAGGGAGCGCTGCACTGTCGGAGGTGCCGTCTTTCAGATGAGGCGTTAAACCGAGGCCCCGTCTGCCCTCTCAGGTGGATGTAAAAGATCCCATGGCACTATTTTGAAGAAGAGCAGAGGAGATGTCCCCGGTGTCCTGGCCAATATTTATCCCTCAATCAACATTACTAAAACAGATTATCTGGTCATTATCACATTGCTGTTTGTGGGAGCTTGCTGTGCACAAATTGGCTGCTGCGTTTCCTACATTACAACAGTGACTACACTTCAAAAAGTACTTCATTGGCTGTAAAGTGCTTTGGAATATCTGGTGGTCGTGAAAGGCGCTATAGAAATGCAAGTCTTTCTTTCATGTTACAAAAGTTGATGCCAATGTTCTCATTGCGTTCGTCGTCCAGATTACCTAGGAGCTCTGACATCACTGATAGCCCCCAAAGAGGTCACAGAGCATAGCAGCTTAATACATTATTGGCCTCCCACCTGTCACCCTTCATGAAATTGAAGTCAAATGAAATTAAAAATCGGGAGAGGTGTTAAAGGGGCTGTTGACTTATCATCGCGAGATCTACCCCAGAGAGTGATCAATGAAGACAATGGACTCCCAGATAGAGTAGTAAAGATGAAAACCTGTAACCACTAAAAAAACAATTGCGTGCTACAACAGGGGAGGGGGTGGATTAGAGTCGGCCGAATGGCCTTCCTTATCCGTAATTATTTTGTGAACTAAAGCTTTCGGTGTTTCCAATTTCTGAGGCCTTCCCTCACGCTGCTGTAATCAACAAATAATGAGTCAGACCTCAAGTGTTCCTCCATTGATCTGAAATAGAGTTCAATTTCTTTGAACCAAGCGAACGACATAACTCATAGGTGATAAAGTTGCAAGTTGCCACTTACAGCCGGCGTGGGAAATTAAAATCATATTTTTCAGCCTCAAAATTCATTCTTATTATAATACTGATTTACATTTGCTATTCAATCATTTTAATTGCAAAATGTTTTATTTTCCCTTTTTAAATTTTTGTTTGACAAGCACAAAATTACTTCAACACTCCTCGCTCAGTTGGAATGGTTTGTACTTATCTCAGGAAGGGACTTGTGAAAAAGAACTAAAGAAAGTCTTGCATTTCTATAGCGCCTTTCATGACCTCAGGACGTCCCAAAGCGCTTTACAGCCAATGAAGTACTTTTTGAAGTGTAGCCTTTGTTGTAATGTAGGAAACGCGGCAGCCAATTTTGCGCACAGCAAGCTCCCACAAACAGCAATGTGATAATGACCGGATAACCTGTTTTTAGTGATGTTGATTGAGGGATAAATATTGGCCCCAGGACACCGGGGAGAACTCCCCTGCTCTTCTTCGAATTCTGCCATGGGATCTTCTACATCCAGCCGAGAGGGCAGACAGCATCTTGGTTTAACGTCTCATCCAAAAGACGGCAACTCAGACAGCGCTAAACTCGCTCCGCACTACACTGGAGTGTCAGCCTAAATTACATACTCAAGTCTCTAGAGTGAGTCTTGCCTTCTGATTCAGAGGAAAGAGTGCTACCCACTGAGACACAGCTGACAGCTTGAATCAGAGGCTCAGTGAGTAAATACACCATGCAATGTGGTACTGAGCCGTACAGAACAGCAACATTCCAGCCTCATTCCCCAGTCAGTGCTGAATTAGTTGATCTTATCAGAAGATGCTGCAATTGACCCCATCGCCTCTGGCAACATCAACAACAACTTGTATTTATCTAGCGCCTTTAACAAAGTAAAACATCTCAAGGCGCTTCACAGGAACGATTAACAAACAAAATTTGACACCGAGCCACATGAGGAGATATTCGGGCAGGTGACCAAAAGCTTGGTCAAAGAGGTCGGTTTTAAGGAGCATCTTAAATGAGGAGAGAGAGGTAGAGAGGCTGGAGAGGTTTAGGCAGGGAATTCCAGAGCTTAGGGCCTTGGCAGCTGAAGGCACGGCCGCCAATGGTGGAGTGATTGAAATCGGGGAAGCTCAAGAGGCCAGAATTAGAGGAGCGCAGAGATTTCGGGGGGTTGTGGGGCTGGGGGAGACTACAGAGATAAGGAGGGGCGAGGACATGGAGGGATTTGCAAATAAGGATGGGGATTTTAAAATCGAGGCGTTGTGTAACCGGGAGCCAGTGTAGGTCAGCGAGCACAGACTAGCGAGGGATGAGGGTACTCCAGTGACTCGTGATGCAAAGTGTGGAATTTGGGGCAGGTTTGGGTTTGAGTTAGAGGATGACTCCCTCTATATCAAATACACTCACTATGTAGGCTCACCCATGAAGGGTAGTTACTTTGGCTAGGTAACAGAAGGTAGCTGTCATTTGTCTAATCGTACCAGTGTACCAGACTGAGTCATAGGGCATTAACTATCCAGCTCACAGTACTGTTCTTTGCCCTTCATCTGAACTTATGGATCTGGCATGAATTTTAAGCTCCATGCCTTGACGTAAAGTTCCATATCTGATCAGACAAGCCGTCGGTTACTGTGCAGAAGGCAAAGGAGGCAGACAGAAGAGTCCCTTCGGCGGCTGGGTGAGTTTTACCTTGTTTTGCTCGATCACCGTCAGTGCTCCAGAACGAATCTCGGGATTTTCTCTTCTTGCAGCTTTTACTTATCGTCATTCACCTTGTTCAGGAGCTGAAACATTTAAATCACTTTTGTTGCTGATTGTGGGATCCTGCTGTGTGCAAATTGACTGCCATGTTTACCTACATTACAACAGTGGCGACAATTCAAAAGTATTTAATTGGCAGTGCAGTGTATCGGGCAATCTTAAGGACATGAAAACTGCTATGTGAATGCAAGTCTTTACATAAAGACGTTGAATGGGATGAGTGGCATCAGACAACCGTGCCTCACTCAATTATTTAAGAAGAATTTGTTCAGTAAACCTTCCACACACCTTTACTTGGATCTGGAAGTTGCAGTACACATCCCAGATGCTTCAGTTATGTACTCCCATAGCTTCCAACTTTTTCATCAGCACTGTGTGAGGCATGAGATGGAAGGTATTCCGAACTCTTTGAAAGCTACATAAGTGGGTCTCCCCTGATCCTTATGATGTTTGGCAATCTGGTATGAAGTCAGAACCTTCTCCCCACAATAGTGCAATCCAGCCTGCTCCTTTCTGATCACTCCGCGAGTCTCTAAAGCATCTGATATACATAGAACAGACATAGACATAGAACAGTACAGCACAGTACAGGCCCTTCGGCCCTCGATGTTGTGCCGAGCATTGTCCGAGATCAAGATCAAGCTATCACACTCCCTATCACTCTGGTGTGCTTCATGTGCTTATCCAATAACCGCTTGAAAGTTCCTAAAGTGTCCGACTCCACTATCACCGCAGGCAGTCCATTCCACACCCCAACCACTCTCTGAGTAAAGAATCTACCTCGGACATCCCTTCTATATCTCCCACCATGCACCTTATAGTTATGCCCCCTTGTAACAGCTGCCTCTACCCGAGGAAATAGTCTCTGAACATCCACTCTATCTATCCCCCTCATCATCTTATAAACCTCTATTAAGTCGCCTTTCATCCTCCTCCGCTCTAAAGAGAAAAGCCCCAACTCCCTCAATCTTTCCTCATAAGACCTCCCCCCCAAACCAGGCAGCATCCTGGTAAATCTCCTTTGCACTCTTTCCAATGCTTCCACGTCCTTCCTATAGTGAGGTGACCAGAACTGCACACAATATTCCAAATGTGGTCTCACCAAGGTCCTGTACAGTTGCAGCATAACCTCACGGTTCTTAAACTCAAACCCTCTGTTAATAAACGCCAACACACCATAGGCCTTCTTTACTGCTCTATCCACTTGAGTGGCAACCTTCAGAGATCTGTGGATATGAACCCCCAGATTCCTCTGCTCCTCCACGTTCCTCAGAACCCTGCCGTTGACCCTGTAATCCTTATTCAAATTTGCCCTACCAAAATGAATCAGGGTTAAATTCCATCTGCCATTTTTCGGCCCAGCTCTGCATCCTATCAATGTCTCTTTGCAGCCTATAACTGCCCTCCACCTCATCCACTACTCCACCAATCTTGGTGTCATCAGCAAATTTACTGATCCACCCTTCAGTCCCCTCCTCCAAGTCATTGATAAAAATCACAAACAGCAGAGGACCCAGCACCGACCCCTGTGGCACACCGCTGGTAACTGGTCTCCAGTCCGAAAATGTTCCATCCACCACCACCCTCTGCCTTCTATGAGATAGCCAGTTACTTATCCAATCGGCCAAATTTCCCTCTATCCCACAACTCCTTACTTTCTTCATGAGACGACCATGGGGAACCTTATCAAACGCCTTACTAAAATCCATGTATACGACATCAACTGCTCTACCTTCATCTACACACTTAGTTACCTCCTCAAAGAATTCAATCAAATTTGTTAGGCAAGACTTACCCTTCACGAATCCGTGTTGACTATCCCTGATTAAGTTGCCCCTTTCCAAATGGTCATAAATCCTATCCCTCAGGACCTTTTCCATTATCTTACCAACCACCGAAGTAAGACTAACCGGCCTATAATTACCAGGGTCATTCCTATTTCCTTTCTTGAAGAGAGGAACAACATTCGCCATTCTCCAGTCCTCTGGCACCATCCCCGTGGACAGTGAGGACCCAAAGATCAAAGCCAGAGGCTCTGCAATCTCCTCCCTTGCCTCCCAAAGAATCCTAGGATATATCCCATCTGGCCCAGGGGACTTATCGACCCTCAGGTTCTTCAAAATTGCTAAAACATCTTCCCTCAGAACATCTACCACCTCCAGCCTATCCACCTTTAT
This sequence comes from Squalus acanthias, assembly GCA_030390025.1. Taxonomy (NCBI): domain Eukaryota; kingdom Metazoa; phylum Chordata; class Chondrichthyes; order Squaliformes; family Squalidae; genus Squalus; species Squalus acanthias. The sequence goes on along the minus strand of CM059437.1, from coordinate 89,805,689 downwards.
CACACTCTCATCCTCAAGAACATGGCCCCTCTCCTCGGTGAACACTGACGAAAAGTATTCATTCATCACCTCTCCTATCTCTTCTGACTCCATGCACAAGTTCCCACTACTGTCCTTGACCGGCCCTACCCTCACCCTGGTCATTCTTTTATTTCTCACATAAGAGTAAAAAGCCTTGGGGTTTTTCTTGATCCGACCCGCCAAGGACTTCTCATGCCCCCTCCTAGCTCTCCTAAGCTCTTTTTTTAGCTCATTCCTTGCTACCTTGTACCCCTCAATCGACCCAACTGAACCTTGTTTTCTCATCCTTACATACGCTTCCTTTTTCCTCTTGACTAGACATTCAACCTCTTTTGTGAACCATGGTTCTCTCACTCGGCCATTTCCTCCCTGCCTGACAGGGACATACCTATCAAGGACACGCAGTAATTGCTCCATGAAAAAGCTCCACTTTTTGTTTGTGCCTTTCCCCGATAGTTTCTGTTCCCATCTTATACTCCCTAATTCTTGCCTAATCGCATCATAATTACCCCTCCCCCAATTATAAACCCTGCCCTGCCGTATGGCCCTATCCCTCTCCATTGCAATAGTGAAAGTTACCGAATTGTGGTCACTATCTCCAAAGTGCTCTCCCACATACAAATCAAACACTTGGCCCGGTTCATTACCCAGTACCAAATCCAACGTGGCCCCACCTCTTGTCGGCCTATCCACATATTGTGTCAGGAAACCCTCCTGCACACACTGTGCAAAAACTATCCCATCCGAACTGTTTGACCTATAAAGGTTCCAATCAATATTTGGAAAGTTGAAGTCACCCATGACAACTACTCTGTGACCTCCACACCTATTCATAATCTGCTTTGCAATTTCTTCCATGACAACCAGAAATACTATCTTAAAAGCTACCGATGTTGACAAGATTCCTCAATAGTTTGCAGTTTCACCAGTAATCCCTCTTTATGGATAGAAACAACTGTGCCGCTCCCCCCCGCCCACAACCAGTGCCCAGCTTCAGAAAGGAAGCTCCTAGGTAACTTGATGATTGATAGCACTGATCTCCAAGGGTACTGCCATGGTCTCCACCTTCGATTACGGCAGCTCTTAGGGATTTAGCATGCGTATCATTCAGGATAATGTTCTCCCTAGGTGAGAGCCAAGGATGTCCTCTGGGATTTGCTGAAGAACATTAAACTGGTCAACCACTGGCACTCACCCAGAGCAATCTGTGGTCAACCACAACTGAGAATGGACTTCAGTCCATGGAAATACGATTTAGGATAATCACCAAAGACAAATAAAGCAAAGGTCAGAGAAAAAAAAATCTTCACATGGAGGATGGTTAGAATGTGGAATTCGCTGCCTCGAACCATTGTTGTAGGGCCCATAAAGCCTTTGAAAAGTGACTTCGATCATGACTTAAAAGAAAACAGGAATATTATAGAGTATGGGGAGTGAGCATGGCAATGGCTTTAACAAGCATTGCCCATTTTCAGGTGGTCTTCAGGCGTTTTGGCAAGTCAAACGGTCCTCCACCAAAACTCCGCGCCTAAAAATGGCTGGTGCGGATTCCATCCCATGACTCCGCCCACCGGAAGCGCAGCATGTCGGATTTGAATGCCCACCCCCCCCCCCCCCCCACACACACCCCCACAAGATTTTCCTGTGTACTCGCCCACTAACCGCCCCTGCTTCCACAATGAAGGTGGCGGCACTGAGCCCGTGTAGGACCCCACGGTGGGAAAGGATTGGGAAGGTGAAAAGTCACACAGGAATGCGATGCCACAACACTACTCTGAAGCATTTAAAGGCACTTTTTGAAACTTGCCGAGGGGGTTAAAGGGACCTCTGCATAGTGAAATGATGGATTTCCCTCTGGGGATTCCATTGGTCCTGTGCTTTGAGGAGGACGATGACGAGGACATGGAGGAGGAAAGGATGGACGCCAGGAGAGTGTGGCATCCTGCACGCTGGCAATACCCGATCCAGAGGTACCTACGCCAGAGGGTCGACATACTGTGTTATATAATTCCATATCAGTACCGTGACCCTCGAGACCATATTACATAACTCCATAGCTGTACTGTCACTCTCTATAACTGCATGATATTTAAGCACATAGCTACACTGTGACCCTCTATACTGATATTATGCAACTACATAGCTGCAGCGTAACTTTCCATTGCTGCGCTATGAAACTAAAACCATTAGAAAGCTCTGTAGCTGTGCTGTAAAACTTTCCACAGAATTCTGGATCATAAACAAAATATCTATTTCCCTTATCAGCCAGAATTCTCCGTGAAAATTCACAGCACAGCTGCACAGCAGTAGCTAGCTGCAATGGCACAGGGAAAATTATACTGTTGTCAGTAAATTGCCAAAGTTTACAATGCTTTGTAGCAGGGTGAAACAGAATAACATGAACTAGACAAACATTCACTTCCATAAACACAAGCGACCTGATTTCCGTCATAAATACTTCCCATCATTTATTGCCGTGACCAGTGACCTAATTGCCGTCATAAACGTTTTCCATTCCCCTAAACACAAGTGACCAAGCTGACATATTCCAGACCATTACAGATATGGCTGAATTACTCTTAGGGCTGGATTTTGCCAGCCCGGGGGAGGCAGGTTTGGAGGCAGGACTGCCGGGAAAATGGCAGAATTTGGGGGCGAGTGCCCAACCCGCCCCCCAACCCGCCTCTGCCATCTTGCCAGGAGGTGGGTAGCCGTCCCGTGCCGGGTCCCGTCTCCTTGGAGGTAGTTAACAGGCAGATAAGAGGATTATCCCCATTTTGCCCACACAAGTGCGGGCTTCCCGAAGGCTCCGAAACCCGGCAGGGTCACCGAGGCAGGTAGTGGGTCTGCGGGGGTCTGCGGGGTGCAAAAATGCGCTGGGGAGGTGAGTGATGGGTGCAAGTGTGGAGAGGTGAGTATGTGAGGTAAGTGGAAAGTGGTAGAAAAAGTTTACTTACCTTTGTTTCTTCCTGCAGGCTTCAAGAGTTGGGTATGCGGAGAGTCTCGCACCTCTGCGGCAGAGATGACAGATGGCCGCTGCATTCGCCAATGCAACAACCATCTAATTTCTGCAAAAGGAAGAGGTTTGATGAGGTCTTGAATTCAAGAACTCATCAAACTACAGAGAATGTCAGTGTTTGACAGCTTCACAGAGCTGTTAAACGATGACAATTCATCTGTCAAAAATTTTTGACAGATGAAACGTCATACGCTGACGTTCTCTGTAACCGGCTTTCCCTTAATTGGCCTGCTAAGCCCACTGGGCGGGCTTAACAAGGTCAATCAAGGGTAAATAGCGTGGGTTGGCCAGAAGTTGATGGAGGCGGGACTAAAAACCGACAAGTGGGAGTCCCGCCTCCAAAAGCTCCCCATGGGCAAAATCCAGCCCTTCCACATTCTCCTGCGAAGACATCCTTGCTTTTAGGCCTGCTTACACAATTAACAACACAGCATGTGCTGATCCCACAGACTGCCCAGAAAGAAGATTTGAGGTACTTGGGTAATGCGGACTTTCGCTCTCACATCACTCTCTGGCGATACAGCATTTCTAAACACAAAGCACCATCTTAAAGGGGAAATCTACCTTTTTTTTTTGCATATATTAATATTTCACTGACAAATAAAAATCCTCTCTCAAATGCTCTGGACCACATGCTAATGTGTTGGCATTCAAGTCTTGCTGTAAATATGCATTTCTCATCACGAGGGACCACCAATGCTCCCTCTTCCTGCAGTGCATTGTATATAAGATGACATAAGAACATAGGAAAGGGAGGAGGCCAATCAGCCCCTCGAGCCTGTTCTGCCATTCAATGGCTGATCTGTATCTCAACTCATTCTACCTGCCTTGGTTCCATATCCTTTTATACGCTTGGCTGGCAAAAATCTATCGATCTCAGATTTAAAATTATTAATTGAGCTGGCATCTACTGCTTTTTGTGAGAGAGAGTTCCACACTTTTACCACCCTTTGTGCGGAGAAGTGTTTCCTAACTTCTCTCCTGGATGGCCTGGCTCTGACTTTAGCCTAAACTCAGTGGCTCATCCATATAAACGTTTGAAAACTTTACGTAATAAATAAAAGAGG